>JANHMN010000009.1:56843898-56886021 GCA_030674055.1 Rhabdomys pumilio | reverse complement strand
GAGAGAGAGAGAGAGAGAGAGAGAGAGAGAGAGAGAGAGAGAGAGAGAGAGAGAGAGAAGTGGGAGAGATGTCATGGGGTAGGTGAGTTATGAATAGATGGCCATGAGGGCTGGCAATTAGAGTTAAGAGTGTCCTAGATGCCACATGGCAAGTTAATACAAGGTTATTGATGGGGAAGTAGATACCAATAACACAGAGGGTAGATGTCTGCCCAGCTCTAGTGCATAAGGCTTACTATAAATATAAAGGTTGTGCGTCTTTTATGTGGGAACTGAATGGTTAAAGGCAGGGTAGAAACTTCTGATTGAGATTAAATACTTGCTATAACAGGAAAACTTCTTTGAGTTCTATAATTTCATTTCTTAAAGCCATTACATAATTTTGCTCACTTCATAGTATCTAGCACAAAGCCTGGTACAGAGTTAATGAGTTTTAAAACAATGAAATTTTCAGCAGGATTTCTCTGTCTAATCTCATGGATACTTAATAGGAATAGATCCCAAGTTTGTTTGACAAGGGACTGTGAGAGCAGGTGGGTACCTGTCACCTAGGTGACTGCACTTGGCCAAGTTGGAACTGTCCAAGGATTTTAAGTAGGGATTGCACGGGGACAAGTGTGCAAAGATTTGTTTCTGGGGAAAATAATTGTGGTGAAAGGCACCACAGCTACCAAGGCCCATTTTGCTTTGGATTCGCCCCTTCCTTCCTCAGATGTTCTGTATCTCTATGGGCTGGAGATGGTCTGCATGGCATGCATTCTAAGTGGGAGTCAGCTCTGAAAGTCAGGCTACTGGGAAAGCGAGTGGAAGGAGTCAACATATTCTAAATTAATTGACTCTCCCCAGGTACATTATACAATTTTAACTCTGACTAGGCAATAACTTCTGTTCAAAAGTTGCTCAGGCCAACAAGGACAGTCAGTGAGAATTTTTCTGTTTTTTTTTTGTTTGTTTGTTTATTTTGTTTTAATTCAAGGAGGAATAGTCAGCTTGGATACAAATGGGAAATACAGATGGACCTTTGTTCATGTGATTATTAGGGTAGTTACAGAATGATTTAAATGATCATAATGGTTATTATTTTTAAGACAGGCTCTGCTCATGTATCTTAGGCTAGCATGCAACTTGTAAACTTTCTGTCTTGGCCTCTTGAGTGCTGGGATTAAGGTATATACTATCACACACAGTGATCATAATAATTTCATACTAAAATAACATAAATTCACTGTCTCAGAGGACTGAGCTCATTACATAACTCTTATGTCATCTTTAAATGAGATCAGATTACATTTCTGATGGCTTCAGTCTCTCCAACCATTTAGAATAATAAAGGACCTGCTGGCCAGCCCTCAGTTTCCCTTATGGACCTTCTCCTGCTCTGGTCTTAGCCTACCTGTAGTCTGACTATCTTTTATGCTTTCAGTGAGACTTAGGCTTTGCTTCTCAGGTTAGAGTCTCAATTTTTACCTCTTACCTGAGACCTTCCTGGACACGTTCGAAGTCAGGTGTTTCTCTTTGGCTCCTGTACCTCCTGTTTCCTCCACACCTGGAGTCCTTCCTGGCTTCATGGTTGAGACTTCATTCAGAACCATCTTTCCAGTTTGTCCCTTTCTTTCTCATTCCTTTCTTGGACTGTTAAACATTGCCTTTTCGAAGCCTAGTTAACATAACTCAGCAAATGAGCTGATGTTGATGGGAAAGGGAGTCAACATATTCTTAAATGCATGGAGTATCCTCTCAGGTACCTTATTTGCATTTTAACTGTGACTAGGGGGTAATTCCCATTCTAAGGTTGTTCAGACCAATAGGGCCAGCCAGTGGAGGATATCTTTTTTAATAGGAAGCCATGGGAGACTCTCAAATCACATAGCATTTAGGCAGCCATCTAGTCTTCCTGTGAGTGCCATCACTGCTACCTTTATGTCCTGCATTACAACGGTGAGGTCAGTGGCATTTTCGTTTTCCTTGTCTAGGCTTGGGTTCAGTGAGGGTTTTAAAATCTAGGAAGCTTCTGGCTGTGATGAGGTACAGGGTAGAAGACAGATGTTCAAATGGAAGGTGAAGGTCTCCCTATCTCTATGCATGCCATCATCTATCCCTGAGTCTAGTTTCATCAATGCTTTTTTATTACAGCAGAGATGTGTAGCATTTGTGGAAAGATGAGGTTTCAGCTTGTTTTCACCTCAGATCGCCCAGCTTCACCGATAGCTTCTCACTTCCACTAAAATCATAGTGCTTTGGCTTGCTTCTGCTTCTCCTTCTTCTTTCTCCTCCTCCTTTTTTCTCCTTCTGCTTTTCCTTCTCCTCCTCCTTCTCCTCCCTCCTCCTCTTTCCTCTTCTTCCTTCTCCCCTCCTCCTCCTTCTTCCAAAGGAAACTTCAGCAAGGCAACTGAATGTTAGCTTAATTTCTGATGCTGAATCTTACAGGTGTTCTATGAGTTCTACCATTAAGTTGCTGTTCATCTGCCAGAGTTTCCATTGGGCTATCCAGCTATTTACAGCTTATCTCTTGCCCCTCTTGCATGTGGCTCAGCCATTCTGGGGTGCTGAAGGGATGGGGGCTCCTCCTGGGGACACTTGGCAATGTGACCGAAGATCTCTACAACACTTCATAGTCCAACATTGACTATGTTTACACAGAGTTGTTTTAACCCAAAGCCAGTGTATCCTATATTTTGAAATGGATTTTTTAAAGGTTGGTGTTTGAGCAAAAAAGAATTAATAGATTCACAGAGAAGAAGAAAAGCTAGATGGTTACCACAACTCTTTCCTTGCTCCCTTCAATCTCAGGGAACAGATATCTAAGGTCTAGCCTCATAGCCCTTTGTCTGAATGTGACTCACAGAGGCTATGATGTTTATGACTTCTCCTGGTCTTAGGTCTTAGGTGGAGGCTGCAGACTCATTATCATTCTTTCTGCACTATTAAGCACTGGAGGAAAATGGGACTCAGAGTGACATTTTACTGAGATGGACAGTCACCAGTGCAGTGGCTCTACTGACTGGTTTTGTATGTCAACTTGACACAAGCTAGAGTCATCACAGAGAGAGGAGCATCCCTCGAGGAAATACCTCCATGAGATGCAACTGCAAGACATTTTTCAATTAGTGATCAAGGTGGGGAGGGCCCATCCCATTGTGTATGGTGCCATTCTTGGACTGGTGGTCCTGGGATCTAGAAAAAGGCAGTCTGAGCAAGCCAGAGGAAGCAAGCCAGTAAGCAGCACCATCCATGCTCTTTGCATCAGCTGCTGCCTTCATCTGGAAGTGTAAGCTGAATAAATCATTTCCTTTCTCTCTCTCTCTCTTTTTGTTTTTTGTTTTTTTTTTTTGTTTTTGTTTTTCGAGACAGGGTTTCTCTGTGTAGTCCTGGCTGTCCTGGAACTTACTCTGTAGACCAGGCTGGCCTCAATCTCAGAAATCCGCCTGCCTCTGCCTCCCAAGTACTAGGATTAAAGGCGCGTGCCAACACCCCCAATTAAGACAGTGGCTATATCTTGAGTGTGGGTTTAGACCTTCTGTGAGTCTTCTATAACCCTCCCAAACCACACCCAAGAAGAACAGTTTCCAGCAAAGCCAAAGGGCAGGGCATTTTGAATAGACGTCATTAGCAATTTCTCCTAACACTAATACGAGGGAGTCTAAACATCATTGGCTTAACTAATTTTTAATTCATTATTTTTGAGCCTCTATGTAGTCAATTCTGGCCTCAAACTTGAAATTCTAATGCCTTAGATTCCAGGGTTCTGGGGTTAAGGAGTGCCCATCACACCCAGATTAATTTGGTTTTACTTAGGGAAAATAAATTCATTGGTTCAGAATAATACCTCAGTTAGGGCCAGTTATTTTCTGATCCATGAGCATAGTCATTTTCTACACTCTGAACAATAATTTGGCTTCAGTTTCTCAAAGGTAGAAAATCCATATGCGGAAATAATAATAATAATAATAATAATAATAATAATAATAATAATAATAAATATAAATGTTCCAAACACACCAAAGCTCACTTCCCTTTTCTAGTCCAGGGTCCAGGCTAGACAACTGAAGATATCTTCAAGAAAGCATTTGTCTGGGTCTTGGAAAATAAGCTCTGAGAACTTCATATTCAATCTAGGAAAGCTGTGCTTATTAAAAGAATGTTACTAGGGGAGCCATTGTGTGTTATTTCAAGCTGTAGTTAACTGTCTGCAGGAAGTCTGGAGGGAGGAGAAAATGTAAACAAATAAAGCGACAGCCTGTCTTTTCTTTTGACTGGAAGAAACTCATGGAGGCATGGCCATCTTGGTGTCGAAGCACCAAAGGATCCTGCCTTTGCTGAGTGAGGCAGGAAGGGCTCACTCTTGAGTTTACAGAGTTGGAAGGACAAATTACTACTTTCCTGTCTTAGTGTTTCCATTGCTGTGAGCAGACACCATGATCAAGGCAACTCTTATAAAGGACAACATTTAATTAGGGCTGGCTTACAGGTTCAGTCCATTATCATCATCTCGGGGAAGCATGGCGGCGTCCAGACAGGCATGGCACTGGATGAGCTGAGAATTCTACATCTTGTTCTTAGGCAGCTAAAAGACTGACTCTTCCACGTTTAGTAGCTTCAAAGCCTACCCCAACTTCCTCCTAACAGCACCTCTCCCTATGAGCCAAACATATTCATACCACCACACTTCCCTCTGCACAAGGGGCTATTAACTTTCCAGAGGGGCAAGGGATGATGGAGACTGAACTGGGGGCCTTGAACTTCCTAAGTATAAGTTACCTCTGTGCCCATGTCCCCAATTCCTATGAACTCTTTGCATACCTGCTCTAACTCACCCCAACAGAGTTTTCAAGAACAAGAACCTCTTCTGCTTTGTACTGCCAGAGCCTAGCATGGGGCTCACCCATCACGGGAAAGTGGACTTCCTCTGAATAAGTGTGTAGATGAAGCTGCAGTGGTGCCAGGACCACATGAAGGGCTGTTGAAGTACACATGGCATGCTCCCACCCAATGTGGACTTCCAGTTCTGTATGCCTGGGTTAATCCTAGAATTTGCATTTTTAGTAGGTTCTCAGGAAATGCCTGTGATTTAGGTTTTGGGGATTGCCTCCAGAACTATTGCTGAAGGCTATCAGAGACAGACTATACTTACTAGAAGAATGAAGTCCTCTGCGGGATTGAGGAGGCCCCAGGGGAATCTGTATTTCAGACAGAATTGTCATTTTAGAATCTGAGGACTAATGGTTGAGTCTTGGCAATGTTGTTTGTGGCATCTGGGACCTTAGGTTGCTATAAGTGAATCCCCAGGACTTTCTTTCCATGTGGGATCCAGAAGAGCCCTGCCCACCTCGCAGGCCTGTGAGAGTCACAGCAATTAGATGTAAATGTGAGTGTCATTGTTGCAGGCGGGGAACTTGATTAAGCCTGTGATTGATATGGGTTCTTATTGCCTTTTATGAGCTGAGAAAGCAAGTAAACTTCTAAATGGATGACGAATGTGGTAGGGAAAGAGGTGCCATATGAGTGAAGTAATTAAAGCAGATTCCAGACAAGATGTAAGGAAGCATTAAATTTTACATACGTCCCCAGAAGGGCTCTCGAAGTTCAGGTGCGTGTGCGTGTGCGTGTGCATGCTGGGATGGAGGGGGAAGATCAATGAGGAGACTCCCCTTTGGTAGTAGAGTTGAGCTAGACTGTAAGGGAGGTGAGGGTTTGAACAATGGATGACAGAGAGCAAGTAGGCCCGCTCCCCACACTGGTAGAGACAATGGGGTCAGAGGTTGTGCATAGGAGGCAGCCCAGTGACAAGCCTGCAGAGCAAGTAGAATGAATAATGTTCTCCATGGTGGAAAGTAGGATGCTAAGCTGAAGACAGTGAAATGAGCACTCCCACAGGGTCTGGGAGATGGAGTGAGAAGGAAGGTTGTTAGTTGAACACAGGCCTTCAGAGATGAAAAGAGGCCTGGGTGGCCACTGTGTAGAGGCAGGAAGGGCAATTTGAGAAAGTAGAGTTACATCAAGGGTATGTTATCAAACAAAGTGCATGGATTTTGGGTCAGGGGCAGCAGGGAGAATGGTCAACGTAGTAAATGCAGAAGAACATAGAGTGTTTATATTAAGTGAAGGGTGGTTAGACCCTTGATGTGATGGTAGGACTTCCAAGTGAAAATATTGTTGAGGTTGATGGAGAACCAGACCTGGTGTTTGAGGGTCAGGCCATCAAGGACAACCTGTTCACCTACACTCTGTTGCATTCTGAGTTAGTTGTGACTACCTGTGATACACCACTGGATCCTTGGTGTTTCAGTCCTAGATGTTTCCTGCTGGGGCCTCTTTTCTCATAGCTCTTGGATCTCTTCTTATCTTTCCTGCAGGGGATGCTCTTACCTACCACAATGGATGGAAGTTCACGACTTTCGACAGAGACAATGATATTGCCCTTAGCAACTGTGCGCTGACGCATCATGGTGGATGGTGGTATAAGAACTGCCATTTGGCCAATCCGAATGGCAAATACGGGGAGACCAAGCACAGTGAGGTAAGTGGCAGGTAAACAGCTTTTCTATCACAAACTTTGCAGGTCTCTGCTCACAAAGAGATGCCGTCTAGGTGAGAGTGGTAGTTCCCTCTCTCTCTCAAGCTTCCAGTCAGGTCAGGAGGCCATGCCTCAGGCTTCATGGTATCAGGTGATGGATAGTACACTGTGTGCATCACACTAACACACCTCTATTCAGCTGCTTCTGGGTGATTCATTGTCACCAGTATATAAAGCCCCATGATGTGAATCACATGCCGTCTCACTTCATTTTTAAGTTTCTTTTATAATACTTTTGAGCCAAGGTAGGTCTCATGTAGCCCAGGATGACCTCACACTTGCCTTGTAGCTGAGGATGTCTATAAATTCATGATTCTCCTGTCTTTACTTTTCAAGTTCTGGGATTATAGACATCTGTCACCACATCTGGCTAAATGTTTGCTGTTGCTGTTCATCTGTTTATACAGACTCTTGTTATATACCCTAGGCTGGCCTTGAACTCTGAATCTTCCTACCTTAGCCTTCTGAGGGTTGAGGTTACAGGTGTGCAACACCATACCTAGCTATCAGTGCACCTTACTAATTCATAACCAGACACTGTTATAAATCAGGTTGTGGTAACTAACTACCACAGGTTAGGTGGCTTAGAAACAGACTTGCATATCTTACAGTTCTAGAGTTTCCTAATCCAAGACCGTGGTGTCAGCAGATGCATTCTTGACGGGGCTTTGCTACTTAGCATGGAGACAGAAACCTAGTTAAATCTTCACATGACACAGAAAGAGGTCATCTGACCTCCTCTTTTTCTATTGGGGGGCATCTAAACTGACCCCCCAAAGAGCTGCCCCTGAATACTACCAAACTGGGCCAATAAAATTTCAATATGCAGAGTTCAAGGAGAACACAAACATTAAATCCCAAACCAGACACTTGGTTGTCTTTTCTGGTTGCCTCTCCATTAGAGCAGAGCTGTTTCTCTGGGTCCCTTGATCACTAGGTAAACAGTTCGACTTTAGGTCAGACTCAGCCTTGGCTCCACTTTATCCTAAGACACCAAGAGTCTGCTGCACCCTGTTCTTGTCCCTCTGTCAGGAAAATGTTCAGAGCTCAGTGTATGTGAGGGCTTCTCTCTTGCAAACTTTCCTGTCTGTACTTTCTGCACCTCCATGACCCTTGTATGTCATGGTGACTCTTTGCTGGCTACAGGACATCTGTGACCCCTCTTGGCTTCTTGAAAATTACACTTTTCTCCTATTCACAGTCAATCTCCTGTCCTTCATAAACCTGCCTTGGGTCTCTAATTTCTAATCCTAGGTCCTGATCCTGGCCTTCAGGAGACCACCTCTCCCCAGAACTCACACGCACCAATATTACTGTAAATATTAGCACTTCTCAAATCCAGGCTCATTCTTATTAGTTTGGTTCTTACTACACAGCCAGGACTCCCAATCCTTATGTGATTTTTTTTTTTTAAGGGAAGAAGAAATTTGCCCCTAGGGGAATGAGGAAGGTTGGCCCAATGAATCATGGTGGCAGCATGTAGGCCGACTAGGGAAGCCTGTGATCAGAGATCAAATATTTGAAATGAGCAGCCAGCATGCCCGAAACCATCCCTGCATTTGCTAATAAGAGACATTCATCTGGTTAATGTGCTTTTCCCGGTCTGCAGCCATTTAGCCTCTTGTTTATTATTTACCTCACAAATTAAAATACATAAAATTGGTCACTTGGGCTCTTTATTGGCCAGGTTGCAAGGTTATTAAGTGAATTAAATATTATTGTGCTCACCAGTCAAAAGACATAAAATGAAATTTAGTTTTCAGCAGGCCATTTGTTACCCCAGCACTAATATCTAAACAGTCTAAATTGAAAATGATTTTACACAATTGGCTAATTAATATGTTTATTTTTGCCTTTTATTTTTTGGAAGAGAACAGTATACAGCAGCAGCTGATTTGCTGTTCTCTGCCTAAGTTGACTCCCTTGTCAACCTTGTGCCCCCCTCTTCATCTTAGGCTCACACCCCATCTTTCCACTGCAAAGGCTTCTTTGTCCACTCAGCTTGTCAAATTTCAGGAGAGGGTACATGATCTGGCCCTCCTATTTTTGCTTATAACCCATTACTACCAGAACTTCCTCTTCTCTTTCCTTCTCCATCAGAAACAGAGTGATTTCTCGTTCTCTAGGATCCTCTCTACCACAGACCACCTTACTCTTCTTCCAAATACTTTTTCTTGATCTTTGTTTGTTTATTTGTTTTACAGGGGGTGAACTGGGAGCCATGGAAAGGACATGAGTTCTCCATTCCTTATGTGGAGCTGAAAATCCGCCCCTTTGGTTACAGCAGAGACCGTTTCTCTGGCAGAAAGAAGCGGTCCATAGGAGGAAGGGCAAGAATGTTCTGAAGGCCTGTCTGAGCTGTCGCCACAGGAGACAAGACAAGCTTGGGGCAGGCAGGGTGGGTGGTGGTGACTGGGGAGCTGAAGTTTGAGGGATGCTCATATCCTCTAACTTCTTAGGTTGCTGGGTACACAGAGCTAATGACGTCATCACACTTTGACCTTTAGAGGCTCCTTCCATGTCATCTGCATGTTTGCTCTTCTCTACTGGGGGCCCTGAAAGCCAACAATGTTATAAGTGAACAGTACATATGGGTAGGACACAGTGTTGGAACCACAAGGTGTTTCAGCCCATCCTTAATGACAGATGTATTGAACTAGAGCAAAAAGGTTAATCATCTGGTAGACCATCAATTGGAAATCTTTAGAAATTGGTGGAGATTTCTGTGTCTGTCTGATAATATAGATCTTTGTAGAAAAATACCAAAGTGAGGTTCTGATCCCCCGGGGGTCAGGGCTGAGGCAACCTGCTACTTGTTGTCTCCTGCTTCTTCTGGTTTTTGAAAGAAAAGTATAAATCTTACTCCTCTTAAACTTCCTGTGTGATGAAGAACGAAGAGACTACAAAGGGGCCATGATACATTGATAGTTAAGTTCTGACTAGTCTCTAGCATCCTGGAGACCAAAGCTCCCATTTTATTGCTATTTTTAACTGCCCCTTTTCCAGACATTTGCATAAGCTCTTCCATAGATCTGCATATGTTGTAAATAAATTTGCAGTCATTTCATCTTTAAATAACCCATGTCTCTAAATAACTGGTACCCTCAGCCTTCCCTGACTCACCTCCATGCCTCCCCCGATCCCCTGGTCCATCAGCCCACAGCCTCCCTCCACCTCTGCTCCCCACACTGGAAGCTTCCTCATATCATTCTTCTTGTGTGTTTGGTATCATTTTGGAAGGTTTTCTGTAGCCAAGTCAGTGACCATTGAAGTAACTTAAATTCCTACTCAAGAAAACAAAAATAAACCATTTGATTTTTAAAAAAGATGTCTTGTGTTATTTTCTCTCCCTGAATTTTAAATTAAGTGTGACTGAAGTGAAAATTTGAGCATTACTCGGGAATTTGGTTGACTGTAGTCTCTTACCTGTGTGACAGTGGACATGGAAACTAGTGTTCTTTGGAATGCAGTAGAAGTATGGGAGTGGGAAGAGGGGCAAGTGTTCGAGAAGCTGCACTTTCCCCTCTGGCTTAGGGTGTGTGTGGTTGATTAACTTTCTCAGGTTCCACCTCTGGGTCCACGCCAAGCCATATACCAGAATCCGCTTGTGCCAACCTTTCAGGTTTTCAGGATCCCCACCCTTAGCCAGGCAAACACATCTAGCAAGGCAAACACAACAGCAACGGCTGGATCTGATGCTGAGAGGGCTAACTGAAGCTCACTCAGCACTAGGGCTAATCATTTAAAAAATGGATGCACATTGTTTATTGAGTCAAGAATGTAGGAAGTGGTGGCCTGCTAAGGAAACAGACGGACAAGTCACACAGCCCTGGTGCTGACGGAGCTTGTACACTGTCCTTTGTTCATCTGACAGACGGACAAGTCACACAGTCCTGGTGCTGACACTGAGCTTGTACACTGTCCTTTGTTCATCTGCTCGTTTATTTGACACTTGATGCATGTACCAAGTTCTGATCTAAGAGCCAAACCTATCCAAATAAACAGAGGGTTCCGTTTCATACTTTGTTCTACATATGCCAGGCAAAGGCTGACAATAAACAAGATATGCTTCTACCCCAGGGGTCGAGATGATCAGTAAATAACAAATCAGCTCTAGAGTTGGGGACTGAGGAAGAGAGAGACAAGTCAGTCTATATCTTCAGGAAGTGATTACTGCTGAGGGGAGCTGCGGAGGTGGTGGGAGCTGTGGCAGAGACCGGTGCTGCGAAGACTTTCCTGGAGGGGAGATATTCTCAGCAATAGGTACTCTGAGTCTTGATGTACTTTTGTTGGGGCTTAAGCCCTAGGTAACTTCCTCCTCTGTGTTAGACCCTTCTGTAGTGCCTTCCAGCTCCATGTCTTCTCAGATTCCTTCTCCCTGTTCTCTACTTATTTGCACAAATGTGCCTCATCTCTGCAAATAAAAGTCCTTGAGATCAGCGTGATCAGTTCAAACCTATTAGCAAGAAACTGCTTCCTGGTCAAAGGATTCCATTCCCAGCACTAGCCTAGAGCCAGAGAGATGGCCTACAGTAGCAACACCCTCAACTTTTAGCAGGCTTCTGAAGTGTGCTTGACAAGACATTGTCTTGGTCAATGTTCTACGGCTGTGAAGAGACAACATAACCACACAACTCTTATAAAAGGAAGTGTGTAACTGGGGCTGACTTACAGTTTCAGAGGCTTAGTACATTATCATCACAGCAGGAAGCATGGCAGCACACAGGCAGACATGGTCCTGGAGAGGTAGACAGACTTTCACATCCAGATCCACAGGCAGCAGGAAGAGAGAGATACTGGGCCTGGCTTGGGCTTTTAAAACCTTAAAGCCCACCTCCCCAGTGACACACTTCCTCCAATAAGGTTACGCCTACTTCAACAAGGACACACCTTCTAATCCTTTTCAAGTAGTGCTACTCCCTGATGGTCAAACATTCCAATATATAAGCCTATGGGGGCCCTTCATATTCAAATCATCACAGACTAACTAGATTGGTGGACTCCCTCTTTAGATGTTATGACTCATAACTGCCCCTAGGATTGCTGGCCTTTTTATGTCTGTGTAGTTCTCTAGCCAAGTCAGTGACCCAGAGCCTTTGTTCCGGAGGAGGGTTTGATGGCATCAGATGACACCATGCCCATCTCAGGTTCATAGACCCCAGGGTTTGAACTAAACTGACCTGTGTGGGAGACTGAAGCTGTTTTAGCATCCTTTTGCATACAGGTCCTTTGTTGCCATGGAGAAAAATTCAGCTGACCTTCAAATAGTTTACTGTGAGCAGGAAAGGAAATCTGGGCAGTTCATTTCAGAGTGTTTATAGTGGGCAATGTCCCAGCCCACAACCTCTCTCCATGCTGTCCCTTGCTTTAACATGGCCCACCCAGCAGTTCATTTCAGTAATGGAATGTGGGCCTATGGAATGGGTTTCTGGGGAGAGGTTCAAACACTTTCTTAGAGCCAGGTTATGGATCCTCAAAAATCTGACGCTTAATGCAAGCCATCCCATGCTCCAGGATGACCCAAAGTGGAAAGGTACTTGAGAAGTGGGGATACACTAGAAGGCAGGAGCAGAGGATGGGCCTGGACATTCGTCTCCCAAACAGGGATAAAGTTTCCAAAGAGTTACCTGTTCTGGGTATGCACAAGGCAGAGAGGAGCAAGCAAGCTGCTGCCCCTGGTCAACTCTTAGAAATATCAGAAGACAGGAAATGAATCAGGATGGTGGTGGCCTATGGAAAAAGTGAGTCACTAAGTGTGTGTGTGTATCCATCTAATTCCTCCAAAAAAGGCTTTAGGGGGCTGTAGTGGTGGTATCATATCTAGAAAGACAGACAGAATCAGTGAGGGGAGGAGTCAGACACCTGGGAGAGTCAGGCTGCACATGGATGGCATGGGGGAAGCAAGGTGGCTTCTTAGTAGTGGGTGAGGAGCCCAGACAGCCAGTGGGAAGGACAGGCAGAGGTCATTGCTGCAATGGCTATCAGTTCACACTGCTATTTGGAGCCAGCGTAAGCCTTGATGTGTGTCCTTCTGCCCCTTGTCCCTCCAGAGATCCCACACCAGAGGGTCCCGGTGAGTTCTAGACACCTGAGCTTTTCAACGTTCCCCAAGGGTCTCTAACACAGTCCAGGGGTGCGAGCCATTGTTCCCACACAAGCTTTTGAACGACGGAGAGCTCTCAGAGGTTTTGAAACGTTGAAGTGACATAGCAGGCTTGTATTTTGGAAATATTAGTTTGGTGATAGGTTGGAGAGGGCAACATACTGGGGTTTTTGAAAACTACTTAGAAAACTGTGTGTGTGTGTGTGTGTGTGTGTGTGTGTGTGTGTGTTAACATGTGGACATGCATGTGTATAGGACACAGGTTTACCCTGGGTCTCCCTTAGCTACTTTTTACTTCATTTCCTGAGACAGGCTCTCATTCTGAACCCAGAACTCACAGATGTGGCCAGTCTAGCCAGCCAGTTTGTTCAGCCTCCACAGTGTAAAGATTTACTTCAGGTGGGCTGCCACGCCCCACCAGCATTTATCTCAAGTCACCACACCTGAGTAGTAATCACTTTATCCAGGGAGCTCTCTCCCGGTCTTGTGTTATCTTTGATTGACACATATCTGTGGGGTAAAGCATGACATTTCAATATGCTGTACAATGTGAAGTGTGAGGTGCAGGTGACTGGCATCTTCATCACATCAGACATCTGTCATACCTTAGTGTTGAGAACATACACAGACCTCTCTACTAGTTACTATGAAACACACAGTTCTTGTCGGACATAGTTACTCCACCATGGTTCAGAAAGTCAGAAGTCAGTCCTTCCATCTGTGCCCCTTACCTGTCCACAGGGACTGTGGCCTAGGGAAAGGAGGAGGGTCACAGACCAGCTCACAGCTGCTATATAGTTCTCCAAGAGGTACTGATTCCCTTGGTCTGTGTCAGAAAGAGACCTGTAGAATCAGCAGGATTGAAGGAGGACTGGCTTCAAAGGCCAGCCTGGGACTACAGAGCTTGAAGATGCTTGTGTGTTACGCCTGCTTCCTCTGGAAATGGGTTGGCATTTATGTTTGTCGAGTTTGAGTGTTCTGTTTCATGACTTAAAATTATTGGGGATTCAAGGATTACAGAAGCGAGAATACACTGCATGGGGGAGTGAGGAGGAGGAAGAGAGAAACAGAAGGAAACAAAGAAAGAGAGGCAGAGACAGGTACAGAGACAGGCAGACACACACACACACACACACACACAATTCAGGTGTGGACTGTGCAAAGTGAGAGCATGCAGACAAGGAGGCATGCAAAGAACTGAAAGAAAAGATGGTGAAAAGCTGCTGGTGAAACTTAGTTACTAGAAAAGGTTCCCCCATTAAAAAAAAAAAAACCCGTACAAGTCTTCACTACTTTAAGCCTTCCACCAGGGTTAAGGAGAGGATCAACAGAGTTGGTGGGAGCCAATCAACCAGGTTGGAGCCTACAGCCCAGGGCAAGCCGCCTGCTAGATCCACTCTTGCCAGTAGATGGCAGTGTTGTCTTATCAGGTGCCTCTCAATTCAAGAGCCACTCTCCTCCACGAAGGGAAGTTCTGGAGGGTTCTCCACTTTTCTTCCTTCCTGGGTAGCACTGTCGTGAGAGTTAGACAGTGGGGCCTGGTCAGCATCCAACCTGCACTTAGTGGTTTCTCAGGCAGTGTTTTTCCTGGATTAACACAACTAACTGGTGAGCAGGCATCCCCTAGAAGGGGTTGACTAGTTCATTTTTGGCTGTGTCTGCCCCGCAACCTCTCTATCTCTGTGTACTGAGCTGCAAAGTGGGTAGAAAAGTCCCAGGGGTATTTCAAAACTCTTCCTAAAATGCCCCTGTCAGTGGATTGTTTCTGTGGATGTTTTGAGTTCCAATTCCAGTGTTATATAAATAAGTAAGATTCCCAGGTTAGCTCATAAAACCCTGCTCATAATAGAAAATAAACTTCTATGTAATTATAAGTGTGAAGACAGCAAAGAATAGTTCTGAAGCCTGTAAACTTTAGTTATTATTATATTTAGCTTGGCAGCTTTTTAACTTTTAAAAAAGTTTTATTTTAGAATTACTTATTTGATTTTATGTGCCCAAGTGTTTTATCTTTGTATATGTATGTGTATGTGTATGTGTATGTGTATGTGTATGTGTATGTACATGTACACATGTACATGTATATGATGTATATGTATATGTATGTGTATATGTATGTGTATATGTATATGTGCCAATACATGCCTGGTGCCCATAGAGGCCAGGAGAGAATGTTGGATCCCCTGAAACTGTCACAGATGGTTGTGAGCTGCTATGTCGGGCTGGGAACCAAACTTGAGACCTTTGCAGGAACAGCGAGTGCTCTTAACCACTGAGCCAGTTCTTCAGTCCAGTGTTGTAAATCTAAAGGAAAATAAATTAATGCAGTCTTTTCTTTCTTTTGACAAGTAAAGAGAATCGGGTTTAGTTAGAGGAGGCAGAGGAAGTGGGGCTCCCTGTGGAACGCACGAAGAGGCCATCTGGACACTGATGACCAGATCTGGGAAGCTCCTGGAAGAAGACTGGTCTCCATCCCAAGGGAGGGTATGCTGCCTTCTTCCCTTATGGCTCATTTTCTTCACCTGGGATGCAGGGATTAAATGTGACAATGAATGCTTCTCACAGGCTGCGAGGCCCGCTGAGACGTACGGTCCCTTGTTTGGATCTTAAGGCTTATACTGTCCTTCATACTTCTGCATCTTCGTTTTCCTCACTAGGAGTGTAAAGAGCCAGCTGTAAGGCTGGTTTTCTGTGAATGGTCAGCAGGATTATGACAGTTCATGAATGGAAGAAAGAGAAAGGAGAGTGAAAGACAAGGAAGTCGCCGGGTTGTGGGGAATCTCATGCTCTCCTCCGGAAGTGTCTCCTTTGATTCCTAAAACACAAACCATGATTTTCCTTCATTAATGACACTTAACTTGAGCACTTTCCCTAAGCCAGGCTCAGTGCTAATTTTTTTAAATGCATTTCTCCATTTGATATTTGAAGGTAAGTCTTAATATGGAGGTAACATCACAGGCATAAATTCCATGACCGGTGAGAACTGGCGTGGGCCTCAGGATCTGGACCATCCTAGTCCTGAGCGCCAGCCCACAGTGCTCAGGGCCTCTCGTCCATTCTGCCAATGGTGGCCTCCTCTCTCAGCTCACCCAGTGCAACTCTTTGTCAGCTTGACTTGATGCCAGTCTTGGTGTGTGTGTCCCTTTTAGGCAGGTCGTGACACTTCAGGGTAAATACTCTGGTATGGGCCTCAGTGGACTTGGCACCTAGTAAAAGCTAAAATACTTTGATATGTACGCACTGCCATTACTGAATAAATCGTGATGCTTGGCCCCATGGAAATCTGAAAACATTTCAGTAAGTTGAACCTATGACAGATACAGTAAGTTGTTCGAAGGGATTTTTTTTTTTCCTGCTGCTGTTCAATCTCATATGCCTGTGACTTTGAATTCAAGAATAATCTTAAGGCCAAAGGACAAGCAGCCAGCAGAGCACTCCAGTGAGTTGAGAATGCTAATGGATGATTGCATTGTGCAACTCTGTCCTCACACTGCAGAGTGTGGTTGAGCCTGAGCAGGCGGGGCTGAGGACCTGTGAGGAGTGGTGAGCCTGTGTGGTGCCTAGAGGTTGAGCTGTGGCCCTCTGGGCAGCCTCTCCTCTGCATCAAAAGGTTTTGTGATATCCTGGAGACATGAATAGCAGGCTGAGTGACTAAGACTCTCCCCCGCCCTCTCCGGTAGTCATGGCTGTGTCAGTCACAGGAGAAAAGCTGAAGGATCAGCTGAAACTGTGAAACAGCCTTGGGCCAGACAGGAAGTGTGCAGCTGCGCTGTGGGTCTTCCTTCTCAAGCCTCAATGAAAACAAGGCAGCTGTCCACCAACATTGGACTACTCTTTCCACAAGATGCTAGCCTATGCCATTCGGGGTGGTGTTCCAAGCCATAGCCTGGCTACTGAGTGCTTGAAATATGGCTGGCATCATTGAGCTCTGGACTTATAATCTAATTTAATTTTAATGAACTAAGCCACATGTGGCTAATAGTACCAGATTGGGCAGTACCGGCAGAGAACGTTTCACCATCTTGTTTCTGTCGGCCCGTACTCTAGGTAGAACCTACTGAACACTGTTGGGAGAGGAATCAAGGGCATCTGAGTCATTTACTTTTCTAACTAGCACAAAGTTGTGGTTGACTTAGAAAAAGGATATATGTGCTTATATAAATACATGCACATAGGCACAGGTATCTGTGTCCCTTGGTCCTTTGTTTTTTAGCACCAGATTAACCCAAAGGTTATTTCTTCCTTTTCCAATAGAAAGACACTGACTTCACTGTAGAGATGTTTTCTAAGTGTCACCAGGGAATACAGTATGCTTTCTGCAGCCACTGTTGCTCAGTTCACCTTCCAAAGTGGCCTGCTTTGCACAGAAGGGAGAGATGCCCCATTCCTGGTCCTCAGACCTGAGATTCTAGGAGGGCAGTGACCTGGCAAAGAGAGCCCCTGCATCTGTCAATTCTGTGTGAGAATAATATCTCAGTGGGTAGCCAGTGACTCACTCTAACATGAAAGGAGGATTTCATTTTCAAAATATTTATTTAAATAAACTTTTATATGTATTTGAATGTTACAGAAAACAAAACTCTGACAAATACTGTACAGCTTTGATCGTTTATATACTCTTCTCGAAAAAGTGACCGGCTTTTCTTTACATTTCCCTCTTCTTTTTCCTCCTCCTAAGAAATAAAAAGAGTCCATAGAACAATGGATAAAGACCCCTCTGACTGTTCCTGGATCTGACCAAGGCAGGCCAGAAGTCCAGCATGGGTGGGGATCACCACCATACCCAAGCCCATGCCAGTTGAGAAGGTCTCTTCTTTATAGATCCTCCTTTTAAATTTTTGAAAAAGATTTATTTTATGTGTATGAGTGGTTTGCCTACATGTATACATGTGTACCACATGCATGCCTGGTACCTGGATCTTCTACAAAAGCAATAGTGCTTTTAACTGCTCAACCATTCCTCCAGTCCCCTGGAGCCTCTTATGTTCTCCATTAACTTACCCTCCCCAGACGGATCGGTAGGCACAGGTCCCAAGCAGCCTACTCTGAAACTGTATCCGTGGCAACTCTGGGATAGACTGAGGGGCAAAAAGTGTCAAGTCATAAAGGAATGACCTGGCATGATGCTAGGAGAAGAAACAATATGAGAAGAATCAGAAGAGTGAGGCAGGGAGACAGGACACTAAGCACTACTTTGGCCTTCTGCTCCCCGGCATCTATGGGAGGGCCTATCATATAATGGGCCCTGCACCATCTACAAAGGCTATTAGAGAGTCTGTGACAGGAAGCTGAGATCCAATCAGGGTTGGGATTCTTGGATTCCAGGATATAGAAGCTACTGGCATTTGCCTTTCTGGACGTTTCGTGATGGGAACTGGCTCAAGTCTATTTGATTAGAAAGCAGTAGGTACACTGTGCCTGGAGACAGAGGCTTTGTTATGGCAATCAGTGACAACTGACTGCTGTCTTAATTCAAACTGGCAGCCAGTTGTCACGGAAACCTTATAATTTGTATGGTCCCTAATCCTGGTGATCCATCCTTGCAGACCATATCTGACATCCCATCTCTGCCGTGTCTCCACCTCTACCCCTAAGTCTTCTGTCGTAAGGTAACTGAGAGAAGTGGGAAGGGCATCTGGCCGGTACCAATTGGCAGAGAAGGGGAGAAAACGGATCATTCCACAACCAGCAGAGAATCAGGTTGCTTTGGTCAAAGAGGCCTGTGGGTGGAAGGCCTGAGTGCCTAGTGACATTGAGGTTGTGTAGGATGAACAAGTGAATGCGACTGCTCTGTCTGTTAGAAGACCCAGGTGTGAGAGCGAACACTAAGTAGCTACCCTCTAAGGGCCTGAAGCACATCTGGAGTAGAGCCATGAGTACCAGGTAGCCCAACTTAACAAGCAGAGTACAACTTTCCATTCATACAGTCTCATCAATTTGGGGAATTTTTTTTCTTGCTACTGTAATGTCATAATTTGGCTATATCATTAGACAGTGATTTTCCACTATCTATAATGGTCCCTTTGGGGACAATATTTATAGAGCTCCCAGTAGATGTGCAAATGAGATGTTGGAGTATAGTCACTTCCAAGCTGGGAATTCTCTGCCTTTGTAACGTGGCCACAGTACAATCAAAAACACCATGCAATTTGTTTTCTTAGCCTTTGGCTGGGGAGGAAAGGCTCTCTTCCACTCAGGATATGGCATGGTCTCAGGTACCACAGGACACATATGTCAGTACAACCCCTGTCTCAATGCTATGTCTCACCTTCTGTCGCAGTTAATGGGGTCTCTTAAAAGAGTAGGTCACTCGGGGATCATGAGGTATTACAAGCTAATCCTTTAGCATCATTGTATATCCACCCACAGTTATAAGTACCTACTGTGTACAAGATACTTTCCTGAGCATCAACATAAATAGCGGCAAATATCTTTATAGTTTTATCTTTCATTTAAACTATGGCTTCTACCTCCTACCTGCAATGCACTGCTACAAACATGGGGGATTGTTTCTGGTGTGTGTGTGTGTGTGTGTGTGTGTGTGTGTATGAGACTGGACTTGGGATAATCTTACTTTTTTTCTTTCTGAAAGCCCTTGGTCACATGATTATAGCTAGTTTATGCGGGGCATCTCCTTACTCTTTCTATCTCTATATACATCTCATGGGTACACACCTGCAGTCCAGTGAAGTGAATATGGGAGTTTCCATAGCTTTCTCGTAGTCACTGCCAAGAGCTGTTCATCACTGCTTAGAAAAGGGCACCTTGCTGAGTAGTTATGGGGTAACGTCCCCGAGAGGTCTTGGACCACATTAAACATCTGTCAGAGGTAATGAGGACCTTGTCGTGAATTGCAAGCAGAGAGCTTTGAGTGTATTTGGAGCCATACTTTAAACTTTTAGGTACAGGCAAAAGGTCAGGAGCACATAGAAACCACTAGCTATGTCTGTATCAATATTACTGAAGTGTGGACTGTACCAGGTGCTGAGAATGTCCAAATGTATTTCCAGTAAAATACTATGTAAGTATAGAAATAGGAAGCACCCATCTCTGACCTGAATGACATATAGACAGTGCATAGGGCCTTGCATCATGGCTACTTAATTGTGCATATGAACCTAAATCTGGACATGTCTTCCCATAAGACATTTCTGCAAGTATGTATATTTGAGCAAAATGCATATTACATGGCCACGTGATAAATAAGATATCTTGTCCCATGTACCTGTTGTCCAAATGAGCATACATATGTTACATACAAAGTTGAATGCCATCTAACATGTGTATATACCTGTTTTCTGTGCTTTTGTGGTAGAGTATACCAGAAACTGCAGTACATGCTTGGGGCTACACCAGAGAGCTCTGATATTGGACATATAGCTGCCAGGACACTGTAAGAATTGTCTATACACTCCCATCCATTGGGATGCTTAGTCTGAAATTTGTTCCTTGGTTGAGTAATCTGTGAGAGTGAATGCAGCACTTTAAAGGCTCCTCTAGGTCTCTGTGGTTGGAAGGAGGCTTGACTCCAAGGGGAGGACACTCTGCTTCCTTGCTCACTAGACAGGTAGTGATGGCCTCTTCTCCATCTGGAGGAGCTTGGGCTGAGCAGAGATCCAGAGGTCTTCATCTTTCTTTTTCTTCTTCTTCTTTTTCTTTTTCTTCTTGTTCTGGTCTGGCTGTTGGTTGCTCTTGGGTGGCCGGCTACAGCAGCAATGGCAACAAATGAAGAGGAGGGTGAGAACCACCACTAGGGGCAGCCCCAGGAACACAGCCAGGCAGACGGTGTTGAAGACACCTCTTTCGTGTCTGGTCCGGATGGTTTCCCAGATAGAGTTGAAGAAGGAACTGTTTCTCTCCATGGTTCTGGGCTAGCGTGGGGCCAGAGGATCCCAATTATCTAACAAGCCCTCAGCTTCACAGAACACAGTGTTAGTCACTTGGTATTTATTTTTCTTTCAGCTTCACGTTTGGGAATGCCACCAGGAGCACCTAAAGAAAGTAAAATGAACAATTCAAGAGAAATGCAGTAGCGATGGTCTATCATTTTCATAGTGTCAGTGGCTTTATGCTTAGAAAAGAGAAGGAATCAGTGACTTGCAGAGTTTTCTGAAATCGTATTAACACTCAATAAACAAAGTGCATGCAACGAGCCAATAACCATTACCCCATTCTCAGTATGTACACACATGATATCGGGCTTAGGATACAAGAGTTAATATTATGTCAGACCTGGTACATATTAGGTGCTCGGGAGTTGTTGAATAAATTTATCAGTGTGTTTATCATGTGCTTTTTTGGTTAATTCTCCTCCTATACCCTAGCTCACCAGACAGGAGATGAACATGTATTTCCCATATGGTAGCCCCTTGTCTTGCCCTAGGCACACAGCTTATCATTTTTGATATTTACTAAAGCTTAAGCACAAGATGAGATGACCTCTTCCTGGCTGAGAGGTCCTTAGTCCATCTTGTCACATGCCTGCTACCTCATTGGGTTCTTTCTCTCTTCCCAACACTCTCTCCCCTTCTTACACTTCACTCCTGCATCTGGTCCCCTCTGCTTTCTACCTTCTCTCTCTGTCACCCCACTGACTGCTTCCAAGAAAACCTTCCTGGTCCCTTTTCTACCTGTTTTGTTTTGTCTCAGGGGACAGAAATCTAACACCTCCTTGGGAATTGATGCTTGGGAATAGGGGCCCCAATTCTGAGCTCAGTGGACAGTGGGCATCCTTGTGTTCTTGTATAAGTAGCTTCTCTTCTGTCACCACCCCACCTCTCCACATACATCTTGGGGATCAGCTCTTGGGTGTAAAGTCCTGTGAACCCTACAATCCTTGTGTTCAAAGATGACTTTGGGAACAAACATGATTCAGAGAAGTTTAAGAAATCTCTTGCTGTGTAACGCACTACCTACCCTGGACTCAAATAGAGAGAATAACCGATTTTCTGGCTGGAGACTTCTGGTCAACCTTTTTACTTAAAAGTGACAAACACAAGGTCTACCACGGGGAACAGAAGGTCTGAGGCTGCATGGAGTTGTATCCAGCACAGAAAGTTTTGGATAATGAACCCAGCACTCTCTCAAGGATGCTGACAGCCAGAGAGTGAGGATGGTGTGAATTATATTGCAGTATTTGGTACTTTCTGATCAACAGGGTCTCCATAGGTGAATCAGGTTAGGCTTGAATTTACAATCATCCAGCTATAGGCTCCTGAGTGGTTTGGGGGGCTTCATCTTTTAAGTGAGCTGTAGAGTGATGCTGTGAACACGACACCAATAGGCCTGTGTGTATCCTGGCTAAAGCTGTGCTCCAGATACAGTGGTAGGTTACATGGTGCCCTAGAGGTTGTTCTAGAGGAGGTCTAGTTCCTTGAATTACGTGCTCGATAATTGTCCCGTATACTCAGTGGCCATATGCCCATCTCAGCTCCATCGGGCCTGATCTGCTGATGTGTGGCCCCAATCCTAATGCTATTATTTGCACAGTCCTTGCAGCTGCACAGATCGGGACCTAGCACTGTATCCCTTGATCCACAGGAACTAAAGCAGTGCTACAAAAGTGCAGTGATGGTTTTAGCCTAGGTTTTTAAAGCACTTATTATATGCCAGGCACTGTTCTAGGCACTTTCTACTTATTAATTCACTTCACCCACTGACACATTATTGCCATATTCAGAAGGTGCTATTATTCTCCACCCTTCAGCTAGAAGGGGAAGCACAAATCACAGAACACGTGAGTAGCAGGGCTGGACTTACTTATTCTGGGGAGTTTGGCTCCAGATTTCCAATTCGTGAACTGTTCACAGGCATATCTCCGGACCTCCTAGTCCTTTGTACAGAATTAACCCATTTTTGGCAAGCAGCCCAGGATTTGCAAAATCTTGTGATCGTTGGCTATCCCACAGACTGGCTCAAGCGTTTATCCTGGTCTACCTTAGAGACTTGCTAAGAGACTGATGTCTCATTATGGGACACCTCCCAAAAGAAACAGAACAATACCCAAGTCCTTCCTCAGCACAGGTTTACAGAAAAGCGAAGCCCAAACTAAAATTCAACCTGACAACAAAGAAGAGTGGCCTAGGCCCCGGGGAGGGCTGAAGATAACCCATGACATGGATCTGTGTACACTCCATTCCAATTCCAAGATTCCAGGCTGTCTGAAGAGAAAAGTAACCACGGGTGCAGCCAGAACTCCATAGGACCCATTCCCCACATAAGGACTTTTCCTCCTTTGAATTTCTTAGCTCTTTGCCATGACCCCTTGCTTTGCCTCAGACTTGTGTATCAACATTTTTGGTTCACTTGGAGCAAGTTTCCTGCTCTGTTGTGGGAAGATTCAGGTGGAGTCCTCTCACTTGATCCCTCCCTCACATAGCCATACTGGGACAAAGGGCTCCTGGCACAGTACCTTGGATTCATATTCAGTGACACCAACAGCACACTTGTCTACATCAGGTGGTGCTGGGCTCTGCAGGCAGGAGAAGGGCATCAGAGAGGAAGGAGGCGGAGCTCTTGAAGAGCATTAGGGCAGCTTTCAGCCACTTAAGGATTCCTTTAAAGATAAATAGGCTTTTGATCGAGAACTCTGGGCAAAAATGATATTTAAACATCTCATGCAGAGCAAAGTCTAGGACGTGAAGCTCAGGGTGGGAGAGGAGGAGACTGGAGGATGAATGAGAAGGGCATCTGGTGGCTGGGGTGGAGATGGGTCTTGCTTGGGAGCTTTGTAGCAGTCACCATGATCTGACATTTAGGAACAGACCAAAGATCTCAAAAGCTCTGGAAAATATTAGTCCTTTATCCATTTAACAAACATTTATTGGACATTTGATTCGTGCCTGAGTCTGTGCTGGGCATAGGAGATTCAGCAATGAATGACAAAGTTATAATTTCCGACACCAGCTTTTAGAGTCCAGGGCAATTATTATTATTGAAGGTTGTGTCATAAAAGACAAATATAATAAGCACATTCCAACTTAGATTGCTTAGTTGGCTGAAATAGAGGCATGCATTTGAATTACGTGTTTATCACAACGTCCCAGGCTCCCGTACCCTCCCACCTTTGTCTTAAACACGTCCATCCCGAGGCACCTAAAATAGCCTTTGAATAAATAGATTTCTTTTCAACTAAAACTAAGTCAATAATTCACTTCTGCATTCTTAAAGGTACTTATTAGAGTCAGCTCTCCACACAGCCAGAAAGAGTACTCATTAACATTTGAGAACCCAGTCTGGGGGAAATTCGATTAAAAAGTATTCTTTATATTTTTTAATCTACGAATTCTTGTCTAGGCTCCCTAGGTTACTTGCTGAGCTCTGCTAATCTATAGCGTTTCATTAGTATTTATGAGCTTTGTGTTATTAGCATTTCCAGGAAACAATCAACTGTCTCCTTAGCGGTATGAGTGAAAAGTTAGGGCTTCCATGAGACAGTATGCAAAAGAAGTCGCACGGTGGGCTGAATGTACTCTGGGAAGACCCTATCCTTTTGTTGCTTTCAAGTATCACTGACACAGACATGTCATTCATCTAGCCATGTAAAATCAACAATAGCTGCCAATCATTCTTTCTGGCTGTGCTTGTGGGTGTAGGTTTGAAAGAGAGAATGGGGAAAAGTTACCTTCAGTTCCCAAGAAACAAAATATTATTGATCGCTACAATCCTCCGTGGTATGTAGTTGGAAAAAGAGTCATTTATTCATTGTTGTTTCTCCATAAGCTTCTCTCTGAGTGGAACCAGAAGACCTAGGCTTGAGTCTCAGAAGAACCCGTCTGACTGTGGCATGTTCCTGAACCTTAACTGCAAAATGAAGCTGATAAGCCTCCCTATGATGTTGTAAGGATCAAAGCGGCCCAGTCCATTTCGTGCATTCTGTAAACTATAAAATATACAGATCTGATCCATAAAACAACAGATTAATTCTACGTTTGAGGTTTTGCTTCTCACCTTTTACTTCTGAGCCCAGTCCTCACCGTTAAAGAACCACCACCCCAGCCAGGTGATGGTCATGCATGACTTTAATTCCAAGCACTCAGGAGGCAGAGGCTGGTGGATCTCTGTGAGTTCAAGGCTAGCATGGTCTACAGAGAAAGTTCCAGGTAAAGCCAAGGCTACATGGAGAAATCTGGTCTTAAAAACAAACAAACAAACAAACAAACAAACTAACTAACTAACTAACTAACTAACCAAAACCAACCAACCAAACAACAACCACCTACCACTCTAAATTCCTCAGGGAGGAATCTTTCAGTTCCACTCCAGCTCAGGGGCTTCTGGTTTCTGTGTCTGAAGTGCATGGTGTCTTCAGCAATGGGGACTAAACTTACAGCTCTGACAAGTAACCAAGGGCGAGAGCAATAAGCTGTATGTCTTAGGAGTCTCTTGGACAGCTTTGGCTAATAACTCAAAAGAGAGCCTTTTTGTTATTGGGGTTTTTGTTAGGTGGTCTTTGGCTCTTTGAGGGAGCATTGTCAGCCAGATGGAAATTTTCATTGCAACTCTATATGCATATTTGTATACAGATTTGTATATTGTGAGCTTTTTTTTTTTTTTTTGGAAGATTGTTACTAGTATGATTACTTGTGGCTTTTTCAGACACCTTACTGTTACTTTACCCTCCTTTTTTATTGATCTTCCTCCCCATTCCTAATTAGCGCTCCCTCCATTTTTCTCTTTTTCACCATCAGATCATTTATTTGTAGCCCTGCTATTCCCCTCCTTATTGCTCCTGTGCTCCCATCTCAGAAATGGTTCCATTTAACTTTAAGGTTTCTGCAGTCACTCTAGGATATGTCCTCACATCTGGAAGTTTGGTGCTAGGAGTCTCTGAGAGAGAACATGTGACATTTGTCTTCCTATGCCTGGATTACCTCACTCAATATCTTGTTTAGTTTTATTCATTACCTGTAAAGTTCGTGATTGAAATTTTATTTATAGCTGAGTAGTTTTCCATTGCATGACAGTACCATCTTCCAAAGGAGGTAGGCAACCCAACCAACAGCCTTATCCAGCTATGATACCTATGAACCACAACAATGGGCAACATACTGCATGCTACCATGCTACCATGCATTACCAGCATGTTAACCCTAAGGGTGCAGTAGTGGCACACATTGCTAAATTGGACTTAAGGCCCACTCAGCAGGAGGGAAACCATGTCTGGTATTGGAAACCCAGGGCTAGTGAGGTCATAGATTTGGGAGGAGAAACTACAAGTGTTACTTTACTAATTATTCTTAACAGAAGAGTCAATGACCTAATAGCCTTAAGAGTGTCAAGAAACAGTGGACAGGAAAGTTGACTAATAAACACCTCTGGGCTGTCTGGATCTGGGGAGCTCCGGATAAGGGAGTCCACAGGATGGTGTGGCCTCCTAAACTAAGGATGTTCCCTTTCTCCAGAAAAACATTCCATCTTGATAAAGCCAACGCACCAGCCTTCCTTGGTAACTATCACTTTGAGACTACAGGAGAACTGACTTGAAGATGGAAAGCTTCCATTTTCAAAGTCCCCGTTTGTAAAATGTCAACCCCCTGCATCTCATGCACTGGGTCTTCACTCCCAAGGACAGACTGGTGTCCTTCATCACTCTGGTAGAAGAACAACTTGCTTCTGAAGAGGTTTTATTCTTTCTTCTATTTCCACATCATCTCAATCAATCCCCATTTCCACATCATCTCAATCAATCCCCATTCAACACTAGCTGTATTAGAATCCTTTGTTCTTATACCCACAGGGAAGTGTAGTCCTTAACCTGAAAAACAGACAGACAGACAGACAAAAACTTACAAAAAGATCCCCTCAATCTCATCAAGTTACAGGGGGCTTCATGAGCGGCCTTTCTGCTTGCAGCCAGGTTGCAGGTCTATGGCTTTAATTCTAGACTCGCATCCATACACAACAGAGGAAAAGGTCACCTGAAAAACGTGTTTACAGGACTATTGAGCTCATAGGTGAGGCTTCAGAAGAGTGACTGGCTATTTGCAGGCTCAGGCCTTACTATCAGGCTTTGGGGCCCATAGGAGTCAGTGTACAGGCATGATTCACTCTGCAGAGAGGGAGAATCAAATCTCTGAGAGCCAAAAGCTGCTGCAGGGCTGTGCTCAGGCCTGGTGCATGCTGTGAGGGCCTTGGGGTTTTAGTCAGGGAGAGACTATAATGAATCTCTGTTAGGAAGCTGTCATCCAGGTATGGGAAAACAGAGGAGAGGAGAACATTCCAGTTCGAGTCCTTTGGAGGGAATGGCATCAGCAGAGAGGGTAATATGGTGGAGATGCTGGGACACAAAGCCTAGCTAGGATGTTCTTCAGATGTGAGTAGGAGAACTTGCAAGACACGAGGAAGTGTCTCTGGGTGCTACTTTCTTCTGGCTCTGGTCTCTTACGAGAAGTCTGAATGAATGCATGAGCACATGCTCCCGTGTGTGTGTGTGTGTGTGTGTGTATGTGTGTGTGTGTAATATATAAATATACATTTTCTTTTATCTTTTAACCCCACTGAGCAGTTCCTGATTCCCACCATCTCTAATCCCACCCTGGCTGCCCAAACCTTGCCTCAGCTTTCAAACCACCCACCTTGCAAACTCCTCGAGGTTATGATATCACACAGTTTACAAAACAAGCCTCTCTGGCTGTGGGAGCACAGTGCAGAGTCTTAACCAGTGGTTATTGACTCTGCTGATCTGTGTTGTGTTTTAGTCACAGCTCTTACCCTGCTAATCTGAAACATACAGGTACCCTCTAATGCTTGTAAAGAACTGCATTAACCTTGTTAAGAACAAAACCTGCTGGATTGTGGCAAATAATCTGTTTGTAGAACATTATATTTGCTTCTGAAACCCAGCCCTGGACATTATAAAAGTAAGCATATTTTCCCCAATTTAATTAACTGCTTCACATAACTAGTTATAATAAAAGGTGGAGGTTCATTCTTGCCCTAAAGCACACATATATGATATATGACTAGAATTTGATTGTTGAAAGAAAATAGATGGTATTTTCCTCCAGAAATCAATGCTGCAATTATGCTTACAGTTTTGAGCAAAAATACAAATAGATCATCAATATCGAAATGATTAAGGTACCTAGAGTTCTTTAAAAAAAAACTCTGGTGGTTTGAATATGTTTGGCCCAGGGAATGGCACTATTAGCAGGTGTGGTCCTGTCAGAATAGGTGTGGCGTTGTTGGAGAAAGTGTGTCACTGTGGGTGTGGGCTTTAAGATCCTTGTCCTAGCTGCCTGGAATCCAGTCTTCCCCTAATGGCCTTCAGTTAAAGATGTAGAACTCTCAGCTCCTCCTGCACCATGCCTGCCTGGGTGCTGCCATGTTCCTGCCTTGATGATGATGGACTAAACCTCTGAACCTGTAAGCCAGCCCCAGTTAAATGTTATCCTTATAAGAGTTGCCTTGGTCATGGTGTGTGTTCACAGCAGTAAAATCTTAACTAAGACAATAACCAAAGGCTGCTTTATTATAATATACTTCTTAGATTAGAAGACCCTTGAGATAGTCTGCTAGTTTAGATACACTCCTTTAGTTTGTTAGAAGTCTAGAGTCTATTTTGCTGCAGGTAACTGGCACAGTCAGGACCAGACCCAGTACTTTCTTGCTCTCAGCTCACCTTCTTAGCAGGCTTTCTCCAAAGAAGTCCTTAAAAATTGGCACCTAGGTGATATTTTGTAAAAATGCAAAGTCCTCACATGGCCAGGAAAATACTGCAATAGCCGGGACCACAGAGATGAAGATGTCCCTGAATCAGTATGGGGCAGAACTCAAATGTTGACTAATAAACCTTTGTTGTGGAAAGGTACTGAGTTCGTTTTTTCTCCCCCCACCCCCATAGCAGCAGTTAGCTTGTCACAACCAAGATAGCTGATAAACACGCTTACATTGATCCCGCTTACAACTCGTGCGATAAGTTCTACAGTGTTCCTTGATAACTACCTTGACCCAAGAATGGGTCACCTCAGAGCCTTAGAGAGGTGGTTCTGAGATATCCTAGTCTGAATTCTGGCTCTTCCACAAGTGCAGTGTGTAGCACATGTCGCCTCTCTCTCTCTCTCTCTCTCTCTCTCTCTCTCTCTCTCTCTCTCTCTCGGCATAATATTCTCATTTGTAAAATAATAGAGCTGACAGTGTAGAATGTTGTTAGAGAGAACTGTACCAGTTGGGAGAGTGTCTCAGAGTCTAGCTAGACAATAAATATGATGATTTAACCTCAGACAAAAAGTAAGCAGCCCTCAGTTCCTCGGCTAAGGATGAGTTTGTTTGCCTTTTAAAGTATTAGTGTGTTTTTGATATCATAATTTTGATATGCCTCTAAAAGAGACATTCTTCCTCTCTCTAGTTTTCCTGGAGCATGGAGGCTCTCTCTAAATATCTCACTCACTGTTGTTTTTCTAACCAATGATTCCAGAAATGTGAATGGACATCACTTCTGAGGCAGAAATATATCACTTCGTCCTCTCTCCTTAGACTCACCTGATTGTGTGGAGTGGTACCCAAGTCGGCTTTGTCTCCTCTATGTCACATTAACCTTCACCTCCTCTTCCTTTCCCCTTTTCTTCATCTAGAGTACTTTACCAGCTGCTTGTACATGCCAATTTGCATCCTGGGAACTGCTGATAGACTCATGAACAAGAGAGATGTGACCAAGCAACTCTATAGAAGAAGACAGTAGACAAGTAAGCAAAGATTAAACCCAGATGTGTCCTTCTATAAATGAAGTGATTACAGTGGTCTCTGCAGAGGTGATTTGAGAGATGACAAGGATCCACATATGCACAGAGATATAGACAACGACCCTCAGATAATATTCAGGTCTTAGCACAAATGAATTTCGATTTTCCTGCAATGACACCTCTACAAGGGGCTTCTCCTGTCATCTTATCTCATGGCCTTTATGATATGTCTCACTTGGAAATTTGCTGTTAACTCTGATTCTCCTTCTCCTTCCCTCCTCTCCTCCTCTTCTTTTCCTTCCTCCTCCTGTCTTCTTTTTCTCCTCCTCTTCCTTTTCCTCTTCCTCTTCTTTTAGCCTCTTCTTCCTTGTCCTTCCTCCCTCTCACTCTTTCCTTCCCCTTCTCTTCTCATCCCTAACTACATGGTTCCTTGCTATCAGAGATATACATGTTTAAAGCCCAACTTCCTCTTCTGAAATACACATGCGAACAGGGTCTTTTGCCTGGATGCCCTGTTTGAATACCAAGATTTGGACTGGTAGCTATGTGAATGAATGAAGTTAACCCAGGGGTTCTGAAAAAGCATGTGAGAATCTGACTGGACACGAGTCAGTCATTTGGGTTGCTGGGGAGGAAGTACAGAAGGGAGAGTGAGCTGAGCTTTGATGATAATTGCCCACCCATTTAGCACTGTCCAGTCAGATCCTCTAGCCACAAAATTCATTTGAGAGGGAAATAATGACCATGAAAATCCCATTATCAGGAAAGCAGTAGGGAGTGGTGTATGTTTTATCAGCTCCTAAATAATCACCTACCTTCCATGTGCTCAGTTACAAAGAGCCCATTGTAGCTGGGACTTCCAGACAACAAGGGATCCTTTCCTAATTACTATATGCTCTATTTCAGGTTCAGCAGAAAAGAAAATTAAAAAGCTCCATTTCACTTCAGGTTCAAAGGAGTCAATCTCTCAATCAATCAGGTATTAATTAAGCTATGCTAGGACTTACAGGAAAAGTCAGAGATAGCCTCTTCTTGAAGATGATACCAGGGAAATAATTAGTGAATGATTTAGGAACAAAGAAAAGAGTTTAAAATGGGTTTTATTTGGACTTTCTTTGATTTTCTATTATGCAAAAACTGAAGGTCCTGAGTCTCCAATTCCTTGATTTTTCTTTATTTCTCACTGTCTTGATCCCTCCCTTTTCCCTCCTCATTCTAATTGTATTATCTCCAAAGGGTTTGTGCCTTGGACCTGGAATACAGCTCATCCTTCTTGGTTCGTTCTCAGGCACACTTCTTGGAAAGCCCGTCTTTCTGATTCCCTGAAATGTCCAGCTGTGCTCATGTGGTGAACACAGCATCTCCAGCCCAGAGCAAGTTACAAGGAAGATGTTTCTTAAGCGTTCTTCTCACAAGCTAGAAAATGTATAGGGAAGGACTTTGTCTCTGCTGCCAACATGGTAGAGGGTCTGAGCATTCATACCCACATTTTATATTCAGATTTTCCCTCTGGCACCTGCCTTAGAGAGTGGACTTTTATCCATTGTGCTACAGCATTTGGCCCCAAGTCTGGCACAGTGCCTGCTGGAATGTGGACTGCCAGCATCTTCTGAGTGGCTTACTAGAGAACACATTTCTAGGTGAAAGGAGTCGGATAATGTGTGAAGCACGTACTATACTTCACACAGCGGGTGGCTTAAAATTACCTTGAGGAGTGCAAAGCAGCATAGTATTTAAGGCATCTTTTTATTAGGAAATCATTCTGTTCAGATCCTTGTTTGATCTTTTTCTACTGAATTGGTTTAAAGGGTGCATTGAGCAGCTCCCAGGAAATCAGGGCAGGGACAGTTGGCTCTTTCTATCTGCTATCTTGCTGCCTTTATTTCCATCCATCCCTGACTCTGTTCCCTCCCTCGGCCCTCCTGACCTTCAGGGTCACTTTTCTCAGGAGTTTGTTTTGTGCCTCACTATCAGCCCTTCTCTTCTTCGTTTCAGCCAGAATACCCACTTGTTTTCATTTGACCCAGCTTCTGACTTGGATACTTCAGAAGGCCAAAGCCTCCAAACAGAGCACTGGCAAATGTCTTAGTACCTCAGGAGAACAGGTGGGCTATGGAATCAGATGCCACCATTTGTTGAGTTCTTGCTAAGTGCACAGCTCTCTCCTCTCTATCTCTGTGGGTATGTGTTATCAAGCCTTTACATTAAGGCTTAATTCAACAACTCAAGGTAATCCTTTTTATCTCCATCGAGGGAACTGAGGCCATCAGAGATTAAGAAATACGACCAAAGCCTTGGCACTACCGAAAGACAAAATGAGGTTTCAATCTAATCCCCGTAGAAGGCAAAGGTTCTGCTGTAGCTTCTCTGTTATGTGATCACCATTCTCAGGAGACAGAGGACTTCAGTTTCTGGATTTTGTTAGGATGAAAATAAGTTCTCACCCAATAATTTCCTGGAACATGCGAGAACTCCCGCGTGTGCCACATTCTATGGAAAATCTCTGATGATATGTGTGCTGTGATTTTAAAGAGTTCGCACTTTCAATATTTTTATTTACGTATTTGTGCATTTGCCTGCTTATTTATGTGCTGTGCACTTGCAATGCCCACAGAAGCCAGAAGAGGGCATCAGATCCCCGGGAAGAGGAATCTCAGGTGGTTGTGAGCCACCTGAGGTAGGTGCTAAGAACTGAATTTAGATTCGGTCTCTTCAAGAGAAGGGAGCACTCTTTACCTCTGCACCATCTCTTTAGCCCTAAACTATATACATCAGTAGGGGGAACCTGGATTTGAGCCAAGGCCTTTCTAATGCTCTATGCCTGACCTATATATCCTGAGGGCTTGGATTTTAACAAGACCACACACGGCAGGAGGGAAGTGCAATCCAACACCACATATGTCAGAAGACAATAATTCTCCGAGGCATGAGATTCCATGATAGGTATAATACCCACTTACATTCCAAGAGTTGTACCCAGCATACCTATGCCTTATTATGAAGAGAACTAATCACTTTCCCTTTTCTCTTATATAAAAATCCTCAATTTTTAGCTAGGCTTCATATAGAGCTGTACTAATTTCTCATGAAGGCTCAGTCTGTGGAGCTTTAAAAAGGCCAGAGTTCTCTCTGATACTGGTTTCCTCTCTTCCTGTTCACTACCTGGTCCCTGAAGGCATTTAAAGCTTGCAACTTGAATTATAAAATTCCTGGAGTAGGAATTACACTATGTATTCTCTGTGCTATCATGTCTGTAGAGAGAACCATGCAGCAGCGGGGGAATACAGATGAGGACAGAAGGCCAGCCTGTCTTAGCAGTAGGCACCTCCTCATTGACTGAGCTTAGTCTCTGGTTAATCAGACGAATGATAAAGTTGAGGAACGTTTGAAGAAGACTTAGTACATATGGAGATGTCCTCAGGCTCAGTGAATAATGCTGGGAGCCAGAGGAATCAGGTCTACTTCCAGTTCAGTTGCCCTTCATTTTTTTTTGACCTTGGACAACATCAGCTAAGCGTTCTGAAGCTACCGAAGTGCAAAGTGACGTTTCAATCTAATCCCAGTCTTTCCCTTGTCTGAGAAATGGGATTATTACCTGTACTGGATATTCCTTAAAATTCCTGTGAAGAACAGACAAGACATGCAAGAGAACACCAAGAAGGGGGGAAAACCTATACTCTAAATGCCACAAGATGGAATTTTAAGGAATTACATTTAAAAGGTGGAATTAAATGTAGACTTAGAACCCTGAGCAAGGCAGGGTTCCCCTCCCCTCTCAGCACCCCCCTTCCCTGATCTCTGTGAATCTCAGTCATCAGGAGCTGTGCTTCCAAGGTTGAGAGTCCATGAGTGCATACAGACACCACTCACACTTCTGTACATCCAATCCGATCACACCTTTGTTTGAGTCCTCCAAAAATCTGTAGTCATGGTTACAATGAAGGACTTCAGTCACTCAGCTCTCATTTTTATGATTCACAAGTGTTTGGTGAAAGTTTGGAGCCAGTCTTTGTGGGTGTGGTAATGTAGCTAGGTGAGTTTTATTTTTGGAAGGCTGGAGCCTCTGAGGTCATCTGTGAGTCAGGAGTGGCAAGGGTGGGATGGTGCTGTTTTCCGCTCCACAAATTAAGGGAGAACTCAGCTCCTGGGCGACCGCAGCCACTGCTGTGATTTTTGAAAAAAGCAAGAGGATGGCCAAACATTTACGTGATTCAAGCATTTCTACACAGGTGGCAATTAAAAGATAGACCTTAAATTAAAAAGTTATATAATTCTTCTTAATACCAGAGTATTTAGAGTTCTGCAAAGTGCTGCACTTACAGAATGACAGGCGGATTTCTTTTTCTTGGTGGTGATGGGGGAAGGGCTTACAGGCTGGAAACTAATGGTGTGGCAAAAATGTACAATTATGTGACTTGAAAGCAGTACAGATAGAGTTCTATTTTCCTTCCCATTTCCTCCCTTCATTTAATGTTAACAGAAGTTCAAGGCAATTAAAAGTCAAACGCTACCTTATTACAGTGTTAAGGCTGAAAGTGCCCATGCCAAATCAGGGGGAATGAGCAGAAATATTGTCATTTCAGTAACAATTCACCCCTGTGGAATGTGTAGCATGCTCTCCTGTTTCTGAGTCACGAGGCTTTGGGTCACAGCCTCTGAGGATGAGTCCTCACCTGTCCTTGGCATGGGTGTAAATGCACCTTCCCAACAGTGCATGGAGACATTGTCCTTTTGATCATCTTAGTAATAATTGATAGATGCAAAGGACATATGCTATTGAGCTAAGATGTTGAGTTCCACTAAGTGCCAGGCAAAAAGTGCCTTTTGCCCTATGACTTTGGTGCCCTTTCTTCCAAAGATGTGACATTTCTTTAGTCTCAAATGTAGCCACCTTCTTGTTACCTCCACCAGCTTTACCCCTTCCCTGATCTACTCTGTAGACCAAACATATGCCTCCCCATGTCCGAAATGCCTTTTCCAAAGGCAAACACAGTTACAGGCATCTTCCTTCACCCGAGACCCCACTTTCTTCAGTTCCAATAACCTGCCATCAAAAAACATCGGTGAGAAAATTCCAGAAATACACAATTTGCGGTTTTAAGCTGTGCACCATTCTGAGAATTGTCATGACAGCTTGCACCAGCCAGTTTGTAGTGCTCAGGAAATGAACACTGTATATACTACCTGTCGGTCCCTCCATTAGTAGCTTCCTGGGTTACAAGATTAACTGCCCAGGTATGAGGATGTTATGTTCAAATAACTTTTACTTAATAATGGGCTCATATAACGAAGGTACTGATACTTGCAATTTTACTATAAAATATATTAAACTATTTCAGCATATTATGATTACTCTATTTTATTATTTTTACTGTCAATGTTTTGTCATGACTAATTTGTAAACTAAAATTGACTGCAGGTATAGATAGACAGAAGATGGATTGAAACCAGGCAGGCACACTTATCCTCACCTTCCTCTCCTCATCTACAACTTGTTCCAGATGTTTCAGATGGTGGGGGAGGCTAGGGACCTCAGATCTTATTATCCCTGGACATTCAGTGGTATGGCCACAAGAGTGGGCTTTGTGCAGGCTGCATATCAGCCGTTAGACTTCGTCTCTCTTCGGCACTCAGAAGCATAGCTTATTAGATCAACTGTCATGCCGTTGGGTCTTGAAGGAACAGAAGGAGCTTGGGAACACTTAATAGAGGAGAAGAGCAGGAACTATGGGTCTGTCCCTCCTGTTAGAAGGCAGGAATGGCTCCTGGGGATGAGGCTTGGTTTAGAGCAGCCAGGGAGGGAAATATTTTGTAGTGCTTAGCAAGTTGAGCAGTCAGCTCCATGATAGGATGCCTGTAGGTTCCAGGCTTCCAGGTTGGGTTTTGACTTCTCCCTGGTTTCATTAACTTATATTATTGTGAATTTTTATGAGTCAAAAATCAAAATCTAGCTAATGGACAGTGTAAGAGCTACAAACTCACAGACTGAGGCATGGCAGTCGGTATGACTCACTAAGTATATGTTGTGGGACAATCACTCAGTTGCTCTGGGCCTCGGTTTCTTTATCTCCAACATGGGAATAATCTAGACATGAAAGTCAGAGTCGGCATGGCTTCTCTAGAAGATGACTGGGGACAGAGACTGATTTTCCTCTCAATCCTTTGGAGCAGTGCTAACAATACTAGATGATACTTGTGTACTCTGTAAAGTCAGACATACTATCCTTGTGTACGCCCTAAAGACAGACACACTATCAACTGGATGTAAGAACCTCTCACAAGATCCTTCAGCTGGAGCAGGTGATTCATATGGTGTACACCTTGGCTTCTACCAACTAAATATTCAGAGTTAAAACTGGTATCATGCTGGTAGATGGAGGCACAGGACAACACGGGCAGCAATAAAGACAACAGCAGCAACAACTACAATAGCAACAACAAAAACAGTAACAACAGCAACAACAGGGGCAACAACACAAGAGCACGGTAGCAACAACAGCAACAACACAACACCAGAAGCAGCAACAACAGTTACTCCTTGGTTGTGCCCAGGGCCAGAGTAGCCTAGAGTTCTTGGGAAATTGATTCCAAAGGTGGGGAATTTCCCTGCGTTCTTTCCAGAATGTAGGGGTGGGTAGGCATCAGTCTGCCTAACTCCAGGGAAGTTCTTCCTGCCAGGGTAGTGGAGCTGAGGCCTACTTGATGTCTTCGTGATGGGAATTTGGGTCCCTGTGTGCACAATGACTCTTGTGTTTTCAAGGACTAACGCAGCGTGTCCACCTTGCTGAACAAGTTCTGACATGCACATTCCATCCATTACTGAGAGGCAGTGGGGCTGTTCACGTGAGCAGAACTGCACTAGTGGCTGCCCTCTGGTTGATCACTGATGCCAGTGGGTTAGAGAATACTTACAAGTCCACCTTAGGCTGTTTACTGAGTCCCTATAATAAGAGTAACACTGCAAGTACCAATCTTTATGTTTGAAGAAGCTCATAGAGCCAATACTTACTTGCGTCAATGCAATATGCCATTTGAATTATTTCCTTGTCAGTGCATATGGATTGCATGTCAGGCAGGGTTAGTTAAGGATCTACTATGTGATCGGCATATGCTAAAGGGCAGGAGAGGTAAGAGCCATGACATGGTTTTTATCATCAGGGAGCTTCTTCATAAACCTTAGAACACTGCAAATTCTTGTTGTGCTTCGCCAGAGGGTAGGTCAAGTTCCGCTGCCTCGTAAGCCTCATGTTTCTTATCACTATCAAGGAAGATAATCGCAGCATTGGCTTCACTCATCGTCCAGTATTAATCCCCAAGCCCAGACAGTAATGTACATGTGAATTCCGTGTGATTCGAAAATGTCCTGGATAGTAGGTTTGGCTGCTTGGAGCCAGAGTTCTTCTGTATCCCAGGCTGGTCTCGATACTTAGCAGAGGATGACCCTGAGCTTCTGACCTTCCTGTCTCTACTGTGCCTCACCACTCTTCCCAAACCCACGGAGGTATTTAGTCTATTCATCTTCTAAGCCTCAGTGAAAACCTTGTTCCTTTTGGGAAACTTCCCAGGCCATATTAAAGGTCAGAGTCCCGGCTCTGTGCCCTTTATTGTCCCGATATTCTTGCTACAGTCCATGCCAGCATCAGGGTGACTTCTTATTCCATCATCTGCTCTCCTTTCCACATGGAATACACCCCCATCATGGGATCCCCATTATTGCCCTTCCTGAGTGTTGGGATTACACGCGTGTGTCATCAAGCCAGGTTTTATGCTTTGCTCGGGGGAATCAAACTTAACAACTTTGTGGATGGCTGCTAGGCAGGCATGCTACGCGGGGGTTATATCCTCAGTTCCCCAACAAGTAGTATCTAAATGCTAAAGAGTCACTGGTACCGCAGTGTGAGTTCTATAGGATCAAAGAGACAGACGTGGGCTCAGATTCTAAAAAGTTGGATGGCAAGAGGAAGTGAGGCTGTGCTGACCTGTGTTTGAATTTACACAAGGGTTGAGAACGCTGATGGAAGGAAGAGACTTAAATTATTCTGGGGTGAATTAAAGCTACACGGGAAAGTTGTAGCAGATGGACAGGGGCAGTGTGCAAAGGGCCTGAGTCTGAGCTAGCAGGGAAGAAACCTGAAAGTATGGGAACTGACACTGGGAAGACCTTGAGTGCCTGACACAGGCTCAGTGCAGTGAGCTTCACAAAGGCTCCAGAAGTAGTGGGCAGAGGAGTCCTGATAATACAACTGTTTCTGTTGTCATACCTAATGTCCCTCATAAATGAAAGGACACCTTGCCAGAATTCAGGATTACCCAGCATTAAGGAACCACCTCTGGGGGCCAATGGCAGTCTGACCCAACCACTAGGTAGGCAGAGTAAATAAAAAAAAAAAACCCTTTTATTAATACTTTATCCCATAGACAAAAATATGATTATGACATGAAATGAAATATCACCAAACAAATAAGAAAGAAGTGGTTATTTATCTCCTGGTTACTTGGATAAGGGCGTGGGAACTAAAAACACAGGTGCACTTACATCTCACCTTTAAAATGACTCCCAAATGGGCTTGCGTTTATTTATGATTAAATTAAATTTTACTAAGACCTTACACTTACAATGTTTGGAATTATGGGTGGAGGGGGAATGGTCTCATCACGTAGCTCAGGTTACCCTCAACCTGGAACTCCTCCTGCCTCAGCCTCCCTAGTGCTGGAACAGCACACCGATGTTAACACACTCAGCTCAGGGATGCCTTAATGGATCTTGTAAACATTTCTCCTTCGGTGCACGGTAAAATAGAAGAGAAAGGGATTGCTTGCCCTGTTTCCCAGGTGAATAAAGAACAAGAATTTGTTCAGAATTATAAAGCTGTTACATAGACACAAGATGACAGGCTATCCTCACTACACTAACTCCTGAACAGCAGCAATAAGAACAGGCAGTGGCCACCAATCAATCCCTTTGGAAGTTTACAAAGTCTCCCCTTTCTCAAAAAAAAAAAAAAAAAAAAAAAAAAACAGGTTCCTCTCCTGCTTTGCAGGCTCACATAAGCTTCTGTATCTATATCCTGCCACTCTTCCCAAACCCACCAACTTTCTTACTTACTCATCTTCCAAGCTTCAGCTAAAATCTTTTTCCTCTTAGGAAAACTTTCTGAGTCAAATTAAAGGTTAGAATCCCTGCTCTGTGCCCTGTACTGTCCTTGTATGCTTGCCACTACCCATGTCAACATTAGGGTAGTTTCTTATCCAATCATCCTTCCTCCTCCCCACATGGAATCCACTCCCATCATGGGATCCCCAGTATCTGGGACCTGTTTTGTTACCAAGTCAGTGAATGGACATCTTTTTTAGATGAGCAAACTCTGAGGCTTATTGAAATTAAATGACTTGTCCAAGGTCTCACAGCTATCAAAGATGCCATGACAAAATTTCTACCTATTAATGTACCTGGGACTCTTGCTCAGTCACATTGATGTCTAGGTTCACATACAAAGCTGTAGTCAAAGAAAAGAAAATATTTAGGAAAAAAATCCCGAAAAATGCTATATCAATATTCTGCATTTGGAGGACTCAGTCTGGTCTCTGCTCAGATCCAAGATGTTTCTGGGATTCTCAGAGTAGACAGACTCTGAAAGCAAAGACCTCAGTGGGCATTTGCCTTTTCATGGGACACTATGTGGCATGTTAAGATGACATCACTTGAAGGGGGGTGCTCCCATGTTGTTGGACAGCCCTGCCTGCTCGTGTTCTTGACTTATCTGTGTTCTTGAACTGGTGACATTTCACATAGTAGCTCCAGCTGCCACACAAACTAAGTCCAGTATGTGTGTGTGTGTGTGTGTGTGTGTGTGTGTACTATCTTACTACCCCATTGCTATTACTACAAAGTGTCTGTTCTCATTCTTCCCAGAGTGACTCTCTCTGCTGTCTTCTATCCTCCATCACTAAGCCCGTGTTGTTGACATCACTGAGGCTGAGGAAGCTAAGAGCTGCTGTTTTTGCTCCCTGTGGTACAGCAGTTTGTTTCAGTTTCATCTTGCTACCCACTCTATACATGAAGTACATCTCTCTTTTCTAAGACTTTCCAGGAAGTGCTACATGATAACAAACCTTCTGTCAGCTCTCTGGGTAAAAGATTCAAAACTGAACTGAAGAGAGACGATGCTTAAAAACTTGTTTCTTACTGGGGAACTGGGTGAGCACAGGGGAAGCACCCTCTAAGGCAGGATTAGTTATGTGTCCCAAAGGGGATTTAACAAATGGTTATGGGAACAGCAAGGCAGGATGAGATAATCTCTGTGAAGAGTGTGTGGAAGGATCCAGGCAGGTGAGCTTTGAGTGGGCAGCTGTAAGACAATGAGGCAGCGAGGATGGGAGAGAAAAACTAAGACAGGTTGCTTAAGATGAGTTGTGACCCAGAGGAAGAATCCAATTAGGATGGCTCAGGCTCCAGCTCAGATCTGGAGATTTCCAACCTCCTTGTTACTATGACAATACTCAAGCAGCTTCTTCCTCTGACTCTCCTCCTTCCTCAGCCTTTCTTCAGCTGCTTTAAATGTCCAGGGCATTCCAGGGAGCAGCCTGGCACATGGCAGAAATTCCTCAGAGCTATGGTCTATGAAGGAGACTACTGGGAAACTTTCTTTCCCTTCATATGTCATGAGGTGTCTGACTTAAAAGCCCAGGGATGAGGGAACACCACTGACACACGAAGCCTGAAGACCTTTAAATATTTTTCTTGTTTGCTCAAGGAAGTAGACTGCTGTATAAAAGCTTGAGTGAACAGTGGCTGTTTTCTGTAACCTCCCATCCCCCACTCAACCTCATTTACAAGTTTGATGTAACCCTGATTTTAGATCAGTCACAAAGGCCTTGAGCAACTAAAGCTGGTTTGGTTCAAAGGAGTTCTCATTTCCCCCTCCATATAGACAGAGACACATACACACAACCCATACCCCCACATTTCTTCCACATGCCCACACCTCTACACGCCCCCACACATACCTTCACACACAGTCTCCCCACCCTACATCTATACATACATACACATGCGCGTGCACGTGCACAAACACACACACACACACACACACACACACACACACACACACACACCCTCAGACACACACCCTCAGACACACCTTCCCCACCCCTACCTTCTTAAACACACATATACCCCTTACTGAAACACACACACACAGGGAGGTATGGGAGAGAAAAAGAGAGAGACAAAGAGAGACAGAGGGAGACAGAGAGGGAGGGAGAGAGAGGGCCAAGGGGGAGAAGGGAGGACAGGGAGAGGGAGAGGAAGAGAGAGTTTGCATAGCAACACTGCCAATATTTAGCATAAGTTTGTGGAAACCAAATGCGATTTGGGGGAACACCTGGGCTAGTCTGTGGGTGTGAGCTGAGAGACAGGAAGTGTGTAAGATGGGTGTGCCCAGCAAAGGGGGGTTCTGTGATTCTCACTTCCAGCTCTCCAGTTAGTACACTACCCTGTTTGTTGTCCTACATGGCCTGAGTTTCTCTTTCAGTGAGGACAGTCTGGGTCAGCCCTTCCAGCCCAACTCTAGTTATCTGAACATGAAATATCCATTGACAACCCCATCCTCCCAGTCACTGGCCATGTTTTTCAGCTATAAAAGGAGGTTGAAGACAGCCACTCAGTCTTAGTATTGGGAGATCAGATAAATTAAATACATACACTATAGTTAAGATGGTGCTAGCAAGGGGCAAATGTTCAGTGACTGTTAGCTTTGTCCATCTGTTTCCCAGTAGGATTTATTTTGTGAGCTCTGCTGTGGTTCTGGGGCAGGGAGTTGGAGTATATAGAAGGGACCACAGAGGTGACTCCTGAGTGTGTCATGAAAAGATGTCTTTCACATTTCAGATCCAGGGAGAAATGTAGCAAAGACAGACACTTGTATAGCTCCTGCCAGGTAGGGATGAGAGAAGGAAGATTTAGTGGCTTGATTTTGCTTTTGGAATCCTGTACAACACAGGGATCATGCTAGCTGAGACCGTCCTTGCCACTATGTCAGCTCCCTAAAAGTGCCGGGATGATGGTGGCCTTCCTGAAAGCACAGGTATTGCCCTTATCTTTCCTCCGATAACACTGGCCCTTTCCTCCTGGCATCTAAAGCCTAGTTTAGTACTATCATGAACAACACTCACTTTGGACACAAAGACCCTATAAGTATACACCTTTGCAGGCTCGTCATGCCTGGGTCATGGGGTAAGAGAGAACAGATAGGATCAGGATCCAAGAGGAGCAGGAAAGCCTTGGAGTAAGTGGATCTCTCTGTTGTAGCCCAAAGCAACAGCTATGCTCCAAGGAAAGTGGTTAGCTGTCTGAGGAGCTAGCAGGGCAGGAGTAAAGAAGCTGGTGGCAGAAGTTCCAGAAAGGTGTCACCCTGACCTGAACACATGGAAACATGTAGACAATAGAGGCAGAGACACACTCTTCCTAGGGAAGATGCTTTCTCAGTTCTAGAGGAGCTTTCTTTCTTTTTTCCTTCCTTCCCTCTCTTCCTTCCTTCCTTCCTTCCTTCCTTCCTTCCTTCCTTCCTCTCTTTCTTCCTTCTTTCCTTTTTCCTTCCCTCCTTCCTTCCCTCCCTCCTTCCCTCCCTCCTTCCCTCTCTCCTTCCCTTGTTCCCTTGTTCCCTTGTTCCTTTCTTTCCCTCCCTTCCTTCCTTCCTTCCTTCCTTCCTTCCTTCCTCCCTTCCTTCCTTCCTTCCTTCCTTCCTTCCTTCCTTCCTTCCTTC
>JANHMN010000009.1:56828894-56843642 GCA_030674055.1 Rhabdomys pumilio | reverse complement strand
AGAGAGGCAGAGAGGCAGAGAGGCAGAGAGGCAGAGAGGCAGAGAGGCAGAGAGGAGAGGCAGAGAGGCAGAGGCAGAGGCAGGGGCAGGTATATTTTGGTGAGTTTGAGTCCAGCCTGGTCTGCACAATAAATTTCCAGGAGAGCCAGGGCTACATGGAGGGACCAGGTCCCAAACATCATGCTCCTATACCATCCAAGGATGGGTGGGGAAGACAGGCCCTCACTATGTAGCTCTGTTAGGCTTGGAACTCAAGAGGTAGATTGAGTCAGCCTCAAACTCACAGAGAGGAATCCACCTGCCTCTGATTCCTCAATTCTAGGATTAAAGGTGTGTGCCAACATGTGTAGTGACACTTACTTTTTGGAGACACTCTAGACCTCCCATAAAGCTAGTACCTCCCATACCTGCTAGCTGAGGTACAAACGCCTGTGCAGTCATAAACTAGGAGTCCAAACAACTCCAAAATGTCTAAAACATTGGGTTCAAATAGCCCCCCACTGAAATTTAAGATCAAAGGCATCAAATAAGAGATCAGGCATGGAAACTTATGCCACACACAATGGTATACTTTGGCACACAGTGAATTTGTAAGGATGTAACTAAAATCATGGAGAAAAGGAAAGTAGTTTGGCAATTCTTGAGAAAGCTAAACATAAAATTATCATATGATTCAGCAAGCCTACTTCTCAGCATACACCCGCAAAGAGCTACAAAGGCGGGGCATGGGGGTTCAAGGAAGTCCTTGTATGTACATATTCCCAGCAGTATTGTCCACAATAATCAAAACTCAAATGTCCACAAGCCGGTGGACAGATTAAAAAAGTTGTAATGTGTATGTATAGCAGAATAAGATTTGGATATAAAACAGAACAGGTACCAGCAGAGGCCACAGCACAGCTGGATTCCAGAACATACCAGCTGAAAAATGCCAGTCATTAACTGTCATATGCTTCATCTATGAAACTTCTGGAACAGGTAAGTCCACAGAGGTGGAATGCAGGCTGGTGGTTTTCAGAGACTGGGGGCACCAAGCAACAGTGAGAAGCTGCTTAATGGGCTGCCTCTGGAGGCACTGAAGACACTTTGGATATAGCTAGGAGTGGTTGGTTGTACGGTAGTCAGTGCCTTTGAAATACTCACTTTATAACAGTTAATTTTACATACTGTTCATTTAATGATAAAATAAAAGATACAGGGGATGATACAAAATTTCTTGAAGACAAACAAATGGTCATGCGGCTATTATTCTTAGCCATTTGAAAAGTGTAAAGTGTCTAAGATCTCTCCGTGTATTCGCCCTCTCCGGTTCAGATGCTGAACACACATTAGTGATGCTTTCCCTTTACTCTTGGGCCTGTCTTAAAGTAATAAACACTAAACTCTTGTTCCTGGAAAATGTCAGTCAGGAACATCTGACCTTCCCTGTATGGCACATGTCCTGCAACTGTCTCCTCCCTTGGCCCAGGCAGTCTGAAAGAGAGGTATTCTTTCCATGGGAAAGTGGCGCCATCCGTCCACCATAAATTAACAATTCTGGTTCTTTCCTCAGAGAGGCCAGAGAAATAATCCTCCTGTTGGGAAGAGTGCAGTCATTGGAAGTCAGCTTGTATGTTGTACCACCTGGCAGAGCATTGCTTTCTTCCTGACCCAGAGAAGGCTTTGGTCCAAATATCCCACAGGGCAGAGTCTGAGTTTCTAATTTAGAAGCCAGGAGATCTCCGAACAGGCTGTGTCTAGGTGGGGTGGCAGGTTAATATGCCTCCTTTCCTGGTGAAGGCTTCATTTCTAGATGGTGGGGGTCACCCATGTGACCAGCCTGGATGCTTTCATCTAGGCTGCTCTGTGCTAGGCTGGCAACTGCTGCTCAGCAGACTGCGGGCCTCAGGCAGCAGGTAATGTTTTAGGTTAGGAGTGAAAAGTGCAGAGAGCAAAGGGAGGGTGGGAGCCAAGAGGAAAGCCTGCAGGACTAGATTTAAGAGTGATGCATTCTCTTGGTTCATTTTGGAATTCCTCCCTAGTGTGAAGCTGAAGAACGGAAATATATTGTGATGTGTTATTAGGCCATCTGGAGAGCAGGATACAGTGATGGCTGCTATCTTTCAGTGCCTCAAACTCTTATCAGGACCCCCTGAAGAAACTATTGAGAGGTTGGTATGCACACAGAAGCTCTGTGGAGCCCCAAAAGATTGGATGGGCATTTGTTTACTCCAGTTTCTATGGGAAGGTCACTTCAACTACATCTAGTCCCTGTGTGGCTTAAGGTTAGTGTGTATGAGTGGCTGGCTGGACCCAATCATAGCCAAGGCTGTGGGTGTCTGAGGACCACAGGCAGAAAGGATCTTGAAAGCCTGAACTTTGTCCCGCTCGTGAATCTATGTGTGAGCCAAAGACAAAGAACATAGGAAGAGGGGCACAGATTTGATTTCTTACTTGGGTTGGGAAGGAAACAAAGGTGCTTCTGACTCAGACTTTGGCATTCTCTTATTCACAGCTGCTGCTGTCACATGTCACTTAGGTTCACACAAGCATGTGCCTTGTGTCATTTTGCTTCATTTCACCAACACTGAAGGAACTTCCCAGTTCTTACTGCTTCGCCCCTGCCTTTAGGCCTAGCCTCTCTCTCATCTCTCTGTGACCCCCAACCTTTTCCCTGTTTGAATAATCTGAAGACGAAAAATTCCCTTATATACAACTGTCCTACCATAGTCATCCAAGTATTTCTCTATCTTCTGCCAACTTTCTTTTGTTAATAGCAAAAACAGAAACACCCTAAAGATAATAATTGCTTATGGGCTTTCCTTAAACCCATTCATCTTGAAATGAGAGTCTTTTGGGAGAGAAATAAACTTAGCTAAAAAAGACTGTATGGAGGGGAAGTTTCTGAGTTAGAAATGAGGGACAACCTGGAGTGGGTTATAAGCTTCAAGTTTAAACTAAGAAATGTGGGGGTAGGTTATGGTTTCTTTCTTTTCTTAAAGACAAACTCCAGGGGCAGCCTGCATACAATAATGAAAGCAAGTGCCTGTTCAGGCATGAAGACTGGGCCTGGACACTGCTATGGTCCCTGAGACCTTCCCATGACAAAGAAAGCCCATGTTTGTGTGCGGTTCCTTTTAGAACTCAGCTTCCCTTTCCAATTTCCACCGAATGTCTACTCTACCACCCCAGATGGTGTTCTGTTCAGACCAATTGGACAATGTTGGGAAAAGACACCTGACCTGGCTTGTAGCCCTAGGGATTGTCCTGCAGAGAGTCTGTTGTAGATTGTCCCTTTGCTGCTCAGAGAGGGAAAAGGTCTCTCTCGTCACCGTCCTTATCTCTTTCATTGTAACCACGACCAGTGTTGTGTGCTACAGTTACTCACCTGAAACCTTTCCCATCAAACAAACAAATTACATGTTGGCGTCTGATAAGGAAGGAAAACTTCTTGCTGGTCTCTGAATTCAAGCAAACCCTCGAAGGGCCTTAGTAACTGAAGGCACCGGTATGTAGTCTCCCTGCACAAGCAGTGTTTGGAAACCCCCAAGGAAAAGTTAAAAGACTGAGGTTGTAGCAGCAGATGAGAGGGGATAGTTTGGATATTTTCATAAAAGAGAAGGTCCAGCTGAGTCTTTTCAAGATCTGGAGTTTGTCCTAGAAGCTACTCAAAGAAGATTCAGCCTTGAACTGTGATCTTGTCATTTGAATGCTGTACTTACTTGTCCTTACAGAAGTCCACGTGACCCCGACCTCAGATGGTACTGGGTATTCAAGTAGTGCTTGGGTTCTGGTCTCTCCACTAACCAGCTGTATAACTGTGGCACCCACTTCCCCTCCCTAAACCCCAGTTTGCTCATCTTTACAGTGAAAGGGCAGGGTTAGTTCATCTCTAGAGGGTTTTTTTTTTTTTTTGTATTTCTTTTTCCATTTGAAATCTCTGACTCTATGTTACTTCCTCTTCATCACCAGCCTCTGTTCACTTAAAAGTCTTGATGCTGACATAATATTCAAACTCCACTGAGCTGCAATATGAGACACACCTGAATCTCTTCAGGATACAGGCTTCACTGGTCAGGATGAGAGAAAACCACAAATATACCCTAGCTATAACTGATGTCCAGATTTTGAACTACCACCTATTAAACTGTTAAACTGATACCTCCTTGGTGAAGATTAGAATAGGCACCTGTGGGTCCACTCGCTGCGAGCCTGGTACGTCAATGGCCTCTCAGATAGAATTCTGGCTACTTTTAGCCCCACGAGCCTCAAAAGTTCTTGTGTAGTGATCAACCTGTATGCTCACATACTACCACAACATTGCTTTTTTAGGCTCTGGCCCTTTAAATTGAGCAGTAGGAAAGAAGACGGATTAGGCGAGGCTAGACTACGCATAGCACTGATAAGACAAAGAGACTTTGTCATTACTGCCTTAAAATAGTTTATTAAAAAAAAAAAACCCACCATCTACCCATGGTGTTGTTATGTCCTTAGCACACACACCATGTGGTTTAGGTAGCTTCAAGAGGTAATAATAATAAACCCTCACATTTTATAGAGCTTCAAATTTTATGTAGCACATTAAATGTACTTAACTTTTTCAGTTGGCTTTTGATTCTAACCACTGCCCTGGTGTGTAATAATTATCTGTTTTAAATACGAAGGAAAGGAAGCTGAGTGAGTCAAAGTTTGTTCAAGGGCAGTTGATAAGTGGTCAAGTCAGGCACTGAGCTCACACACATGTCTAGTTGTTTTTGTTTTTGTTGTTTTGTTTTTGCTTGCTTTATTTCTATCTTTATTTATTTATTTATTTATTTATTTATTTATTGCCCCTGTGTCAAGTATATAAGATCTGGATGTAGGCACTGGCATCCAGATCTGAAAGTAACTCTGCCAGGGTTTGCAAGTAGTCTCATCAGGCCGTTCTCTTCATTCCAATGAAGACAAGTCTTTCACACAGGTCTGGTAACTAACATTCTGGAGAGGTGTTAGAAGATCTTTCATTCCTAGAACTAGACATTGCTCCTCCTTGGTTTAAAGTGAGGGGGTGATTCCTAGAGATTCACTCACCTAGTTAAATGGATAGGTCATACTTGTGCACCATTAATCCAGAATTCACAATTTTAGGAATTCCTCTGCCAGCTGTCCCAGGAAAGCCTTACCTAAGCTATCTCCTTAGTCCACCCCTCTCAGTCTCCATTGCCCATGTGTCCATATAGCTCCCCTGCCTCTCCTCTCCTCTCCTCTTCCCTCATCTGGACAGTAATTCTTTCTCCAAACACAAATCTGAGAGGACCTTTCCACTACCTAATAATGGCTTAGTGTGGCTGGAAAAAGACATCCCGCTCTTGGCAGGAGAGGATATATCCCCATTCCATGTTGTTCCTCAAGCTGCACTGACTTTGTGAAAGCCTCTTCCTTTGCTCTACCCTGGGAAATGCTAGTCGTTTTCAAGATCACGATCATGCACCACTTCTAAAGTGCTGTCTTCGCAGACGGCCACTGCTCCATCCTTTGTGTGGTTTTGCTGTTACTATTATATGATGTACGTTGTTCTGAACTGTGGTTTGTTTCTTAGCATCTATTTGCCAGTCTGGGGGCTCTTTGACAGCAGAAACTACATCATTGCCTTAGATTCCACAGCCCTGGCACATTGTCCAACACACAGTAGGTATAGCAATGCTTAGCTAACGAATGTGCCCCCTCTGTGATAAAACTGGTTCAGTAGCACACTGACTTTATTATCTTCTTGGGTTTGATCCTGCAGCTTTCGACTCTTCCTCAGAATGTTGACAGTGCACCATACATTGTTTTGTAATGGGCCTCCTTCCTAGAACTGTATCATGGGTAAAGAAGGGGAGGCAGAATTTCAGAAGAAGGGAGGCACTGGGCCAAGGGAAGACACATCAGACTAAGTGCTTGATAGAAATGAATTTTAGCTCAAAGATAGGAGAGAGCCTTGCAAAACTACCCCCCATATAAAAGTTTAACTAAAAAAAATTACATAGGAACAAAACAAGACAAGACACAGCTGCATTTAATGTAGCAGTACCTTTCAGTTTCAGGGTTCTTTAGGTGGTACTGGTAAACTTTGTAAAAGGGTTAAGAACAAGATGCAACTGTGTAAACGTAAGACTTGTTCTTGGTCCCCAACAGCACTGCAGAATGAAGATTCATTAAAATCAGCTTCAGGCTCTTATTCTCTTTCCAATGGTAGATGTAGCGCAATGGCTCTGGCAGGTAAGACTTGGAACTGCCGCCCACCTATCCTTCCTCTTTGAGCAGCCTGGGTAGAGCAGGCCTGCGGGTTCTCATGACTGACAGGTGTTCTCTGTTACATCAGGGCAAGTGCTAGTCTCTGCCTTGGGTTCCTTCAGAAAGACAGGACTGGCGTTCAAAACAACAGCTATCCGGCTATCATTCACTTAGCTACTGTTACCCAAATCATTCCTACAAAGCCCTTCAAAACGAAGGGAAACAGGACCTACTGCGTGTTCCAATCCACCTTTATGGGTGGGAAGAAGGTTAAGGACTATTTAGAGAGTTGGGAAAGTTCAGAAAAAAAAAATGTGTCACACAAATTCTCTGGAGACTCAGAATAGCATACAGATCTCACCCCACCCCTTGGCTCCCGGCCACATTTTCAATTTGGTCAGTTTCTTAGACCCACTGAAATTATAGTATCCTTTAGAATGATTTTTTTTTTTTAATTCCAGCGGTATGATTTTAGGAGCATCTCAAATACTGACTTTACCCGTTGAGACAGTGTCCGTCTGCTCCTTTTCAGGTGTCAACTGGAGCTGAGAACTTCAGCCCAAACTCTAGAGGAGCCCATGTGGCAGGCCAGGAGCGGAAAGAAGTCGAGAGACCTCTAGGAGGAAAGTAACGAGAACGAAAGCAACTGTGCAAGAGGCTTCTTAGAAATAACCCCTTTATCTCACTTCTCTCTGGGGCGGATTTCTCTCTACGGAAAGTCCCCTTCCGCAGCAGGGGCAGCTCCCAACTGTATTTTGAAAACAACAGTACAATGCGATGCAGAGAGTTTTGAAACTTACCTTTGGGTCCGCTGGAAGGCTTCCTCCCGGCGGGACCGCTGGATCTGTTCCGTGCTGGCTGAAGTGACTTGGGCACAAGGGTGAGGTCTAGGTCCCTCCTCCAGTCCTCCCTCCCACCGCCAGGTCCCGGGAGAGAGGCGGCGCTGCGGGTCAGTGGGTGCCACCCGTGTGTTGTGGAAGAAAGCGCCCCCTGCGTCACTGGCTGAGGTTTTAGGGCACCCAACTCTGCTCCTGAGGTCAGGAACTCGACTTCCTGAATCGGACTGGCTGGCTCCACCGCTCCCCAGCCCAACTCATACCTTAAACTAGGACGCAAGGGTGTCCTTACTCTGGGTCTCCCGGCCAGTGTCCCTACTCCGCCCCGCTGTGACGTTCTTTTGCCCCTCCGCCCCGAGCACGCCTCCTTCAGGTCGCCAGAGCCAACTTTGCTCACAGATGTACCAGTGTTCCCTGAGACAAGGGGTGTAAACTCCCAACCCTGGCCCAAGGAAAAAATAACAGCTCCTTGCTGTGGAATAAAGCCACCTTCCAGGAAAAACGGTTAGGGTGTCTTAAGGGAGAGCAAGCCGCGAGCAAGCTGCGGTGCTGGTGCCTCCCTCTCACAAGTATCTTTGTGTGTGTGCACCATGGGAGTTACGTGGAGATGTTAGGAGCACAGGAGACAGGGACAACTAACTTCAAAAACATTTTCAAAACGAGTTCTCTCTTTTCATTTTATTTATTCCTCGTGTGCTTATATTCAAATTTCTTGTGTCTAACTCAGCCCAGTGCCTCCAAGGCTTCTGGAGGGAAATTGGGAAGGCATGAGGGCAAAAGCTGCTGTGGAGTATTTAGGGGCTTCCCCAGAATCACCTTGGGAGATCTTGGCACATTAAGGACCTAAGATTCTACCCATTGGATTGAAGGTGTCGGGTGCAGATCTGGAGCTTGCTTTCCGGTGGCTGTGCCTGAACTATAGGGTCCTTTGGCCTTTGGGCACCTGAATTAAAATGATTGGATGCCTGAATTAAAACGGTCACAACCGAGAAACAAGAGTGCTCCTGTTTACTCAAGAGAAGCCAGCTGGCTCTGGGTTGAAAGGCCAAAGAGAAAAGCTAGCACTCATCCAGAAATGCCAAGAATAGTTAGGTGGCCCTGTGGTCTTCTTTGAAAGGCAGATTAATTAGAGATTTCCCCCAGAAATCTCACAGAGAGAACTTGATCTAGACCTGTTGTTCCTTTGAAACCAAGTCTCACTATACATCCCTGGCAGGCCTGGAACTCACAATGTAGAAACAGGCTGAAATCTGCTGGGCTATAGGCCTCTTGACTGCTGGGATTAAAGGGATGTGTTATTAGGCATAGATCTAGATTTGAATGATAATAAGAAGAATGGTCCAAGAGACCTGCTATCAGGTGGGGAGATAGTATGGTTAAGTGGGTGGGTGGGGGGAAAGGTCAGGCTCTGAAAGAAGACAGTTTTAGCAAGAGGTAGCTATACATGGATTCCACCAACAATTTAGCATTAGATGGAAGGCTTCCCTGGTGCATCAAAGCAGGGGTCTAGGGTCTAATGGAACAGGGGGGTGGGAGGAAGACAGGCTTGGGGAATGACAGGAAACCTTAAGTGCAAACCCACTGATTGGAGACTGAGTCTCCAGGTCCTACAGCTTCAAATAGTATATTGTCCGGTCTGACACCTGACCTGTGTGTATGTAATTTGCCTGCCCGCCTCTCCCCCCTTGAGGATGGGAAGTAACTTTCTTCTGCAAGGTCACAGCTAATGCATAGTAGAGCTGAGATCTGAGTCTGAATACTTCCAGTCCAGCCTATCCCTCATCACCATTTCATCAGGAGAGAGAATGGCTTCTGTGGACAACTTCTGCTCTTGAGCTGGCCTCATGGGCAAGTCTGAGTTAGCAGCTGCTGAGCAGAGGGAAGACAGTGGAAAATACTCTCCTGAACAACTTTATTGATGGGTTCAGGCTGAGGCGACAGTCACATTGCTTTTCAGAAACACCATCACTGCCACCGCCGCCACCGCCGCTGCCGCCACCACCACCACCACCATCACCACCGAGAAATGAATAACCTAAGGCAGCAATCATGAGCTCAGCTCTTCAAGAGTATGGCTATTACTTATGGGAGAAAAACCAGATGCTTATCTGTAGGGCAGCAACTCAAAGGCTGTCTTAGTTCACAGGAAGACAGATCCAGTAAAAGTCTAGAACCTACCAAGCACCAGTGGCTTTGTGGCAGACAAATTGGGGACCTACTCGATGGCAGGATGGTAGGTTTGCTGTCACTGAATTGCCAAGACTATGGGGTCTATTGAGGTTCTGACGCAGTGAGGAAGGAATCGTCTAAGGTATGAAGGAGTGAGCATCTGGCCAGCAGGTTTTCCTTCTGGGTGGATGACGAATCCCTTATGAAAAAGCAAGTCAGAGCAACCACCCACTGTTTCTCCCCTTTGGCAGTGAAATCTCAACTCCTATGAACTCATTAATGGCCCCAGGCAGTTGCCTTTTTTTGTTGTTGTTGTTTGTTTGTTTGTTTTTAAATCCTCATTAGTTTTCTTGTTTGGGGTAAGGATCTTTGAAGGCAGTCAAGAGGTGAGTGGACTCTAAGTGGGGTGAAACTGAGCATTAACACATCTAATTAAGAAAAAAAAGCCCCCAGATAGCAGATTTGTGAACCAAGACAGGAAATGTAAAGCCCTTTCCTGGGTGACCACGCCTCTCTAGCTTTAGCGCCTGATGGATGAGCTCTGGTTCCGTATTAGTGTTTTGGACAAAACCTTTGGGTTTCTTCCCTGGTGTTGTGGGAACACACAGGATATTAATCGTCACATTTCAGCCTGTGTTGAAGGTGAAGGCTGACCACACTTGCTCTCTTTTGGTAATGTCCTATTTCTGACAGGTCAATGGCGGCATTGGCCAGCATGGATTCATCTGCGGGAGACAGTTTCCATCAGGTCACACATTCTGGGTGCAGAAATCAGAACAGTGTTGTGCAGCAACAACAAAAGGGGGCGCCTTCATCAGTGAGTGTGGGGATACTTAACAGAGAATATTACATTATTATCACCTAAAACGGGTGCATTCTTGCCTGCAACGCTCTGTGAGGCTCAGTCATGTTTAGCCTCTTACCACTGCGACACAATAACGCAATCTACAACATTCACGAAGAGACTGAAATAAAAAACACCCACACCCCGAAGTGTTTTAAGCAGTTTATGATTTTGTGCTGGTCTGCGTGTAGAGCTACCCTTGGCCACATACGGTTCTGGGACAGTTCCTGAGTTGGACAGGCTTGGGAGAGACAAAAGCAGAGCTAGCAGAAGAAGGCAGAAGGGCTGGGTAGCCAGACAAAGGCTGCTGTTAGGGAAATGATGAAACCGTAAGATGAGCACAGACTTGTTCCTCAGATCCTGAGATGCAGCAGCCTCCGAGAAAGGCAAGTTCAGGACAAGTTGCTGGAAATACTACTTCACACAGTGGGTAATGAATTTGTGGAATGGATTATTTCCCAGAGGTGGCCCGAGCTGGCAGTGTAAGTAGATTTTGGAAAGCTTTGGACAGATGTGCTAATGACAGAACCGTAAGAGAGAGATGAGAAAAGCTAAGAAGTACACCAAGTGCTTAGGAGGTCAAGGTGGACCCACAGTATGGACCTCTGGTCTTTGTAGCCAAAGGAGTCCTGGCCTCCCAAGTGCTTAGATTTGAGTCCAACACTCCCTCCCGTCTTATAGTCTCTGTAGCCTCTGCTTCCTATAGGCAACAAGACTGTTCTTTTTACCTAAGTCTTATTCATTTAAAACATGTTCTTTCATTTTGACTATCAGCTTCTGAAAAGATTTTGAATATGCTTCTAGATTCCTTATTTATATCTATGTCTGGCAGTTATATTTCTATCAGACTTTCTTTCTAAATTATCAAATTTGGACACAAATGACTGGAATTTTGAAAGCTTCTCTGAAGGAAAACACTAAGGACTTATTTTTCTCAGGAATAATTCCTAGTGTGTCACCCAGTGTGTCCTCACTGCTACATGGAGGATTCTGGGCTAAAATGTTTCACCGCCACTGTGCCAAACCGTGGCATTGGGAGGGGAGTTAAGGAAACTCTTGGCACACTCATCTAATTAACTCATTGTCCCCTCACCCAATGATCTCCCCACTGTCCCCCACCCCTGTGCTCCGTGTACTTTATGCCTTCTTTAGTGTTCCTGTATGTTGTAGAAAACAGCACTCTGCCCCACCTCCTGAAGAATAAGGGTGACTCCGAGGGGTCGGTTTTTGTATTTCTGGGCACTGAGGGGCTCAGTTTTCATTCCCAGTGTCTGGTTCATAATAGCCCAGTGCTGTTTTCACAGCAAGATGGGCAGCCTTTGTGAGCAAACTGCCCTGCTGCCTGGAGTCCTTTGCCGGATTCAGCATTGGCTTTGTTAATGTAAACAGCGGGCTTCTGGATTCCATTCTCATGTCGGGCATATCAGAGCAGGAGAGTTCACAGAGTTCTCATGTTGTTCCTTTTCCTGGTTTCCTTTGTCACCTGCTCTTCTTGTGGGGATGGGTTTAATTATTGATTTATTGAGTGAGCCCACAGTGTGAGGTCCCAAAGCCTATGGAGAGCACGCAGAACATTTCTTGTCACTTTAGTGGAGAGATCCCTAGGAAATCCCAGCTTACTCTGCCCGGCTCATTCACTGTGGCCGAAGGTTTCAATCTGAGACGGAAGTTGTTCAAGTCTCTTGCCCCGAGGGCCCATGAAAAAACCGTGGCTTTGAAATTTGCTTCCTTGACTACTTTAGTGACTCAGAACATCAATGTTGCCACAAACAAACTTCCTGTTCCCAGGCTGGCTCTTTCATAACAGGTAAAAGGAAGGACTTAGGAAAAAAAAAAAGAAAAAAGAAAAGAGGGAAGAGCTCTCGTTTACCAGGTTGTAGGAGTGAGTTTTAACTGCTGGTGATGTATTGCTTTCTTTGTGCCAAGGTCTGTACTATGCATCAGTAGAAAACTGTTTATAATGAAAGGTTATACTCTGTAATTTGGATTTAAGGGCAGTAAGGCTGGAACACTCATAGAAATTTTCTTAATAAAGGTGGGTTGACCAAAATATAGAGCCACAAAAGAATCAGAAAATGCAGTGAGAGTGAGAGGCCTCTGGCTGGGTAGAATGTGAACAAAGGTGATATTAAGATGGTTCAAAAATGGCAAGACTTCCCCCCAACCCCCACTGAAAGATATAAATTAGGAAGGGAAAGCATTAGCCATAATGTTGCTACCCCAAAATAAGTACTGTAGCATTTTGGTATAAGTTATTCTAGTCCCCTTAGAAGGAAATTAGAGTTAGAATTTCTATGTATGTAGTATTATTAAAAATCAGTCCAGATTTTTGTCAATAAACTTACTACTCTTAAAAAATGACAGGGTGTGTGTGTAAATCTTGTGACTTTTTGTAGTGTTTATTTGAATGAAGAGAGACTGAATTCGGAAACTTCAGAGAGTGGAAAGGACATCATATATTCTAGTTTCTGCCAGTATTTATCTATAATTTATTTATTGAGTGTGTGTATGTGTGTAGTGTGTGTTTGTATATGGCATGGCATGGCATGCCACAGTCTAAGTGTAGAGGTCAAAGGACATCTGTGACAATCAGATCTCTCTTTCACCATGTGGTCCTGGGGCCACCAGCTGAGCTATGTTGCCAGTGCTTTAAGACCAAGTAATGAATACTAATAAGTTCCTTGATCAGTGAGGAATTCCCACATCTAAAGCATCTCATGAAGAAGCTGAATGAGCCCCTGGGGGGCGCTGTAGAGGAACTGCTATATTTCAAGGGAGGATTCGTTGTGACTTCTTCCAACCCCTAAATTCTAGGATTTATACTACTAGCTGTGGAAGTTCACATTTACATAATTATAATGTCCTCTTCTCTTAAGATTTTACATCATATGTATGATTGAGAAATGTGGTAAATGTTACTAGGTAGCAGATACCAGCTAACTTTGAAACACCAGGCTAAGTCCCTCTGTTCCTTCCCTCCTCTCTCCTTTCCCTCTCCCTTCTCCTTCTCCTTCTCCCCCTCCTCCTCCTCCTCCTCCTCCTCCTCCTCCTCCTCCTTCTTCTTTTTTTTTTAAGACAGTGTTTTACTCTGTAGCTCAGGCTGACCTTGGACTTGTGTCTATCCTCCTGCCTCAGTCTCTTAAGTGTTGGGATTACAGATACAACTCACCATCACTCAGCTTGCAAAATTCATATATATCAACACCCCTATTTTAACATTGGAAAACCATCTTTACATGGGGAACATTTCAGGGAAAATACTGACCTTTGCAGAGTCTCTGTCCTCCTGGCTCAGCTATGGTCTCTTCTAACATGACCTCTTTGGTTCCCCAAGACTGAGGTAGAAGCAGGTCTTTTGTATTCCCTGTTCTCTGTGCTGGTCCACCATATAACTACCCCACAGTAATGAAACTGGCCATTTATATGCCCCTACACGGAACTGTAAGTCTGCAAGCAGGACAGTGTCTGGCAAAAGGTAAGTTGCTTGGTAAGTATCTGTCTATGAATGAAGATCCTTGGCTGTGAGGCTGAGTCTAGGAAGCTTTAGAATCCTTCTCTGCACATGGACAAGTGTGATAACCTTACTCATGCACTTATAAATATATCCCCAAAGCATGTGCCTCTTTTCTTCCTCAGTATTGCTTTTGGGGGTCCTTAGGAAACACGGAAAGTATAACTGGGACCGCACATGGAAAGGATACAAGTAGGAAAGGGAAATAGGTTTAGGTGGTTTAGGGCTAGGGAGGCAGGAACAATATTAAAATATCTCTCCTGAAACCAGTCATGGAGCCCACTGTCCCTCAGACAGATGTACCATTAATGAGGAAGGACTTCGCTGCCTTTGTATTGTAACACTCTTCTCAAACAGTCAGTCTTCTCCAGGGCTGCATCTAGTTAGCCTCAGTCTCCATTCAGTATCTGTTTCTCAGATTCTTGATGTTGCCAGATGTCAGTGGTCTGGGTCAGAGATGTCTGCCTCTATTGTTCACAGGGAAGATGTTGGATCAGGGTGCCTGTGAGACTCACACAGGTTCCACTTAGAGCCTGAGTAAGGAGGGAAAACATCTCTCGGCAGATCGTATACTTCTTTAATGGAATCACTAAGTAACCTAGTTTTCTGCAGCTCCTAAAAACATGTAAGTGAAAGATTACTTCTATATATGGCCAGAGAATAGTCAAGTCACAGGGCGAGCTTCCTGGTGGACATGCTCCAGTTTTTCCAGACCTGCAGACTCCAGAGACTTCCAGGCTGGACACTGGTTTCTGTGGTGTGCATATAATGAAATTCAGCAATGGAAAACTTGGTTCTCAGCTTGACTGCCTCTACTTTCTTCATAACACCCCCCTCCTTCCCTGACACACACACACACACACACACACACACACACACACACACACACACAATCTTGCCTGTGCTCCCTTGGAATGCTACAGCTAAAAGCAAAGAATGACGCTCCCACAGCTGTGGCCCTGATAAAAATAGAAAGTTTGTTTATTTTTATGTTCATAAAAACCTTTTTCCTCTGGCTGCTGCTGCTGTTGTTGTTACGAGTGGGACTCCCAAGCAGGAAGAGGAAGAGGATGGACTGACACTGACAGAGCTGGTCACCTGCCAGATTCTCTCTCTCTCTCTCTCTCTCTCTCTCTCTCTCTCTCTCTCTCTCT
>JANHMN010000009.1:56794124-56828884 GCA_030674055.1 Rhabdomys pumilio | reverse complement strand
CTCTCTCTCTCTCTCTCTCTCTCTCTCTCTCTCTCTCTCTCTCTCTCGTGTGTGTGTGTGTGTGTGTGTGTGTGTGTGTGTGTGTGTGTTGTGTGTGTGTAATCTAGCCTTATATGGACCAAAGCACTAAGCACTAAGTAATCTATTTCTTTCTGAGCTTCTTGGCTAGTAGGCATCTGTTCTGCAGACCTTGAGGAGAGTTCCTTGGTTTGGGAGCCATCTGCCTGAATGTGCTTCTCTTTTAGGCTCAGCTACAATGGTCTGCTCATAGCAGAAGTGGAGCTAGAGGAAAGAGCCCTGAATTAAGAGGTAAGGTACTTGTTTTTCTTGGGGTTCTGTTACTTTGCTCCTAACAAGTGGCCCTGAACAAACCGAAACCAGTCTGTATCCTTGGTTTTGTTGTCTTTGCTATAGATGAGATGGTAGATGCCCAAGACTCAGTTAGTGAGCATGAGACTTCACCACCAAAGCCTCCTTCTTTGGCATGCACTGTTCCTACAGGATTTGTTCACAGACAACTAGGTCTCGAAAGCACAAGATTTCTACAAAGAACTCAGACTTCCCTGAAACCATCATACAGACAGAAAAGCCTGGCTTACTCTGACCTTCCTGCTAGCAAAGAGACCTCTGTCACCTCTCTACATGTCAAGTGCAAACAGACACAATATGCATAAGCAAGTCATTGTACCAAATATGAGCGACCAGAAGAGAGCAAGGATCAGATGAGAGATATTCGAAACTCCCAGACTGGTGCAGTCCAAGATCACAAAGATTATATCTGACACTCTCTCAGAGAACCCTTCTCCGTGGATTGTCTTCCTATGTTCATATTTAAATACAACAAAATTTGCCTTGATTGGTATTATTTGCCTCTTTATGAATTCTGTCTCAAGCTGAGGAAAATTAATCCTGGATGATTGACAACATTTTTGGTGACCCAGACAATATCCTCCGTTTATAAGGTCTTGAAGGGCTGACAGCAGTGATGATTGGCATGGACTTATCTTGTTATCACTAAGTGGCTGTTTGAATCTCTGCTTCAGGGTTACCACAACTGGTAGGCTCTGCTCTGACCATATCCTGCTGTGCAGTCCTTCCCGCAATGCTTTCTTTTGTTTTCCCTGCCTTTTATCCTGTACTTATCTTTTGCTCCTTTCATTCTTAATAAACATTGCTTAGCACTTAAACACTATTATTTATTTTGTTTTAAGTGTTTGAGTGTTTTGTCTGCATGAGTGTATGTGTACTGTGTACCTGCCTGGTACATGGGGAGCTCAGAAGAGGAAGTTGGATCCCCTGAACCTGCAGTTCCAGATGGTTGTGAGCCAGCATGTCAGTGCTGAGAACTGAGCCTGAATCTTCTGCAAGAGCAACAAGCATTTTAAGCTGCTGAATCATTTTTCTAGGCTCTGACTCACCATTTTGACTCTGGTGGTAATCTCTGTTTCACCTTAGACACCTGTAGGCAGGAGAAATTGAGACTGTGCAGGCCTGGCTTAAAGAGCCCCATGTTCTAGACTGCCAGTCAGGTTGCAGTCTCTCTGACAGTCTCTGTTTGGTTTTGAAAGTTTTATATTTTGGTGTATTCCTTCTCTGGGGTTATTTTCCTTCAGTTCTTTCTCTTGTCCTTTTTGTGTGCTTCCTGGCCAGTCACAACCTCTTCCAGACCCCTTACTTTTGTCTCTGTGTAGACTGGATCCACACATTCTGGGAAGCATCTCTTTATAACCTTAGATTTCTACCTTTCCTATTTTACTTGCCTTATAAAGCATCTTCTCTAAGCTTTTTAGCTAAAATGAAATGTGATCTTGAATTTAGTAGGACATGAATTTAGTATAAAGTTAAGATTATTAAAGGTTTCTTAAAAGTTTGAAGACAGCACAAGCATCCTAATGAGACATTTCTCCTCCTTTCTTTCTCTCATCTTGATTGATCATGTTCACCAACATCTCCACTCATGGGCCTTATGGAACCAGGAATACTCAAGTAAGAGTCTTCTCAAGAGCTTTATACCTATTAACCACATCTCAAATTGTCAGTCACCACCTCTCTAGACATGAAGACAACTCTATGAATCTTACATCAACCAACAGCTTTGCCTGTCTTGGCTCCTTTTCTGCTGTGTCTGAAGCAGAACCCTGCCCTTCCATGACGATTGGAGTATTTACCCACTAATCCTGTTCTAATGGAGCTGCGGTTATGAAACAAACTGATGCTCCATCTTAATCAAAGGGAACCATGTAGCCATAGGAAGTATCAGCTGAAGGCAAAAACAAAAAATGTCTTTAGAGCATGTGTTCTCTTCTTAGTAAGAGGCACAGCCAAGTGTGAGGGAACACTTGGCAACTTTTCATAGATTGTTTTATATATCCAGCAATGAGATCCTTGAGTTGACTTGGAAAGATATTATTGTGCTACTAGCTCATTGTTGGATCATGTAAGATGTAAAAAAAAAAAAGTTAAAAGAATCTATAAAAGAAGCTCATGGGCTAGCAGCTAGTGCCCAAGGCCATAGTATTCATGATCCAAGGAAGATGTGGTCACTAATACCAATATTTGCTGGATCCACAAAGGTTCTATCCTTAGGGCTAGAGTGGATTATCTTATGACTGTGTTTCTGAAGGAATGGAGAACTGTCTAATCAAATTTATCTCATAATAAAGTAAAGGAAGTAACCCAAGAAAAGGAAGAAAATTCTGTGGCATGCAACTGCTTGCCAGATGCTTTCTAAAGACATTCCAACTTTAATCAGAATAGAGGGAGGGAAGAGCCTTACTGGCAATACATTTTGTGGTACAGGTAGCCATAGACATGTGAGGAAGGTATCAGAAACTTGAGGAGAGTTCCACAAACCCTGGTCTCAGCATGAAAGACAAGGCCTCTGAGAACTAGAACAACTGAAGTCAGGTGAAGGAGGAAAAAAAAGAAACAAAAATGTGTAGACTAGAAAAAGAGATGTAGCTCTTGGAGGCACTCATTTGACTACCACAACAGGGGAACCCAATGTCCCCCAAAGATTAGTCAGTAAGAACAATAATGCTTTCACTAGGTCTGATGTGAATACTGCCCAAGGGAAGGGCATTGTAGTAGGAGCCTTCTCTGTCCCTAGCCAAGGCCAATGGAGCAAGAACCAGCTCTGAGCCCAACACAAGCTCGGTTCTTGAAGAAAGAAAGATCAGCACTGAGGAGATATTGGTGTCACATAGCAGAGCCTTAGGAACCCTTGGCATGGCAATAGGGAAGCAGGATTTTTACTGGGTACTGGAGATGCTTTTTTGTAACCTGATCAGACTTGGTCCTTTCTCTAGGGCTGAATGCATAGGTATAAATGGGCAACCTAAAGTTCAAAAATGTAACCATCCCCTTAGTTTGGAAACTGAGTTCACCACTACTACTTATTCCTGTGTGTTGCAAAATGACCTATGCTTTGCTAGGAAGAGATGTGTTTTAGCAAACTGGGTCCCACCATCTTCTTCGAAGAAGAACACACACAGGTCTTCATAAAGCCAAAACAAGAGAGAATCACTTGTCAGCTCTCCTTTTGGTGGGTGTGGTTGCCTTCACAAGGTATGAATGAAGATGAACAAAGTCCAATGACATATATGTTATGAAAATGTCATAAACCCATTATTTTTGTATGCATACTAAAAATTAATTTTAAAAAGTGGAACAAAAATAATTTTTGGCACACAGAGTCATTAGGAAAAGTCCAAAGGACAATCTAGAATATCAAAGATGTTTGACTAAACTGTCAAGAGACTCAATCGTTCTTGGTTCAGATGTTTCCACATTACCATAGCACCTGAAATTGGGATTAAAATTAACCCTCTTTGAGGTAATGTATGGCAGGTCATTTGTCACTTATGACCTCTTAAGAGATGAAATCAGCTGGGTCTGAAGATTCATAATTAGTCAGAACCAAGTACATAAAGCAGTATAGGGAAGTGGGGAGAGATACTTCTAGAAGGTACATGTCACCATCCTCTTCCTAGATGCCCAGAAGATCAGGTCTTAGGGCTCCCGAGCTCCCCTTAGACTTTGAATTTATCTAAGGCTGTCAGCCCAATAGCTCTACTTGCTTTCAGCAGCCTTCCCACTTACTGGATCAAAACCTAGCAGCTCAGACTAGTGTTCACTGCGGATGAGGGAAGAGATAATTAAGTAAAGGCTCAACTGTCTCCTATGCCCGCAGACTCCGGGTGATCACGGCATCTATAGATTCATGTTAAGGCCCTCCATCTCCAATGTCTGCCCAGCCTTTGGTTTGGGTAAAGCTTCTAGTTAAAATCTTCAGTTATTCAACTATCCGCTAGCATGTGTACTCCTGGGGTGACTATTATCTTTGTGATCACTCATTAATCTTACTACTCTGTGAGGAAAACTCCTGTTTTGTGTTTTTAACTCTTTACTAAGTATGGGTTTCTCACTATATAAATGACACTGATTTAGGAAAAATGCATTATCAATGTGCTGGGACCAAGGGGACTAAGTATCACTTGTCCTGTGACAAGATCAACGAAAGTAATGGGTTAATCCTAGAAGGAGCCAGGCACATTTGCTGAACCTATATAGAGTTGCTTCATATACTAATAAGCCACTCTAAAAATTTTTTTTTTAGTCCATAAGCTAGCTATCTGGCCCAGATGACTGAAGAAACCATTACTGATCTCTTTGAGTTACTAGATGCTTTTGATTTGTGCTTGATAACCCTCTAGCTTTTGACTTTCTTTTATTTTCACAGGGAAGACCTTTTGTTCTTATTAATATGGGCTGCTACACTTAGATGAACCACATGGGATAAATAGAAGTAGGAAAATAGCTATATACTTTTGGACAAGGCAACCCCATAGACATGTCTGTGTGGGATACAGTCAGGTTTTCCCTACCCTCTTGATCTCGATTCCTCACTTTCTTGGTTCCATTCATGATTATCCTGTTGACAATGCTTTGTTGTTTCAGATTAGCATTTTGGTAATGTCTGAGTCTTCTAGGCTATAGTAGTTCCAAGCCAAATGAATGATTACACAACACTTCCAACCTGTATCCTAGAGAAAGTGGGCTCATATAAGTCCCTAGAAAACTCAGTGAGTTTTTCTTTTTCTTTTTTTTCAAATGTCTCCAATGAATCATAATGTCAATGTTTCTAATAGTTTTAAAAAAATGTAGATTCTTACCCATCCCTTGAAATTAACAGGCTTATGACATCATATGGAGCAATGAGACACAATTCAGGTCCTGAATGCCTGACAAAGTTCACTTCCCTGATATAAGCTGTTTTTACCGGATGTGTCCACAGGCAATCAGGCTCAGGAACTGGTAGTGTCTTCCAATGCTTGCCAGGAGACTTTCCCACAAGATTCATATTCACACAAGACTTTATTCAACCACTAGATGACTTCCCAAGGGTATAGGTAATGAGTCTTCTGTCATTTATTTGTGACCCAAATATAAACAGGCTCAGTACAATGAGAGACTTGGTGCTGAGAACAAAGTTCAAATGAATTATGTGCAAGAATCCTAGACTGTGTGTGGCAAGCTCTGCTGTGGGAAAAAACTCGTGGGGGAGTCCAGAGGCGGGAACAGCCACGAGGGCCTGAGGCAGGGTCCCTGGTGGGCTTCCCACACCGCTGTCGGAGGGTACCACATTCACGAAGCCACCATGGGCGGGCCGGCGGCTGCATCGGGAAGGTTCAGGGTTCCAAAGGCTGGGAACCTGGCAGCAGGCCCAGGAATCCAGGAGTTTTCCAAAGTTTTCATTGTTCATGGCGTGGTGAATGGGTGTAGATGATTCGTACTCCCCCCGCCCCCCAAAAGCCATGGGAGCCTGGCTTTTATAGGGAGGGCTAAGAGGGGAGAGAATAACTTAATTAGCTATGCCCCCCCCCCCCCCCCGGCTTTTAGACAACTCATTAATATTTTAATCTCTGGAGGTGGAGACCTGTTAATCACGCCCACCAACTGTGCCCTAAACTGTGACTGAAAGGTGCAGGTTGAATGGAGATTAGATCTCGTGTCAGGAGCCTGGGTTCTGTGGGCATGGCCGAACCCACAACCCAAGAACCAGGATACTCTTCCACAGCCTGACACTCTACTGTGCCTGTGCAGGGATGACATCTAGACTATTAAACACTGTGTCTGATGCCTCAGAGTGCCAATCAGAGAGCCATTATCCCTGCATGCCCCTCTTGTGCTCAAAAACAAGTTCCAGTAAAACCTTGTTTGGTTGGTGCTGCTGTGCCCTTCCTGATTCCTCTCTTGCATTGTGAACAAAAAAGCCATAGTCTGATTGGTAACACTTTGCATCATATTTCAGTTGTTGCATACATTTTGAATATCATTTGTCCTTATCCTAACTTCTGAACAACAGAACTTACGAGTCTTGCCACTAGGTTTACTTAATTCAAGATGGTGCAAATGTCATGCAACCACCAATTGCTTTTTTTTTTTAAACAGTTGTATTTTCATATAATTTGTTTCTTGTATATTTTATTTTATATGATAAAAAATTCTTTCTACTTGTTATTAGTTCACCAAAGACATTATGCATATAAAAGAGCAGGGCCTTGATCTGAAGAATACTAACTAGGTTACAGTGGAATTGACGGCATAATTCTTAGAGGTCAAACAAGGAGAAAGTGTAAGGTCTCTTGTTCAAAGAGTCTCAGAACGTGTGAAATGGCAACAGCAGAACGTTAAAACAAGCACAGAGCCCTGCTGATCCTAGGGCCTTGTGCTACTCAACAGAGAGCATACTGGGAAGCTGGTCCTGATGCATAGAATTTTCAGAAGCTCAAAGGGCCTGGTTCAGTGTCTCGACTGTATTCAGATTATGATGAACTGTCCTGGTGAATGCCCATGCTGCCCCTGGTGGGCACAGATGCTTCAACTTGTTCCTGTGCTATGCTGACAGCAAATGCTGGACACCTACCTCCCTTGAAGCTGTTTCCACAGGCATAGTCAGTAGACTTCACACAGCAGCCCCCAATGCCAGAATGAGTTCTGTGCATCTCCGGATTTTTTGAGCCACTAGTTTCCAATCTACACTTATGGGTTGTGTGCTTTTGATTGGTGAAGCCTGGTTCACAGCCAGGCTGCCAGCTGCGGGGGACGGTGGAGTGCAGGCCAAACGTGCTTCTATTGTTGCTAGCTTACATGGATGGAAATCTGTTCTGCCTCACCAGGGAGAGGGGGTCCATATGATAGAGGCCCAGCTGCTAAGTATCCTAGTATGAGAAATATCCCTGATGGATCCCACTATCTGAAGGGGTCCTCTGGGCACTTTTGAAGAATATGTGTCTCTTTTTGGGTACACACAGACATTTGAGAGAACCTTCTGTATGTGTGGAAATATTTTCAATTTCCAGGACATTTGGATGATTTTTAAGAACACTGAGAATACTTAGAAAAAAAAAAAAAACTCAATTAAGAAAACTTGTAACCTGTGGGAGCAGGACACTGAAACTTGATTTCTTTTTTATCTTTCAATCTCTATTCATAGCACCAGGCAAAGACTACATTGTCACAAACTGACAAGGTCTAATTACTGCAACTGTTTTTCTTGAAGCAAAGAATGTCAAGTTAATTTTCCTGTTGGCAGTTTTGGTCAGCCAAAAGGAACCAGGCTGGCTCTAGGAAGGAGCAATTCTTCTCCTTAGGGCTCTGTGGATCAGGGGTTGGGTCTCTATACTCTGCTAGTGGCTTCAGGTTCTATTGCACTTCAAACTGAAAAGCAAAGCAGCCAGCAGGATATTTGCTTCTCTCTCCAAAAGTGGAAGATGAGCAGTTCTTCAGAATGGAGTGCAGGGACCAAGCTGTCAGCAGGGGGTTGGGCAGAGTGCAAGCTACCTTCTAAAAGTGACATGGAGAGGCCAGCGCTCACTGTTGGGGACGAGAAGAGGGGACTCAGTCACCCAACAACTCCTCAAAAACTGGAAACACAGGGGAACTATCTGAAGAAGTCAGCGGGAAAACATGCTGTCCTCTGTAGAGGTCCCACTGGCATCTTCTCAATGGGGATGACTGAGCCGCCTGTGAGATGTCCTATGAAGAAAACTACCATGTACCATGCCCCTAAGGAGGTCCTCTCTCTGCCTCACTGTCTCTTTTTCCCCATAGGAATGCTCAAGAGGGACATCTTAATTCTCATCTTGTAGACTAGAGAGTACAATTCCCAGTTCTCACTTTCTCAGCATGTAACGTGATGGGTGAAGAACTAGCCACCACCTTTCGCTTGACCTCTCTTGGAAGGCTGGAAATAGTTATTTTTTTCCCCGTGTTCTTTTCTGGGGAGAGAAAAATAACAGTTATCCACACCTGCCAAATAAAACTCTCTTTACCAACAGAAAACCCCACAAGATCTGTGACATATTATTATTATTTTTTAAAAAATCTTGAGAATAATTTTAGACTTACACAGCTGCACAGGTAAGTACAGAGATTCCATGCACCCTTCCTGAACATTCACAGCACAGAATTCACAACACAGAGTTGTGTTTTTTTTTTAAATGTAATACCTCATAATTTTAGTTACCTTTATTATAGTCATAATGAAATTACATTTAAAACTCAATTTCATTCACAGTCATGTGATGAGGAAACAGTGAAGCAGGAATCAAACTCGAAGGTGTCCGTCTTCAAATCCAGCAGTATTCTTTTGGTTATTGAGACAGAATGTACAGGCGGTGAGTCAATACACATATACTTTCCAGGGCAACAACTCACTGTGCCCCTTTAAGCAAATATTTATTTAGTATCAGAAATCAATGATCTGTATTTTTATTGAACGGTTTTACATGTAAAAGTCTGTGGTTGATACAGAAGGTGGGGGGAGGTGAGTAGAGATAAAAAGAAAATCCAAGTGCTGGAATGAAAAGAATTCATGGGACCTGGAAGAACATTCCAGATCCATCTCACTGATTTGGCCACCACCGTGTGACCTCTTTGAACATCATATGACTTATTTGGAAAGTGAGCAGGTGGGATTAGCTGAACTCAAAGACTTCTGCCAGTTCTTTGATTCCTGGCCCGAAGCTCTGTGTCAGAGATGGCACAGAACAAATGCCAGATGGTATCTCTACCCTCTAGGATCATGAAACAAAACTTTCAAATCCATGAAACAACAAGGGATAGCGGAGTGGTAAACTGTCTACTGTGGGCTGTGGGCAATCTGCAGGCAAATGCCTCCTTGAACGTCTACATACTTGCCAGTTTTAAGGATAAAGACATATGTGATAAATTGTTTCATTAATGACTGTACAAATTAGTTGAAAAAACAGGACAAAGGGAATTGGGACAATGACTAGTGTCAGGCATGAGATAACCAAGGACCAGACTGTGTGATAGGCTTTCTGTTGGTATGGCAAGCGTGTTAGCAACTTCTGGGCATGTTAAGGGCATGTCTATGATTCCAGCACACTGGAAGTAGAGAGTGGGAGAATCAGATGCTCAAGATCAGTATGGGTTGTTTGAGACTCTTTCCCAAAACAAACAAACAAACAAACAAATAAAAATGTAGCACTTAATACAATTAGCTTTGCTGTTTTTTTCTTGCTGTTTTTTTCTTTCTAGCGGTAGAGATCAAACTCCAGGGCCTTGCTCATACTAGGGGAGATATATATATATATATTTTTAAAGCTTGAGCTATATCCCCAGGTTTTGTGCAATATATTTAAAAATCAGAATTAGTGGGGCTGGAGAGATGGCTCAGAGAGAACTGGTTGCTCTTCCTTTCAGAGGACTGAGGTTCAGTTGTCAGAGACCACAGCACAACCCTGCAGTCCTGGGGGATGCCAACACTCCCTTTGTGGCAAGCATAAGACTCTTGGGGCATTGCAATGCACAGACAAACCTGCAGGCAAAGCATCCACATGCATAAAAACAGATACAATGTAAAAGATCAGAACTAGTGCACAAAATTCACCTAGAAAAAAAAATCATTAAGCGTATAAGTAAACACTGGGTCATTATTACAGGTTTTCCCTTTTGTTTCAAGCTCCAGCAAGGCTCAGTGCTGGAGATAAGCCAGGCATTTTACCTTAGTGCTTTATATTATCTAATAGCCCCCTTGCCAACCCGTGTTATTTGAGTCTATTGTTAGTGTGATTTTTATGAATGAAGACGCTGAGGCTTGGAGAGCTCAAGTCAAAAGAAGGGCCAATGGCAAGGCTCACTCCCCAGTTGCTCTCTGACACAGGTTTTTAAGCTCTGCCCTGTTTGCCCTTTACAAACATACACAAGAGGTCCCTGCTGGGAGAAGGTGGTCCCTCGATGCTGTTGCTTGGTTCAGTGCGACTGTGTTCTTGCACCTGTGGCCAACTGGCTCACTCTCTACCCCATGGATTCCACTGAGGCTTAAACCACACCTGGGGTCCTACCTGAATCTTGGGCCAGTGCTTCACTGATTGCAAAGAGAGCTAGGGCTCTCCAGCTGTGCTTTTTGCCTGATCACACACACACACACACACACACACACACACACACACACACACACACGCAGAGAGCTAGGACTCTCCAGCTGTGCTTTTTGCCTGAACACACACACACACACATACACACACACACACACACACACACACACACACACACACACACACACATGCAGCAGTTCCGTGGTGCTTACTGATATCTCCCATCTCAGCAAAGGAAACTGTACTGAATTCAGTACAAGTGTTTGCTATCGTGGGCCCCGTCTGCAGCCCTGAGTTTTATTTCCGGAAGGAAGCAAAACCACAGAGAGCAAAAGAGATGTTGATTTTCAAGTTACTTCTTTGTGGGGCAGCCATTGTCTTGACTGTAGTGTATCTAACAAAATTAGCAAATTAGGGCAGAGATACTAACCAGGGGCCAATCCAGCACTAAGTTGTTTGGATCTTCAATCATTCCTGTGCTCTGGAAGTCTGGGAGTTAGATTTCTGAAGCCCAAGATAATTGATTATTAGTCGGAATAGGGGCTTGAGATAACTAGATGTTTGGCTTTAAAAAATCAAAACATAATTATAAATAGCCAGAATGAGAACTGTCTTTGAAGCTCATGTGGTTATTTCTTCATTTTGTAGAAGAAACATTAAAGACCAGAGAAATTATGTGACTCTATGAAAGGACATGTAACTACTTTGTGCCTAGCATAAGACTTGAAACTGAGAAGAAAACGTTTAAAGTGGTAATTTTAACTCAGCTACTGGAAATTTCCGCAATGCCTCAAACATGTGCTTGTTTTATTATTGTTTTTGCTGTATATTAATTGTTCAGAACAGTGAGCGTCGTCATGACACTTCACATATGCTGTACTAGCTAGTTTTTATGTTAGCCTGACTCAGGCAGGAGCCATTGGGAATGAAGTACCTCCAGTTGAGAAAACACCTTCACCAAATTGGTAGGTGGGAAAAGCCTGGTGTACATTTTCTTGAGTGATGGTTGATGCAGGTAGTGGGGCAGCTCATCTTAGGTGAGGCTGCCTCTAAGTCAGTGGTCCTGGATGCTATAAGTAAAGCTGAGCAAGCCATGGGGAGCAAGCCAGTGAGCAGCACTTCTTCATGGCTTCTGCATCAGCTCCTGCCTCCAGGTTCCTGCCATGTCTGAGTTCCTGTCCTGACTTCCCTCAGCAATGGAGTGTGACCTGAGAGTTGTAAACTGAGTAAATCCTTTCAGATGAAATGTTTATGGTCAGCGGTTTATCACAGCACTGCAATCATATTCATCCCTCGTTTCTCCCCTTTCCCATCCCGATGGCTTCCTTCCCCCCAAATTCTCCTACTCCCCTGTTTGTTTGCTTTCTAAACCAATGTTTAACATGATAGAAAACATGCTCTGGGTCTGGCTTATTTCACCTGACACGATGAACTCCAGTTCTGCCCATTTTCTTGCAAGCAACAAGAGTTAAGTTTTCTTTGCTGCTGGATAGTACTCCACTGTGCATGTATCCAGCATTTTCTCTATCTATTCATCTGTTGAGGGGCGTGTAAGGCTGATTTGATAATCTGGTTATTGTGAACAATGTTTCAATAAATATGGCTGTGGAGGTATCTCTGGAAATAAGAAAAAAAAAGCATTCTTTTTAAGAGGACAATGAATAGTTTCACTCTTTTGTTTATTTTCTCCTGGTTTCCTGGGAAAACTGTGGTCCCTTAGTAATGCCTTCTGTGGGAGCCCGGGTGTGGAATAATGGCTATTTCCATAGCATAAGATAATCTATGGTGTTGTAATCTCTGCCTGAGTTGGCAATACAGCCTTTTGTTTTATGAGAAGATTTCCTTTCTCACACTGTGGAAAAGGGACACTATTTCTTAGGCTTCATAACACGCAGAACTGGTTCATGCACCGTCTGGAGATCCCAGGTTTTCTGACAACGTCAAAGGCTTTTTTTCTTCCAGGATGTCGGTTATTTTTCTAGGCCATCAAGATGCTTATGATGGACAATTGAACTCTTTGCTCTCTCTGACCTTCATCTATTCTGTTCATCTCCAAGATCTGTGTAATCCGGATGGCCTGTTTCATATACATTGAAGAACCTATGAGGAATGAGGAATTGATGAGATAGGACTATTTAGTGACCTATAACCAATACCATCCTTGGATATTAGATTGGAAAAATAGTAGATGAATCTAATAAACTTACAGAATAGAGACTGAAGGTTATGGAACTTTGGGGTCATGTGTCAACCCCATTGTAGTAGTTGTTTTTCATCACCTTCACAGGAAGTGTATGGTATATTTATGCTACCCAACATATACACTATATCTCCCTTGAAAACAATCCAGCATTTATGTATTACTCTGATTTCATCCTCTTATTTGTGCCTGTGGCTGAGATGTGTTCCTGAACAAACTTCTGTTACTGCTTGTTGCCTTCACTAGTTTCATAGGGTCCAGTTCAACTGTTTCTTATTTCTGGAAGTATTTCCTTAGGACTTTAGGTAACTCAGCCATTCTCTTTGCCACTGTGTGTCCAGGTCAACAACTTTGATGTGGCTGGATACTCCTTGTTTGCATCTTGTTACATGAGGACAGGATCATGTCGCATCTGGCTGGCTGTCCCAGAACCTTCTGCAGGGCCTGGAAGTTGAGCAGACATTCATCAGGTGAACTCTGTCTTCAGGATGCGGATGCTCCAGAAGATCTGCTATCATTCTTTGGTTACGGGCTCATAGGGGGGTCAGGCTCTTTCTCCCTGTCATTTGGAAGGAAGTAGTTGCAGACACCACACGCAGACTGCAACACACACATACATCTTGATACCTATAGCACCTTTGCTTCCAACCTAGAAATTTTGTCAGCAAGACATCAGCACTCTGGACACTGCGCTTTTGTGCCTATGGCATTCATATCAACTTACAGTTGCAAAAGAAAACTTGATTTAAAAAAAAATGACTTCCAGTTTCCTTTAATACTGCTTCAGAAAAGTAAAATACTTATTGAAGTGTAATCATTATCCTGTGTGGGTTCCAAATTACCTTTTTATGCAGTTATCTCTTTCTATCTATATGATTTTATGCACTGACAACACATTTGTCAGTCCACAAGTATTTATTGAGAGCCCTGCAGGGTGTCTAACATAACATTTTTCATGCATATCATACTTTCCCTAAGTATTCTCCTGGTGTTATAACTCTGCTTCTAATGCAGTTTCAGAAAGAAGAATTATTTCACACGAAAGTGTTTTGAAGTTTATAACCCAGAGACTGGTGACTTCAATGAGGAAAGGGCCAGCTATAATTTTTATGCCTACTGCACGCTGGGCATTATGCCCTGAAATTGGCAGGCATCGATCTCCTTTGCTTCTTACACATCCGACAGGCACATGCTCTTATAACACACTTTAAAGATGATTTTTTTCTATTGTTTTAAAAATGTTTGTATTTGTTTAGATCTCTGTGTGGGTATGTGCATGTGTGTGCAGGGCCCATGGAGACCAGAGGCACCAGCTCCCCTGAAATTGGAGTTAAACTGGCTGTGAGCCTCCTAACATGGGTGCTGGCACTTGAGCTAGGGCCAGTCTACAAGAACAGTATGTACTTTTAACTGCTGGGCTATCTTTCCAGTCCATGGTATTACACCTTATACTCAAGGAAGGAGATTCGGAGCTTACAGTATCCTGATGGCCTCTGGGGGTGAGGCCAGGGCTTGGACTCAGTCCCATAGAGCCAAAGCTTACACTCTTCACTATGTATTAACATCTCTTTATTTTAAACTACTCAAATGCTATTAAAAGCAAACATCTGGATTAACTACAATTGAAGGTATGCTATCAGTTTCTCAAGGCTGAGATTTTGTAAAACTTTAATGATCTACTTGATCCTGACATGTCTCTGTGTCTCTAGTTTTTCTGTATTTGTGAAGAATAGGACTCACATCGAGACCCTTCCTAGGCAGCTGGAGATGATGTGACGATTTCACGCTCTCCCTCCTTCCATTAGTCACAAAGAACAATCTGCAGGACTGAATCCAGACTCAAAAGCTATGCAAAGACCTTCATGATTTTGGCCATATGCACATTCTTTGTGCTCTTGCTTTGTGGAGTTCTTCTTTATGTTTTATGAGTTTGGTGTGGCTCTTTGTCTCTCTGTCTCAGCATCTGTTTTATTTCTCAAAGGTCCCAGAGGAAAATAAACAATAGCTTTTATGTAATATCTGGGGTATGTGGTAGTCATCCATTTATTTGTTCATTCATTTGTCAATCAGTTTTGAGTTCTTCCATATATCTAAAGGATGTGGGAAAATGGGCACTGCCCACCCCCGGGAGCCTATTACAAATGTACGCACACAGCTGACTGAAATGAGATATTTACTCTACATTAGTCCTGCAAAGGAATCCAAGAGACTTTAGCGAAGTAAGAAGTTAACTAAATGGGAGGAATGGTGAGAAGGAAAAGGAACAAAGAAACCAATAGACTGAGAAATCTGAGGCTGGAGTTGAGTCATGTCACCAGCATTTCTGATCATTTCACGTGTATCATTTGAAGTGTGGAAGTGCAAAGATAAAAAGCTTAGTCACACACCTCAAAGAGCTCATGGATATGAAGATGGGGAAGACACACAAGCAATCAAGGGGTGGGCACCAAGACCAAAATTTAACAGCACAGCCACAGAGGCCAGATGAAGGCTCTTTGTGTTGGACATTGGGGGTGGAAAGATTGAGAATTCCCAGAGAAGATGGTTTTAGAGTGATGAAAAGTTGCTTTTAGGGTGTTTGTGAGGCAGAGTCAACCAGCAGAGAAATATGAACCAGCAAAATACATTAAAGAAGTTCTACAGTCCAGGAAGAGAGAGAGAGAGAGAGAGAGAGAGAGAGAGAGAGAGAGAGAGAGAGAGAGAGAGGTGGTCAGCAGTGAAGGGTGAGTTAGGCTGGTGTGCAAGGCTGTGGAACAGGAATAATATTTGAATATCTTTTCATCAAAGACATAAATAGAAGTAAAGGCTAACAATTGAAAATTTAACATTGTTTTTATGTATGTCATTAAGAAGTGTTTCTAAAGCATTTGTAATCTCATATTTGAAAAGATAATTTATAGTTTGATGTGTTGGGATAATTTCGAACATGTAAGAGTGACACAGAAAGAATTCACGCATCCCTGACCTGTTTTCTTCTGTCAGTAATATGTTACATAAATAATCAGGACATAGACATTACTACAACCGAGGTAACATTTCCACCAGTACAGGAATCTTTATGTCAGCCTTTTACATAAAGGGCTGTAGATGCATGTTTCCTTTCACGCCCTAATTTTGAAAATTCCGACTCTTTTGAGTGATACTTTTTGGTGTCCAGTCTCAGTGCGAGGCCATGGAACAAGAACTCCAGCCTATGACATCTCCATCTATTGGCTTATTTGTTCCTCTTCTTTCTCACCATCCCTCCTGTTTAGGGAGGGATGTAATTTCTTTGCTTAGTCCTAGATCATGTTTTCCCTTCCCATTTTGTCCAAGAATTTGTAAGTTTATGTTTTCATTTAAGCCTGGAGTACATTTTGAGTTGACTTTTGAATAAGGAATGATAGGTGGGGTGAGGTTTTGTTTGCTTATGTCTGCCCAGTTGTACAGGACCGTTTGTACAAGTTCCTTTTCTGAATGACTTTTGCAGTTTTATCAAGTAGGAGTTGGCATGCTAGTGCATGTCCATCTCTAGACTCCTTGTCCCTGCCCCCCCTCTCTCCCTCCCTCCCTCTGCCCTCTCTCTGTGTCTCCATCAGTTCTCACCAACTTAGTAGTTGTATGAGATTAGAATGAATTGGATTGATTCTTTGTGGTTTATTATTTTATTTCAAAAGTAGTTTTAGTTATTGAATTTCCTTTGCCTTTCTCCTTCAGTTTTAGGATAATTCAGATAGCATTTAAAATGTTGCTGAGATTTTGGCAGGAGTTGTGTAAAATCTATATATTTGGGAGAAATTGGCATTTTTCCCCCTGAGTGTTCTAAACCACGTATGTGGTATTATCTATTTATTTAGATTTTTTGACTACTTTAATCAGTATTTAAGCTTTAGGACACAAATTCTATACCTGTTCTGTTTCACTGACATCTGATTACAGCTAAATGATTTGCAGGCTGGTGTAAACGGTGTGCTATTTTTAATAAAGGTATCCATGTGTTCATTGCTAGGAAATGTAATGAAGTTGATCATGAGTCCTGAGGCATTTGTAAACACATGTTAGTTCTGGGATGCTTTTGTTTATTGGTTTTTATACTTTCCATGGAATAGTTTATGTAAGCAAAGATTTAATTAACAAATGAATACAGTTTTATTTCACATTTCATCATTTTTTTTCTCTGTGTGCATTTTATTTCCTTTGTCTTCTTACTCCAGAGCATGGTGAATAAGCATTGTGGGCAGGCATACCAGTCTGGCTTGAGATCTTCAGGGGAGAGCAGCTGGGTTTTCACACTGAGTACAGTGTTCGCTGTAGGGTGTTGGTAAGTGTTCTTACCGAGCTGGGCTAGTGATTCTCTCTTCCCATTTTCCTGAGGATTTTTAACATGCTATATGATTTTCTTCCTTAAAGTCCTCCAACCCCCAACCCCAAGTCACCCCTGCCTTGTTCGTTAATTGTTATTGTTACACACACATACATACACACACCATACTTCTATACATATGTACTATACTAATTAATATGTACTATACTATAATTAATATATAAATACAGACTGCTGAGTTGTTGCTTGCAGGCGCATGATCAGGGCTGACTACTTGTTATTGAATAACTAATTAGGGGTCTCAGTCCTGGAGGACGATTACTTCTCATGTTCCCAGGATGCTTCAGTCGCTGTAGTTCCTTGTCTAGGAGTGAGGCTCAGTGAGATTCCCCCTTCCATGACAGCATGTCCTTGTCCAGGTCTTGTTTAGGCAGCCATAATGTTGAAATATCGTGGGGGTAGCTTCCATGTTATTTCCAGGCAACACAAACTCACGGCAGATATCCTAGGGCTTTGGCTTTTACAATCTTTCTGCTTTATCGTTCACAATCTTATCTGGTCCTTAGGTGCAGGAGTTATGTTGTAGATATATCCAAGGGTTATGTTGTAGATGTATCCACTGGGGTACACACCCCACTGTCAATTTTCCTCCCCATATTGACCAGTTGTGATTTTCTGTAGTAGTCCATGTTGCAAAGGGAAGCTTCTTTTGATGGGTGTTGGGCACTACACTTATCTATACGTTCAAAGATAAGCATTTAGAAAGCACTTAGGAACTACGATGGCTAAATAAAATGGCAGTTGTATTATGTTTTAAATGTGGACGATGGCTTGCATCCCTGGAATAAACTCTACTTGGTTACAGTGTATAATGGGTTGTTATCTATTCATGAATTCTATTTTTTTCAAGGGTTCTGTGTTTGTAACCACGAGGGACAGTGGTTTTCAGTTTCTCTTTTCTCAGTTTTTGTGCTCTCTTTATCTGGTGTTGGAATCAGGCTGCAGTGACTTCAGGGAATGAGCTGGGAAAGGCTTGCTTCTCTTCTATTTTCTGTGTAGAATTGGTATTGATTCGTTATCAAGCAGCTGGTACAATTCTCCTGTGAAATGATATGGGTTTGGAAATTTCTCTTTTGGAAATTTTAAAATTATAGATTCAATGCAACTTCTTATATAATTCCACAGATATGAAGTGACCTGCTTCTTGTGGGGTGGGTTATGGGAAGTTGTATTTTGAAGAGTTGGTTTATTTCTTAAATTTAAGCTCATAGAATTATTTATGGGGTTTACTTACAATTTTGTAATGTCTACTGTGTCTGTAACAATATTCTACACCATCTGGACACCAGTAGTTAATGTCTTTTTTCATTTTTACTTTGTTGTTGTTGTTGGTGGTTTTATTAGAGTTTTGCCAGTTTCAAAGAAATGTAATTTTCACTGACTTTTCTGTTCTGTTTTCGTTTGTTTCTGCTGTTAATCTGATTATTTCCTCTCTCCTCCTTTACGCTATCTTACTTGTTCTCTGTTCTCTGTGGTACGGGGCATGTCTCAACATTCCTCTTTATGTTTTAATATATTACGCCTTTCATTTGTGCAACTGCATTGAAATTTTGCTCTTCAAATTTCATTGACCCACCAGTTATTTAAAAATATCTGGTTTAATTTCCAAGTGTTCAGAAAAAAAAAACACTTTTTCTGTCATTGAAGTCCACTTAGAGACCACTGGGCTAAAAATTTCCCTGTGCTTTTAATTGTTTGAAACTTTTTGGGGTTTGTTTTATGGCTCAGGACCTAATCTGTGTTGCTGCGTGTTCTGTACACACTCAGAGAGAGTTCATACTCTGCTCTTGTTGGGTGAAGTGATCTACCATCGTCACTTAAATTCTGCTGGCTGATGGTCTAGATAGCTTATATATGCTTGGTGGCCTTCTGTGCAGCCTTTAGGCTTTTAAACACTGCCGAGACGGAAGTATGGCTTTATAATTATAATTACAGGTTTGTCTGGCTTTCTGTAGGTTTATCAGCTTTTGTTTCACATAACTTTCGGCTCTCCTGTTTAGTGAGTATACATTTAGGGTTGTTCTGTAGTCTTAGAGAAATCATCCTTTTTTATAATTAGGTAGGTACTTCTTTGGTCAGTTGTTCTTTTTGACTCTGCACTCTATTTGGTACCAACAGGCTACCCTGATTTTCATCTGGTTAATATTTGCATAACAGTTCTTTCCCCATCTTTTACATTTCTGCCTGTCTCACGAAATTTGGAGCGAGCTTTTTGTACTCAGCACATACTTGGGTCACACTTTTAGTTCTCTTTCCCAATATTTGTCTGTCTGCTGATATATTTTGGCTGTTTATAGTTGATATAATTATTGATAATACTAATGTATGATGTTAATTTTCTCTCTTTTCTACTTTAAAGAGTTTTCTGTTTTCTTTGCCCTTCCATCCTGTGAGTTAGTTGAACAATTTTAGAATTCCATTTTATTTACTTGTTCATTGTGTAATGAATATACCACTTTGGTAGCTTTACCAAATATAGTTGTTTTAGGAATCACATTATATACACTATTTCTTTTATCCATACTTTTATATATTTTGAGGTTTTGGTTATTTGAGATCAACCATATTTGAAAATATCACATGGAAAATTTTCAGAAATAAGTGCTTTATAAGTTTTAGATAGCATATTGTTCCTGATATCATGGTGAGATCCTGTGTGTCTTTCTTTGTCATACTCAGAATACAGATTCATTCATGTAGTGCATTTCTGTAGTGTGTGCTCCCTGTTAGTCACCTGATGGCTGTCAGATTGACCGTTACTCTTTGCTAATGCTTGTGCTTAAGTAACCTTTATCTTGCTCAACATTGGCCCCCAACACAAGACTAATAATGCTGACAGTTGCAATGTATCTCCTTGAAATGAAAATTATTGACTTAATAAGGGTAAAAAGAGGACGATGAGGTTAAGATCTTCACTAAGAACAAATACTCTTTGAAATATTAAAGAGGAAAGAGAAACTTGAGCTAGCTTTACCGTTTTGCCTCAAACTGTGAAAGTTATGGCTGAAACACAATAGAGCTTAGATAAGATGGGAAAGTCATTGAAGTATAACCCAACGGTTGGCAATGTGTTTCACCCAAATACATTGTACAAAACCTTCAGAAATGAATTTCCTGAAATGAGGGATACAAACTACTTAATGCACACACACACACACACACACACACACACACACACACCACAGAATAAGAAATAAGCTTGGACTGAAAAATGAAGATTAGTGGAAAGCTATAACTGCCAATGAAGAAGCTGTTGCCACATTCTAGCAATATTGAAATTAATTAAGGAGAACAATATTGTCCAAAGCTAGTCTTTAGTTTTGATTAAACTAAATTTCTCCAAAAGAAGATACCCCATAGATATACATTCATTAAATTGTAAAAGAGGCTCCAGGGAACTAAACTTGGAGGGACAGACTGACAGTAGTATGTAGCAACACTTCAGGACACAATAAAACCAGATATAATGTGTGGAAAAGATAACACACACACACACACACACACACACACACACACACACACTAAAACCCACTAAAATTACCTTTTTGTGTTCTGACTTCATAATCAGTTAATGTGGGTAGTGGACATTTTGCTTATAGGATGATTCTAACAGTGCTTCATTCCAGTGAAAAAATACCCAGAAGTCCTAGAAGGAATTGGAATTTAAACTCTTATTTATAATGAATAATGCTTTTGGCCATTCTGAATCTGTGCTGTGAAAATGAAAACATAAAGGATGTATTTTGTATTTCCAAGAAGAACTTCATGGATTCATTCCCTTAGCCAGAATATTATTTGGTATGTCAAGGTTATAAATGTTTGCCAGGTACTTAGGAACATTTGATATAGACCTCTTGTCTGAATATATTACAGTTCTGAAAATCATTCACTATTTCTCAGCCAATCACATTGTAGTGGCTATTCCTGTTGTCAACTTGACTATATCTGGAATGAACTTCAATTTGGAATTGGAAGGTTCACCTGTTATCCCGAGAGATACAAGTTTTTGTTCTGTATCTTGACATGGAGATCTTGAGACATAGTGGCTATGAATCCCAGGAAACTAAGGCAAGGAGATCTCTGAGTTCAAGGTCATCTGGGACAAAGCAAGTCCCAGATCCAGGCATGGGGGCACACACCTTTAATCTGGGCCACACCTACTGCTGGGGACCTACGTAAGGACATTGAAAGAAAGAAGATTCTTTCTCTTCTTCATCTTGTGGCCTTGTGGGATTGAGCAACTGCTAGAACCTTGGACTTCCATTTACAGCTGCTGCTGACCATTGTTGGGGATTTGGACTACAGATTGTAAGTCATCAACAAATTCCCTTACTATATAGACTACCCATACGTTCTGTGACTCTAGAGAACCTTGACTAATACACAAATCTGTCAAATGGGTCAGTTAAAAGCAGAAGAAGCAAACACCATTGGCAGGACCTATGAAGCAGAGTCAAGGATGCTTTCAAGGCTTCTTCCCTAGGAAAAGTGAGGAAAATAATTCACGCAGTAAGACAAATTGGTAGGGAAGGATTTGCTGACATGCTTGATGAAGTGGAAGAATACATTGAAGGCCATCAAAAAATATTAAGAAGTGGGGAAACGGAGAACTTGTAGAGTCATCTGCAGAGAAAGAGGAAATGATGGTGAAGAAGAAATTGAAGTAGAACTAGTAATGTAAACAACACTGATATTAAAGAAGAAAATGATGAAACAGGGTTCTTGGATAGAGGACAGCAAGCACTAAAGTCACCTGTGTGGTCTATGAAGAATTACACCCTCTGCAGCTGCACTCCCAAGAGACAGCTTTTCATTATCATGTTCTTCCAGTAGATTTTAGGAACAAGCAAGCCATTGAGCAAAACGAATGAAACCCTTCAACTAACAATGACCTGAAACTATTGTCATTGTCCTCTTGACTTCTAACCTTTGGCATCATCCTGGCTCAGTGATAAAGGATCATTAGGAGCAGATGAACCTTCTTTTGACACATTATCAGGAGCTTGACATAGCCTAACACTGTACCACAGCCCAGACAACCTTCTCCCAACTCATCATGTAGGTGTTGGATCATCTCATATCACAAGCAGGATGAGACGGTACAATAAACTATTCGAGAAGAGAGTACACTTACATAGTTTTCCAGTATATTGTGATAGTTGTTCTATTTTGTCATGACTATTATTACTCTGCTATCCTACTTAACTCATGAGTAAAAGGAGTTATGTATGCATAAAGAAAAGCAAGTTGGAAATAGGACTTAATTCTATTCACAATTTCAGGAATTTCTCCGAATGCTTCCCATGCAGGTCAGAGTAGGTCTAGTGTTTATATAGCTTACCAAAGTCAGTTAACTCACCAGCTGAGGCAAAGCATAAGCATTCTCCTTATACCCTTACTGTTCGTCACTTGTAATGGTCATAAACAACCCCTCCCTGCATACACTTAGAATCATATCAGAGTATAATGTTTACTGCCACCAACAGAAATAATTTAGAAATTCAACAACTAGAAGAAAGCTCATTCTATTTATATGTTTCCTGGAACCTTTCACCAGCCCTCCACTCTTCAGTTATCAGAGCTCAATTAAGATGACTTGAAACCCAGTCCTTTGTCTTCAGTTATCAGAGCCTAATTCCAGTCCTTTGGCATAACCTGCTTGAAGCTACTCAGCTTCTTGCATCTGTAGGTTTATGTCTCTTTCCAAAAGTAGGATGCTGCCAGCGAGTATGTATAGCTTTTTTTTTGCATACTTCCTTAGGCTCATCATACTTCTACTTACTTCTACTGATAAAAATATTAGACCTTAGCTGGATATAGTGACATGCTTTTAAGTTGAAGGTTAGCAGATATCTGTGAGTTTAAGGGCAGCCTGGTTCACATAGTGAGTTGCAGTCCATCTGAGGCTACAAAGGGAGATCTTTCTCAAATAAACAAATAAGAAAAATTAAAAATAAATTACATCTTTTGATTCCACAGGTCTCTACACAATTACTTTCCCTCCCTAGTTTGGGTAATTTCTGTTGTTCTGTCTCTTGCTTTAATATTTGTTCATTTATTGAACATTTAATTTGAGTTATTGTGGTTTCCCCAAACATTTATTTATTTATGTTGTCTGAGACGGAGGGGCACACAAGCCACAGCATATATGTAGAAGTCAGGGGACAACCTGAGGAGTTAGTTGGTTCTCTCCTTTGACTATGAGGGTTCTGGGAATTGAACCTAGATCATCAGGATCAGCAAAGACATCTATCTGGTTCATTTTTATTTTGAGTTCTATGATTTGTTTGATTATTCTTTTTCAATCTTTTATTTCTTTACAGGTACTTCCAGTAGTTTTGTTTGTTCCACGTGTGCTTGTAGTTGCCCCTTGGCACTTTGATCATAGCTGCTTTAAAATCCTTGTCAGGCCATTGTGATATCTCTTTCATTTCAGTGTGAGCTTCTATTGATTGCCATTTTTTGTTCAGTAGGGGATCTACTAGGCTGTCGGATGACTGATTTTTCTATCAAAATCTGAACATTTTCATGGTTTGTTCATTTTTGTTTACGTCATTTGATCATTTTGTTTGCTTTTCTTGGGACCAGCAGTATGGTAGCAGGGATGGGGAGACATTTCATTCCTGCAAGGTAGAAGTGAGGCCCAGGTGCTTCTCTTGTGCTTTGCTGATAAAGGACATCTAAGAGGACTGTTTCTCATTACCGACAGGTTGGAGTGAAGCTCAGATTCCTCATGTGGTTTCTGTTGACTTTGCAGAAAGAGTGGTCTTGTTATAGCTAGGAGATGGTCATGGTTCAGACCTCCACTGGCATCTACTGTTACTATTCCAGACCTACGGAGGAGGTCTTTAGTTTCTGCTGGATGGAGGTGGAAGTCTAGGATCTCAGACTAGTACCCATAACACCATAATCAGGAGGCATAGGAAACTTATTACTGGCCAGCTAGGTTGAAAGGCCAGGCTCCCTGTTTAACCTTCTCTGATACTCCTCCATGAATGTGCTTTGGCACCTTGTTATAATTTCTCAAGTATGGAGAGCCTGACTCGCACTTGGCCTTTGCTGCCCTGAATGGAAGTGAGACCAGCTTTGTTTTTCTGGTGTTTGGTGGGAGCAGAGTGATGACTGTGTAATGTCCCCAACATGCTAAGAGGGTCCACTGTTGGCATTTATATAGAGAGAAATGTTGGTTGAGGGTGCTTTGGTCTGAGACTCTCAGTGCTCCTGGTTGCTGGTGTCTCCAGCTCCAAGTGTGAGACCCATGAAGCATAAAGAAACCCCAGGACAGTGGTTCTCAACCTTCCTGAGGCTGTGGACCCTTTAATACAGTTCCTCATGCCTCCTGCTGTGGTGACCTCCAACCCTAGAAATTATTTTTGCTACTACTCTATAACTCCAACAACTCTGCTTTCTTCTCTTTGCTCTTCAGTGCTTCATGTTCATTTATGTATAATTCCCAAGGTCTTTAAGTTGCACTCCATGGGTGGTTAAGTGTAAGTACATCTCTATCACTCTGGAAGAAGTATTGAGTTTAAAGCACCCTTCCCTTAAGCTAGAGCCTAGCCCTTACCTGCAAGCATTTAACATAACATTCTCGTATCTAGTTAAATTTCATCTAGATTTTTTTCGGAAACTTCATTAACATATTTAAGCATTTTGACAAAAATAAAATGATCTTTAGTTTCAGTACTCAGTATTGAAAATGGGTACCTCAGTTTACTCACAAATACAAATGTAAAGGGTAATAAGAACTGATTACTGCTGTAAAATGCTCTTCAACTGTTACCCGCATCTGTTGCACATGTTAGGCTAACTGTGACTATTTCTGAACCTTGTGTTAGACTAGGAAGAGAAGAAAATAGACACCTGGCACTTCCTGGGAAACAGTAATCTATCATGCAGAAACCATCGCATTTACACAGTAAGGAAGGATCCGTCAAATTAATTTGTCTCCTTTGTACAGCCGAGTGCTTCCACTGAGCTGCTTCTCCCCATGACTTAATGTCAGCGGGTCAGAACCTTCAAACCTTCCTGGCATTCAGATGCAGCTGCCTTCTGTTTCGAAGATGTGGGCAAAAGATGTAAAGTGTTTCCCCAGGGAGTGTGGAAGGGAATTAGAAACAGGAGTGGGTTGTCAGTCCAGAGCACAGCCCTGGGTGGCAGAGGTGTTCACACCATCTTCAAAAATGACACTGTGTTTGTGAAACATACGAGACCTACTAATGGATCTGTCCAGGGCAGGGTCCCTGTTGCCTGGAGCCTCACAGCTGTGTTGTTTTCTACTGTGTGAACTACTCAGCATATTTTAAAAGATCTTTCTCATTTGTTTTCCTGTAATCTGCTATAAAACCATTAACAATGTAAGTGAGGCAAAACTAAATATTTCCACAATCAATTGAGAATTAATAGGAGGTAAACACAGCTCAGGAGATACTGAGAAGTCTTTCTGTACAATTTATGGTATGCCTTGGATGGCTGTGCACCATTGGGTCTTTGTGTAGAGACAACATGTGGGCAGAAGGATATTTTTCCCTCTGAATTATTGGCAAGAGTAGACTTTTTTTTTTCCTCACGGTCAATTTCATTTTTCTAACTAGAGTCAAATGCTTGATATGATAATTAAAAATACATCAAGTCACCCAGAGCAGTGCAGTTTTGTGTTTGGTTAGATGGCAGGATAATTGCCAACCCTTATCTTCAATTTTCAGACTTAAATCTCTTTCCCATTTAGTTTTAATTGGCTGCAGGCTTCCATCCATACTTAACTCCGAGTCCATTTGTTGCAATTGTTTTATATGAACAAAATTCTTTTCCAATGGAATCAATATATCTAGGTATTTGACTCATCTTTGTTTTCGTGGTTAATATTTTAAAAGTAGAAGGCCAGGCTCTTCAGAATATGAAGCCTAGACATAAAAGTCTGTTACTGCGAATTATCTCCAAGGCATCAACTTATTGAATCACATTTGAAAATCTACCTCTCTCTAAAAATAAAAGATTTTTATAGTTTTATTTTCTGTGCTCTTAAAACTCCTGTTGATTTTTCACAACTCTCATAGCGGGTATTTTTGAACATTTAGGACTTTTCACCATGATTTCTTCACTTCCCCAAGCTGCTGATTACATGATCTAGCTTAAGGCTAGCTTGCCACCTTGGGCAGTGATGTTGATCCAGAACTCAGCGCGGCCCTGATCATTAGCTACCAAACAGTGATTCAGATATTTTCAGAGGTAGGAGTGGAGGAGTTACGAGGAAGTTAGAGTTGCCTATAAAAGTTGTGTATGAGCTTTTTCAGAAAAATGCACAAAGATGCAGGTAGTTTGGCGAGATTGACAGATAGCTTGCAGTGGTGTGTAGTTTCTTTATGCCTACCACTCCAGGCTAAAACTACCTGGGTTAGACCACTGGGTGGCAGAGGCGTTTGTAACAACTGGAATGTGGTCACAGTCTGAATTACCTACAAGGTGATAGTGTTACCACCACTGCTTTACATCGAAGGTCCAGATGTGGCAATCTGTGTGTTAACCAGGGATAAAAATGTAGGCTTACAGCCCAAAGGACTGCAAGGCAGAACATGCAACAAATGAGTCAGTGACCTTATAAAGAGAAACAAAAGTTTCTTCCTCTGTTTTCTGATGAGTAAGAATTAAAGTTATATATAATAGCAGTGGCCAAAACAAACACAAAGAACCTCTATTTAATGTGTCTGTCTTTGAAAGCTCATGCCAAAGGATTTTGGTCCCACCGAACACCTAAATATGCAAAGCAGGAGAGAAAGGTAAATGCTGTGAGGGAAGAGTGCAGAGAATTCCTGAGGGACCGTGAGAGAGAGGGAAGCCTTGCCGTTTTCACACATGGCCAGCGAGAAATCCCCAGAGAATGTTTAGAAATGGGACAGCTAGTATCAGATGTTAGGTTGTCTGCTGTGGGTGAGAGAATGTAACCCATCCTTCATGACCTAAAAACCATCAATAAAAATTCTGCTAACATGCTGTGCTTGTAAAAATGATTGCTTTTAGAGGAAGAGGATAGAGCCCTGGTGAAGAAGGTGCAAAATTATGGAGAGCAGAGAATAAGAATTCAGCGAGGGCAGGAAATTGGAGCCAGAGGTGAGAAAAGAATACAGGTTCCCTAGCAATTTTCAGAAATCTCAGGGCAGGCATTTGGATTTTTTCCTGAGGTCATAAAAATGGGGGTTTGTGCCAAACAGAAGCATATTTCAAGTATATAATGACCTCCACTGCCCCCCCCCCCCCCCAGCCACTCCGTTCAGAAGCATTTACCTTTCTAGAGCATTTTTACTCTGTCCCCATTGTTCTCCTTTGACTCTGGGCACAAAAGCACTGTGACCTTCGGGGATGGAGAGTGCTGACCTTCAGGGATGGAGAGTGCTGACCTTCTCTTTCCCTTCTGAGACAGTGACAGCCCAAGGCAAGAGAGGCCTGATAGCATGCTTTAAATACAGGCAGGGGAGGGAGGAATTAAAGCAACACTAAGAGGAACATGGAATATAATAAAGGTTTTGGTCAGTTGAAAGTGTTTATGAAACTTTATTATGAGTCTCCTACTTGGTCACATGTAGTTCTTAGGTATAACAATACTGCTCTCATCTGGCAGAGAAGATCCTTTTACAGGATGTGCGGGTGAGGAGTGCGTGTTCAGTGAGAGAATGGAGAAAGGACTGATCAATGGGTACTAAGTTATAGTCAGATGGGAATGGAGAGTCCTTGTGTGCTATTGAGGACCAGTGGGTATAAATAGCAGCAATGTACTCGACATTTCAAAAAGCTTGAAGAGAGCATTGGAGATAGGTATCTATTCATAGCTGTTTTGAACATCACGCACACACAAGGTATGGGTGCATCAAGGTAACTCATGGTAACTCACTGATACGTATAATTTTTGTTTCTCACCTAAAGAAAAAATCTAAAAATAATTTGAGACTCAGATAGAAGCATCAGTGAGTTTGAGACCAGCCTGGGCTATGTTGTGAGACTCTTGTCTCAAAAGCTAATTAACTCAAAATTTAAATATATATATATATATATATATATATATATATATATATATATATAAAATGTCCTGAGCTGAGCTGAGCCCTTGATTCTCACAGGAATGTGAGGCTTTGATTTTCAGAGAATGTGAAACATGTTCTTGCCCAGTAATTTGATTGGGCAGAAGTGGGACAGGGGTGGGGCAAGGGTGTGGCAGGGGCGAGGGAGAGGCAGAGCAGGGAACAACACACTATGTTAGTTCCTTTCTTTCAATTGGTAGCTAGTTAGGTTTGGCCCTGGGATTTAGTGTGTAGAGTTACACTGTTTTAATTGAGAATAGGTTGAGTACAGCCAAGCACCCCTGCTTACTAACAGTACCAAATGTGTGTTTTGACTCTGCACAGAAATTCCTTCCTGAGAAACTTTTTGGTGCTTGTTAAATCTGTGGGAGGCTACACAGAGAAGGCTCATGCAGAGCCACAAAGGGAGAACTCCTAGAGGTAGGGCCTATAGATAAATAGATTCATTACTAGCTTAATTTGATCATGTAGACCAACATTCCCATACTTTTTCCTCTAAGAATTTGATATGAAGTGGACTCTGGAGGTGTGGTGTCTCCCTGGAAGGTGGGAGAAGATGGACCTTTACATGATGACCATACTAATTCTTATATTTCACTGGCGGCTCCTCTAGGGCTGGGAAGTTCTGTGGGAGGTTAGGAGAGAGGAAACAGCATCTGAATGTGATGAGTGTATGCTGGGGCATCCTACTGAGAGCCTTTCACCCATAGTGATTCATCTGTCAAGCATTTATAGGGTGTGGGTAATATGCTAGGTATTGTGAACATAGGGATGAAAGTATGCAGACCCTGCAGGGATGGCGCTCATCACAGCTTCTCTTCTGAACGTTGGTAGATTACACATTCTGGCAACGGCTTCTGATGTTCACATGACTTGGTTCCGTTACCTCTTCAGTGAATCCCCTTATTTCTTCTGTGCTCCTTCCTCTGCAGCTCAGACACACTGGCCTCTTTGCTGTCATCAGAACACATCATCACGTGTTCCCTTCATGGATTTTGGCAAGAATGGTCTTCCTCTTGACTTTCATTTACTCAAATGCTAACTAATTCTGTTCTCTCTGTTAAAGGTGCAACTGGCTCTCTTCCAGTATGCCCCATCTTCACCTTACACTATATTTTCTATACTATCTTCGTTATCACCTGGTAGAATATAAGGTCCAAAAGCACAAGAAATATTTCAAGCGCCTACCCAATCGGAGCATAACTGGCAATGGCATTGAATAAGTGAATTGACCAAAGTCATCCACACAGCCCCATATTTCAACAATAGGCTTTTGTCAGGCTTTGCTTGAGCTGAACTATTCCACTCTGCCTTGAACATCAATCCCCCTTGGCCTTGCATCAGAAAGCCCTGTCAGGTCCCCCAAGAGACCCTGCTGCATGAGGAACTTCCTTCCTGTGCTGTGCTGCAGGAAGACCAGTGCAGCCAAGTAGGAGAGGGGACACATGACCTTGATGGCAGATGTTTCAGGAACATGATTGTCCTAGCTTTGTCACAACTGAGCAAAGGGAAGTTCTTAAGAGAAGTCTTTGTCTTTTGTTTGGGATCCTGTTTGTAGTCTTTGAAATTTGGCATAATTCCACACATTCATTTAGTTCTCCTGCTCCTTCTTAGCTTCTAGATACATGTGGCCACCATCTGTACTGTCCAGCAGTCTGGTTTCCCTGTCTTAATGGCTCAGGAATTCCAGCTCTTCCCTGAGTATCTCTGAAAGTCCCCATGAATAAATATCTTTGCATTCCACATCCTCAGGCCTTCCCCTGTCAGGTTTGATTGTTTTGCTGGCCAGCCACCTCTGTCCTTGTTCTAACCATTTCTCTAGAATTTTCATGGTGAAACTATGGTCTGGATTTCCCTCAAACAGCTAATTCAGGGCAATATACACAAGATAAATTTTACTGAGGACCTGGTGTGACCACAGGAAAATTACAACCTAAAAGAGAGGAGTTTAGTATGCTAGTCCATCACCAGGGTCCATAGGCTGTGTTCCTTCATGGGTGGGTATCTTTAGTTGGTCACCTCTCTTCTGAGGCCTAGCCTGACCCATTACTCCAGGACTGGATTATCTGATCTATTTTCTTCTCAGATCTCATCACTATCTGAAAGGATCTTGTTTTATTACTTTATCATCAATTTCTATGTAGTTACACGAATCAATGCCTCTAACATGACTGTGCTTCAATCACTTTGGCATAACAAAAGTTGGAACCATGTCTGTCTGTTGAACATTACAGCTTTAGAGCCTTTAATATAGTTTAGAGCCTTTAATATAGTCAATAGTTGGCACATAACTGTTTACTAGCAGACACTGCAGGATGAGTGGCTAGCTCAGATTCCATCTAAAGGACCTGATTGTCTATATTTTTATGAGTTTTAAGAATCTAAGCCATGTATGATGGTGTATCTCTTTAATACTAGCACCCAGGAGGTAGAAGCAGGTGGATCTCTGTGAGTTTGGGGCCAGCCTGGTCTACATAGCAAATTCCAGGACAGCTGTGGCTACATAGAGAGACTCTGTCTAAAGAAAAAAACAAAACAAAACAAAACAACAACAACAACAACAACGATGAAAACCATATAGAAAAACAATAGCAATAACAACAAAATAGGAACCAATCCAAAATAAAAACAAAAATTATATATTTTAAAGAACATTTCTCAATGTGGCAACTAATTTAAAATTCTTAAGACATTGGATTGTTATACAAAGCATATCTGTAGGATTATATGTGCTCAGCTTTCAACCTGGGGTCACCACTGTGAGCCCATTTCAGATATTGTACTAAGCATCCTGGGGGTGGAAAGAAAGAAGAAAAGACCTTTGAGGGGAAACTGATGCAACAGGAGAGAGGAGGGATACCTTTTGCTCACTCCCCCAAACAGCTCCTCTCCTTGATAATGCCTTGGGAGACTCACCAAGATTTTAGGAGAGGGCACTGAGGAAGACAGAGCCCTAAGATCCAGTGAACTGAGGATCTCATCCCCCTGTAATGTAACAAGTTGTTTCAGAAAGGTTAGACCCAATAGGGCCTGTGGAGGGCACAGTGCAGTGTGCAGGTACAGGCAAGTGGAAGCCCTGGCAGAAGCAACTCCAGAGCCCTACAGAAAGGTGCACGGTGGTGATGGAAGGGAAGGAACTCATACTCAGATTATTTAAAAAGTATAAAGGCGTATTGAATTGTTCTGCTTTTTAAGAGTTTTCGATCATGGCACTTGGAACATACAGCCCATCATCAGGATGAAGCTAAGGTGCCAGGAGCCCAATGAGGGATTATCAATGCCAACCTGATAGCTCCTCTGCTGTGACCTCAATTCTAACAATACTTGAAGGGAGGTTCCTGATGTCTGGGCCACAGCACTTGACCCTTTTTTTTCCTCTGTGTGCCTATTTCTCAGTCTTCCTCCTTTCTTGCACTCCCTGGAGAGAAGGAAAGCAGTTGGTTCAAGTCAGCAGACAGTTGGGCCTTTCATGGGGAGGATGTCCCACAGACGGCAGCCATGAGCTACATGGAGATTATCGCTGCTATCTACGAGTATTTCTGGAGGAGCAGCTGCAAATGTACCAGCCTTCTCCCTTGCTCCTCAGTCTTCTGGTCATAACTATAGAAATTCTAACTACTTATGCATGGGATTGCTCTGTAATGGAATAGTGTCCGTTTTCCCGAGGGAGGTGAGTGCATGCATGTGCAGACACGCACACACACACACACACACATACACACACACACACACACACCCCACATGCACATGCACGCATGCTCAATAAAAACAAAAAGTTCCCACCATTGTCTTGCAACTTGCAAAACGTAAGGCATATTATTTACCTGAGCCATAGAGAGAAAACCATGCTACCTTTTACTCATCCCTTCTGCATTTTGAAAACCCTTCTTACTGCATCCTCTTCTTGGAATCACAGAGTGAGAAAGGGTAGGAGGGAAGGTGCCCCAAGGTCTATCTGGAAATGGGTTGATAAGGAAACAAGTCTGAGACTGCGAGGCCCTCTTGTGTAGCTGTTTTATGAGGACTTGAGACCTGATCATGCTAATTGTTACTTTCAAGGTAAGGTGTACTACAATTTGGACACTTCTGGGCATCTTCTGCAAGTTGGTCACAAGAGCTAAACAGGGACTCAGGAGCCCTAGAAGACACCTCCTAAGGGAATGGGAAGCAAGTGACACCATCTGTCTAGGAAGTCCGCCAAGACTTTGGAGGGAAAGAGTACTAGCCTAGTGTTTGTAATATAGGTTTTCCCTTATCCTGTCCTGGTACCTCAGGGGAGGAGAAATATCAAAAAATGCATGTAAACTTCATAGGACAGTCTAGAAACTGCAGGGAAGGAGCCATTCTTGATATTTTGTCACAAACACCCAAGTGCCTAGTTGGGGTGGTGGTGGATGGCACTGGGAGGAGCAAGTGGTGCTGATTCTGGTGTTGGGGAGTGCATATAGGACAACTCCTGAGGACTCCCAGTGCTCTGCTTGGTGGACTTTGGTCAGCTGGGCTTCTGGAACCCTCCACCCATATGCTTTACAATAGCCACAGTGGTTATCTCACTTCTCCTTTGTATGCTGGGATGGACTTTATAGGATTTGCTAAACATGTTCTTATTTGCTCCTGATAACCTCTCACAAACTAGAAGCAAGCACAGCGATGCTTTTCAGCACCATGAGGGATTAGACTTGCTGACTTCAAGGCCATTTCAGCTCTGTCATCCAGGTTTGGGGACTTAAAGGTCCACTGTGGGCCATTAGTTGGATATGCGTCTGAAACTGGGAAGTCAAGATGCATACATGGCCGGGAGACTTTTCCCTACCAATAGTCCTGAATAAGAAACAGGTCAATAAATATGGAGTAGAAGAAAATCACCTTTGTTATTTTGTGCTACAGAGCCAGAAACACAGCTTATATAGTGAGAGATAAACAGCCTTATTTTATGAGCACAGAATTGGGTAAGCCTGCCGGCCTACCTCAAGATAGCATAGCTGAAAACTTTTTCAAATAAAACTTAGAATATAAAAATACAAAAGAAAAAGCAATGGGAAGAAGTGAAGCCTGGATGACTGTTAGCAGTCAGGAGAAGTTTCATAGGGCAGTCTTTCATTTCTGAAACAAAATACTTGAGACAGGCACATTTTTATTTTATTTTTTTAAAGAAAAGAGATTTAGTTGGCTCAGAATTTGTGGGGTTAAAATTTCAAATGGTATCAGCGAGATTGTGGCAAGGGCTCCCTCTTAGCCACATCTCATGGTGGACTGCAAGGGTGGGGACATGTCTATAAGTGAGAACTTCCACCGTGCTGTGGACAAGAAGTCAGAGAAAGACTCCTATCTCTCTCAATTAATTTTTTATTGCTGTGATGAGCCACCACGACCAAGGTAAATTATAAAAGAAATAATTTAATTTGTGGGCTCACAGTTCCAAGGATTAGAGTCCATGACCATCATGACAAGGAGCATGGCAGCAGCATGGTGGTGGAGTGGTAGCTGACAATCTATGTCTGATCCTCAAGGACAAAGCAGAGAGGGAGAAGCAGGGTAGGGAGAGGGAGAGAAAGAGAGCAATAACTGAGAATGGCCTGGGCTTTCGAAGTTTCAATGCCCACTCCTAGTGTCTCCTCCAGTAAGACCACATCACTTAATTCTTCCCAAACTATTCTACCTACTACAGAACAAGCATTCAAACATGCAAGCCTTTGGGGCCCTTCTCCTTCAAATCACTAAGTGAGGGCATAATTCCTTGTGAGGGCATGTGCTCAGTGACCCTAAGACCTAACTCATCACATGTATTTCTTAGAGATTCAGCAATGCTACACTGAGGACTATGTCTGTAACAGTCATACTCGTTGGCATCCAAGAGCTATCTATATAAGATGTACACAGCTCCCTGGGGCCACAGGTTTACTATCCAGAACCTCAGTTATCCACAGCCAACTGATATATAAAAGTGTCCAATGGAAAATTCCTGAAATAAATAACTCATCAGTTATAAATCATTTATATTTCAACCTAGTTCTCTACTTCACTACCTTATTGTTGTTTATCCTCTTACTGTGCCTGATTTGTCAATGTAACTTTATTGTGGATATTTATGACTATGAGAAACAGTATATGTAGGCTTCAGTACTGTAGCAGTTCAGGCATCACTGGGGGTCTAGGACTTCTGTTCCCTGTAGACATGGGGGAAAGCTGTACAAAAATGTGTATGTGTGGAAGGAGGAGAGAGAGGGGTTGGGAGAGAAAGAGAGTCTCTCTGTGTGTGGTGATGTGTGTGTGTGTGTGTGTGTGTGTGTGTGTGTGTGTGTGTGTACATGCTGAAACCAAGACAAAGCTGGCATCTGATGTGGTTTTTGATTAGTAGCAAACAAGTATCCACCACCGTGTGCAACAACCTCTGTGTTGGAGTATTTGCAGGAAATAAAACACTGCACTTGTTTTCTGGTGGCTCAAGCATAGTGTGATAAGTGAACTCAGGAAGATGTAAGCACAGCACTTCCAGTGTTTGCAGAAGGCTGTTCCTTGAGGTTTGGTTTAAATATATTTGAGTGAATAGAATTTTGACAAGCAGAGATTAAGAAAAAGATATTCTAGGCTGCATTATATTTGAGATATGTTGATAAGTCCAGCCTTCCTAATGTTCCCCTTCTCTTTCTCCCTCCTTCCTCTTGACTCATCCTCTCTTTTCTCTTCGTGTGTGTGTGTGTGTGTGTGTGTGTGTGTGT
>JANHMN010000009.1:56779727-56794024 GCA_030674055.1 Rhabdomys pumilio | reverse complement strand
AGAGAGAGAGAGAGAGAGAGAGAGAGGGAGAGAGAGAGAAGAGAGAGCAGGGGGTGAGTTTGGAGTAGCAGATGCCTGTAGGGGCTTTCTGGGGTCTTAGAGGAAATAAAGAAAAAAAAGAGACAGATAAATTGAGCAAGATAGATTATGATTACCTTGGGAGAGGCATCTAGTGCCAGGCTATGGCATTAGGATGTCACACAGAAGATAATGGTGGATGTCTGGCAGCTTTTAAGGAAGGGAGGGGAAGCCTGGATTTTGAAAAACCCTTCTGGCAATGCATGAAGAATGGACTGAAAGGTAGTCAGAGACTCGTGAAAGAGTCTTGGTTATTGCTGGATGAGGACTGAACCATTGCAGAGGAGTTGGAAATGAATGTGAGAGGATTCACTTAACCTGATTCCAGGTAGCAGAAGTCATTTTGGCTGAGAAGGGAGAAGTCAATTGTGCATTTACTCACACACCTCAGTCGGAATAGTAACTTCTCTGCTGTGTCGGATGCTCGTCTGTCTTCTGCTCATCTCTGGTTTGTTGAAAGCTGAGAGTCAAAGCTTTCATTTCTGTGTGCTGGTAGATTCAGCTCTGCCATGCAAGGACAGTACTTAAATGTCTGTGACAAAGAAGTGATCTCTAGAGCGTAGGCTGTGTGATGCCAACTGCAGGAGAGAGGGACTGTCGGTTGCTATGTAGCTCTGCCTGGTATAGACGTGAAACTGCAAAGTACATGTGTGAGGCTAGAGAAGCTATGTGGGGACCTCAACTGAGAGCAAGATATGGGTGAGACCATCAGTGCCAGCTACTTGCAAAGGAAACTCCCTGTAGTCCTGAGGTTGGGGAGGACAGGGGAGAGCCTCTGCAGCTGAGGAGACATGAATTTAAGGATTCATGGTGAAGCAGACTTTGTCTGCTGCCTAGCCCAGGACTCCAGTCTACTACTGCTATCCCAGGAGTCACAAGAGTATGTATGTAGAATTTATCATAGGCTGTAGGCTTCTAAGATTACCAACAGGGGCACTTGTTAGACAGAGTGAAGGGTACGCACTATATATGTTTGATATACCTCTTCCTTTTTGAAAAGGGAATTCCGTGTAAAAACCATAGAGTATTTTTAAAAAATCCACACAATTATGGATAGATAAATAAAAACAGTTGTCCTATCGGTAAAGGCAGACTGGCATATTTTCATGATTGGAAGGCAGACCGTTCTTTGCATGTATGTGTAAGGTGTACCCATGAAAGTGCTACTCTAGACACCATACCATCCCTCATCAGATGCCAGATGCATGGTGCTTGGTATTTCATTAGGTCATCAGGATTCCTGTCTGTATGAATTTGTAGACGTTCCAAATTTTTCCCAAGCCCTACATCTTCCACCAGACCAGGACCAAGAGTGAGTCAGATCTATCTCTAACATATCAGATGACTGGAAGGGTCTGTACAATCTGGGTACTTGTTTCTCTGGTGGCCACATGCTGTCACTTCTCAGGTCTAGACTGTCTTCACTTCCCTTATAAACCAGCAGGCTTGGGCTTCAAGGGAACAGACCTCTCTCTTTACACATTTGCTCTCAAGCACTGTCTCCAGGACACTGCTACAGTCCTTGTGGCTGCACTGTGAGGCCATTGCTGCTTCATCCCTGAGCTGTCTCACGGTCTAGCTGTGCACCTCAGGCTCCAGGGAAGACCCAGGTCACTCCGGAGTATTCTATGGCAACAGAGTCTGATCTTTTATTTCCTGTGATTTTTCCTTACATCAATTCAACTGGATGAAGAAACGCCTATAACATTAAAGAACTGCACCTTTAAGTATGTCTGAGTGCTGTTTCCAGAGAGGATTTAATTGAGGGAGGAAAACCTTCAAGTGGGTGGTGCCAATCTCCTATGCTGGAATCCTAGTCTTGATGGTGGTGGTGGGGAGGTGGAAATGACAGATAAATACCCACATTCCTCTTTGATTATTGATCCATCAAGATGTAAATGAGTAAGCCCCTACTGCCACTGACAAGAGCTGGTCCCACTGGCATGTATTTCTTGCCAATGTGGACTCTACCTTTCTTTCCTTTCATTATTTTTGGAAGGTCTTTCATTATAGCCTCAAGGAAAGTAATTAATACATCTTAGTTACTTTTTGATTGCTGTGACAAAACACCACGCCAAGGCAACTGTACTGGCTGGTTTTGTGTGTCAACTTGACAGAAACTGGAGTTATCACAGAGAAAGGAGCTTCACTTGAGGAAAGGCCTCCATGAGATCCAGCTGTAAGGCATTTTTCTCAATTAGTGATCAAGGGTGGGAGGGCCCATTGTGGGTGGTGCCATCCCTGGGCTGACAGTCCTGGCTTCTATAAGAAAGCAAGCTGAGCAAGCCAGAGGAAGCAAGCCAGTAAGTAACATTCTTCCATGGCCTCTGCATCAGCTCCTGCTTGAGTTTCAGTTCTGACTTTCTTTGATGATGAACAGCAGTGTGGAAGTGTAAACTGAATAAATCCTCTCCTCCTCAACTTGCTTTTTGGTCATGATGTTTGTGCAAGAATAGAAGCACTGAATAAGACAGCAACTGATGAGAGAAACAATTTAACTTGGAGCAAATAGTTCCAAAGAGTGAGAATCTACAGTCTTCCTAGTGGGAGCATGGCAGCAGGCAGGCAGGCAGGCAGGCAGGCAGGCAGGCAGGCAGGCAGGCAGGCAGGCAGGCAAGGCAGGCAGGCAGGCAGGCAGGCAGGCAGGCATGGCATTGGAGAGGTAACTGAGAACTCACATCTCCATCCACAAGCACAAAGCAGAGAACTAATATGGGCTTTCTTAAGCCTCAAAGCCCACCCCATGATACACTTCCCAATCATTCTCAAACAGTTCCAATAACTGAGGCCTAAGCATTCAAATATAGGAGCTAATGGGGAGCACTTTTATTCAGACCACCACGTAATATATGTTCCTTCATTTACATATTGGGAGAATACATATAGAAGTGTACGTATTTCCTTTCCCTAGGAGATCCTGGTTTCCTTCCATGAATTGGTTCTACTTCCTGATCCTTAGAAAGCAGATCTCATAGCAAGCACTACATGTCCATAGAAGGTTTGATTACATTGCTCCTTAAGGAACAGATCAGAAAACCAGGATCTTCTGCAAGATGGTGAGAAGAGCAAACCCTGCAGAGAGCTGTATGGATGACTAAAGTTATTGGGTATGTTCACCTAGGTGGAGAAATGGGAGGCAGATTTAAAAGGCCAAGTATTGCTTCTCAGGGCACTGATGAAGACCTCAGCTTAGCTCTTTGAATCATCTGTTTAAAAAATGAAATGCTTCTGAATCTCAGAGCAAAGAACTGTGTCTGAATAATGACTTTGTGTATACAGTTGAGATATTTTCCTTTTAACCACATCTTTCAGCTCATCACTTCTTACCTCCCAGGCCCAGATCACCAGCATCACTCATCTGGACATCTGCAATCACCTCAGCTATCTTCTCCTCTAGAGTCTCATCCTCAACCACCATCCAGAGCTAATAACTCACAGTATTTCAATCCTTTTGAACAGCACACTGCAATGAAGTCCATGCTCCCTTCTGTGGATTTGAGGCATGTCTCCAATCTGACCCTTCTTCTCCCGCCTACTCCAGCTATACTAGCACTCTTGGTCCTCCTCAAATACCTGCTTCTCCCTCCAAATCTTTACACAAACTCCCCCATCCATCTAGAATGTCTCTCTTCCATTTCTTCACAAATTCATCTGATTCTTCTAAAAGCCATGCTTTTAGAAAGAATGTAAGAAATATATACTGCTTGCTGCCTTCCCCTCCCCATCATATTTTATGCCTGAATCTTGCTAATTCCTTCTATTTACATCTGACATTTTATACATTTTTTTTTTTTGGAGACAATCTCACTATCCAGTGAGGCTGGATTTGAAGGCCCAGCCTTCTGCCACAACTTTCCAGGGATTATAGACATGTGTCATCACTCCTGACTCAGATGTTTTTTTGTTGAATTGTATCTTTGTATGCTCTGTCTTGTCCTAACATCACCATGCAAGTAGGGACATGTCTTCCTTTTCTGTGGCAGAGTCCACTGGACCTATAACGGTGTCTGTGAATGTAGTGAGTGCGTTTTGTATGCTTGCATAGATGAACAAATGAGTGAATTAATGAATTAGATTGTTTCCAAAATTTATGAAAATAGAACACAAGAAGTCAAATTGCTCTTTGTCCTATAGAGTTGGTTCTTTCCAGCACAGGGTACTTCTTGACTATTTTCTGAAGTTTTATAGCATTGACTTTAAAAAAGACATTAGGAATAAGTGTTCTCTCTCTCTCTCTCTCTCTCTCTCTCTCTCTCTCTCTCTCTCTCACACACACACACACACACACACACACACACACACACACACACAACCAGCAATGGCGTCATAGGTTAAAAAAGAGACATAGGTAGATTTTTTTTTAATTGAAACAGTTAGCAAACAGTTAACGGTTTGGCCAGATAGTTTTGTTTCCTGTGACATAAGCTGGTCTCATCCTGTCACCAACATTCAATAGGTACCTATGAGAGCCTGAGCTATTCAAAGCTTCACACACAGGTCTGGTGCCTTGTTGTTTTCTGTGAAGCATTCCCTGTTCCACAGAGCTGGACAATCTTCCTCACAGCATGGTGGCCTCAAGGTAGCTGGGCTTTCTGTGTGGAAGCAGGCTTCTGAGGGAATCTATTAGCTCAATCCCTGAGCTCTAATCTTGACACAACTCATTATCTTTGTGATCCTGGGCAAATGACTTCAGTTCCTCAGGCTAGCCTTCACTACCTGTAAAATGTTGACAATAATATACACCCCACAATGTCACCGTGAGAGTTTAGAGAGTTTAAAGTGACTCCTGTGTCATATGACAAATGCCAGAGACAAAGGGAGAGTAACTTTCAACTCCTTCCCTTCCCACTTACAGAGGAGAGGGATAGCTGAAGAGAAATGTGATCTGGAAAAGGTGCTGGAAAAATCACCATGTTAACAACTATTTCATAACACGTTTTTTATTGTTTAGGGTAGAATCCACACAACCAATTCAGGGCCTTTAATGCCTATTGCAGGTAAAACCCAGGAGAGACAGTGTGAGACAAAGAGACCAGCAAATGTCCTGCATAATGAGGCAATAAAAAAGCATTTGTTTTAGCCCCAGAGCTCAGAGAAAACAGCAGTAAAAAACTGTATCATGAGAAGCTGCAATACCAGGATACATCTGGGTGAGCTAGGACCTGGAAGAGCAGGGCTAGATATGTTTTATGTGACAGTGAATGTCAGTCAGCTTCCTCCTCTGCTGTCAGCAGACCTTTAAGAAGAGGCGTTATGTTGGTCATACACAGAGGCCTAATGAGAAAGCACCATGTTTAACCTCTAGTGGGAGAGCAAAGCTGGCACCCCAGGAAGACGATGGAGAAAGGAGCTAAGACATGAGAGGACCCTAGGGACTTGAAGAGCATTTAAACTTACCTTAAAACACACAACTTGTTAGGGAGGTTGGAAGGATGGCTCAGTGGTTAAGAATGTTTCTTGTTTTTGTAGACAATCTAAATACAATTCCCAACAGATTCTAGTGGCTCGGACCATCTACAACTCAGTTCCAGGAGATCCAACACCCTCTTTGGACCCGAGCAGGCACTAGACATGCACATGGTACACATGTATACATGACAGCAGCACACTCGTACACGTAAGATAAAATTTAAAAATCTAAAACAAACCCCATTGTAATTTTGTGTGTTAGGTATGAACTCCAATTATTTTGTTGGGCAAAGTTCACCCTGGGAGGTTGGTAGAATTGGTTTTTTTTTCCGGAGATGTGACTAAAGAAATCAACTCATTTGAAGATCCCCATAAATGTTACTGTCTACTGTCATTATTCAGAGTTCATGTATTTGTCAAGGGAAATTAAGCCTAGTGTGGCAACTAGTTTTGGGGCTTAGATTTGCCACACTGCACCTTAAAAATCTTTATTCCCAGTACACCACACTTCCTTCAAGTATGGAGTCTTTGGTACTAAGAGTTTGTTTAGAGTGTTAAAGTCAACCTGGAGCCAGCTTGCAGCCACATTAAATGATGAACCACCTTAGATCAGTCAAAGCAAGCCAGGGGTAATTTTAGGGCTGGCTAAAGATTGCCCCACTGTCCTTTTTCTTGATTATTTTGGGGTCAAGTCTCTAGGCATCAGCAGCCTGTAAAGTCTTTCTGTTCCAGTTCTTTAAAAAACCTGTTTATATGCTAATTGTTCTCCATCCTCAGCCGAGGTCCTATCATCTCTCAAGTAAATAGTGACCATAATGAGAAAAGAAAGCAGAAATGCAAATGAGAGACAGTCAGGTACGGGCAAGCAGGAGCCAGCTGAGCAGAACTGTAAATTCCTGCTCAGAGCCACATTGTCTCATATCTCAAATCACACCTTTATTTTTATTTGCTCTGGCATAAGAAGCTTTTCTTGCATTAGTAATGACATTGTTAATGTTTTATCAAGTGTAGAAGTCATGGTCACTTTGAAACTCCTCCCTTGGTAGACGGAAGACTTAAAAGTAGAGCAACAAGCTCTGAGTTTGAGACAGGCTACCATCTGTCATTGTCAAATGTGTTGGGAATCCCTTGGGGGTGTTGGTAGGTTAGTTGGTAACACCCAATCACCTGTGTCCTCAGAGAGCAGAAAGCTCTCAGTTCCCATTTCTTAACTGAGAACTGAAATTCTCCCACTCCTCTGCCCTCCTCACCAAATCACTAACCATTCTTCCACACTCTGTGTGACACCTGCCCAGGAGAACAGTTGCTGCTGTCCTGACTCCACTTTCAGATACTCAACACCCCTCATGGCAAAGCTCTTTGTTCCTCCAGGCCACATGGCCCACTCACCCCATGTGTTTTCCTCCTGGTCATTGACACCAGCTCATTTCCTGGCTGTTTCCTTCCTTGTTGATCTTGACATCACCCACATCAATCATCATCGTCTTTTATTTTAGACACAATCTTAAGATTTCTTAGTGTTTGTCAGACAAGCAACCCAACAGATGTAGTACTCAAATTCCTGGGCACTGTCCCTTTCATTCAGCTCCTGGTTGGATGTCACTCCAGTGTCCTATTCTCTGATCACAGACTTCATTCACTTTTGACTTCATTTACTTTTCTGATTCTTAATCACTCCATTTTCTCAAGTCTTATCAGCATCTCTATGATTCTCTAGTACAGAGACCAAGGGTTATGCAGAGATATGAACCACTCTTTATACATTTCTCCCAGTCTCTTATGAATCTGTCTCACCATGTGGTAAGATTCCTCCTAGAACAAGGGTACTGTTCTTCTTAATCTTCTTTGTTCCCTTACCTGAATATAGAAATGTACTAGAAAAATAGGCATGTGGAGAAGTTCATGCTTCCCCATCTTGCTTGTTCCCTTTGCTAGTCAGTATTTTTAGAGATTTATTATGGCCTCAAACATATCCTCCTTTTCCTTCTGCCTCCCAAGTGCATGTGCCATTAAGAACATCTCTGACAGGTCTTTCCTTTTCTTTTTCTTTTGCTCCTCTTTTCTTTTCCTTTCTCTCCTCTCCTCTCCTCTCCTCTCCTCTCCTCTCCTCTCCTCTCCTCTCCTTTTCTTTTTTTCTTTTCTTTTCTGTGACTCTCAATTCTTGTCTGTTTCTGCAACATCACACTCAACTGCTGTTCCTTCTTTTTCAAGAAGTAATAAAGAAAACTAAGCGTATTTCCTTTTTCTGCTTATAAATTATAAATAACCAGGGCTATCATTTTTAGTTGCTTACCTGACAGCCATAGCTACCATTATTCTAATCTTCATGTAAAAAAAAACTCCAATTAGAAACCTTGCAGACTCTTGCCTACTCCAGTATACATCACAATTTTTTTCCAACTTACTTGTGGCTGCTCCATTTTCTTGTCAGGACTTGACTTAAGCTTATGAAAAAATCTTGACCATTGTCTTAGGGTTTTACTGCTGTGAACAGATACCATGACTAAGGCAACTCTTAAAAGGACAACATTTAATTGGGGCTGGCTTACAGGTTCAGAGGTTCAGTCCGTCATCATCAAGGTAGGAACATGGCAACATCCAGGCAAGCATGGTGCAGGAGGAGCTAAGAGTTCTACATCTCCATCTGAAGGCTGCTAGCAGAACACTGACTTCCAGGCAGCTAGAATGAGGGTCTTAAAGTCCACACCCTCAGTAACACACCTACTGCAACAGCACTACTACTTCCACTAGTGCTACTCTGTGGGCTGAGCACATATAAACCACGACAACTATTGAGTCGGTTTCCATTTAACCCAGGGAAAGTGTTTTCCTTACCAAAACAGAGTCCTAAAGGTAGCTCTTTACTCTTAGTCTTCTGATATTGTTGTGTGTGAACTGGAGCTTCTCATCATGGTGGGAGTAGATGATTTGCTGAGGATGCCAGGCCTTACAGAACCCGAGTCTTAGAGTTGTAGGTAAGCCATTGGATTACCCAGTTCCTGTCTATAACCACTGTTTGACTTAGATGATGACTTAGTCTCCTTATTGTCTAATTTCTTTGTGTTACATTTTATGGTGCTCATGACAAAAGTGTTCTAAACATTGACCTAAGTTTTCCTCTAGACCTGGAGAGATCCCTCCGCTCCAGGCTCTGGATCTTACCGCTTCCTACCTTCTTGGAGCTTCTTGCCTATTCACCCCTCTCCATCCTGTGTTTTCTACCTCTCCTCTAAGTCTTTGAACTTACTCAACTTGCTATCAGTCCTGAAAGCGTTCCTTGAGCTTAAAATTTCTACAAATTTCAACAAATGTTTCTCCATTCCTCGAGTAAACTTCTCAAGCAGACCTACTTTCTGATTCTACTTCTTCATTTTTTTAAGTTAGTCGATTCAGTTTCTCTGGCCAGTGATGTCTTCATCACTGTGTCAATCAGAATGTGTAAATCTTACGTCACTTTACCTCTCTTCCATATGATGCAAGTCATCTGATATCTCCATTAAATTACTTTCAGGCAGCATCCAAGTTCTCCACATTCTCCGTTATCCTCATCTTTGTAATTCTTCTTTAGGTCTGTTGCAGATGGACACCCTGTCTGCTTTTCTTGTCTCTTAAATTTTGGGGTTGTTCAAGGTTACACCATGAAGCTCAGTTGACTTCTCATTATGAGTATTTACCTCACTGGCTTCAATTTCACCTGGCTTGCTGATTAGGATGTCCAAATCCCAGGCCTTTGGCCTGACTTGCAGACTCTCTGTGCAATGACTGTGCAAAAGCTTTATACCAGGATGCCACTCAGTTTCCTCAAACATAGCAAGGCTTCTGCACCTTTCCCCAAATCTTCTTCCTTATAATTTTTCAGTTCCATTTGTGGTCCTGTCACCTACTAATCACTTGAGTGCTTGAGGGCCATCGAGAACATTAACTTTTCTTCCATCTTCTCATTCAGTTTACTGCCATATGTGATTGGCTTTTCCTCATGCACAGTTCTGAATTCTACTCACAGCTCTTCATTCGCTGCTGCCCCTCCCATGTGGGCCTCATTACTTGTGTTTTAACTACATGATAACGTCACTGTCACTTTTTCTATCTCAAATCTCAAATGTCTCCAATGCATGCTCCACACAAACAGTGGGGTGTTTCTTCTTTACAAGAAAACTGGATAATGATATATCTTTGGCTGAGTTATGTTAATGGCGTCTCAGGTTTCTTTAAAGAGTGAGTGAGAAAGAGAGAGAGAGAGAGGGAGAGAGAGAGAGTATTAGTATAGAATAAGAGATTTTCACCACCAACAACCCTTTCCTCTAGTTTGAACATTTGTCTCACGGAGTTCATATGTTGGAAGTTTAATCCTCAAATTCACATTGCTACTATTTGGAGGTGGAACCATTGGGAGTTCGTTGAGCCAAAAGGCATTTGTCTTCCTGAACTGATTAATTACTAAATTAATGACTTACTGTGGGAGTGGTTCTCCCATAAATATGACTTCTCTGTGGCTTTACCGTTTCACTAAGCAATGCCTTCTGCTGAGTTGCAGTGTAGCAAGAAAGCCTTAACCAGATGCTAAACAAATTCTAGCACGATGCAAGAGAGATTCTCAGCCTTCAGAATGTTATTGACCATTCAGCTGAGACCAAGGGCAGAACCATGAACTAAATAAACCTCTATTCTTTATAAATGATTCACTCTGTGGCATTCAGAACAACAACATACGATGAAGGAAAATACCCTGGTTGTTTATCTGTGTTCATCTGTTGTAATTTTGTCTCACAACTTATTCTTCAGCCAAAAGTAGGGTTTTTTTTTGTTGTTTTGTTTTCTATGCCTACCATCTAATTCATTTGTTAACACACAACCACACATGCACACACTATTTGCTCAATCTACTTCTCCAAGTTGGATTCCTAATTCTATCACAATTCTCTGTCTTTTGAGATGTCTTACTACTATTTGGCTGTCACTTATTAAGTCATAGTAGAGATGTATTTTTAAGTGTGTGTGTGTGTATCCTTGGGTGCATGTGCCTGCCTGAGGAGTCCAGCAGAGCATGTTGGTTCTTCTGGAGCTGATGTTTCAGAGGGTTCTGAGCTATCTGATAAGAAAACATCTCAGGTCTTCTGCAAGAGAAATGAGGTAACTCCAAACCACTGAACCATCTCTAGCCTCTTTTTAACATCTATGAAATGAATGGGTGGATAAGATAAACATTTGCTCAGGGGAACTCCAGATCTTGGATTTGTCTACAGACTGGGCCTCCTTAAAGTTTGAAGTGGGGCCCATGACTTATGCCTACAAAGCTCTGATGTTGTTTTTCCCATCCTGTCATCATTTGCAACTTGTTTTTGTCACTTCTGGTGTGAATGAAAGTCCCCGGTGGGAACCTCACCTGGCACTGAACCTTCTGCAGGGCTGGTTAACTGATTACAACATTGGTGATGGAGAAGCGTTTGCAGTGTTCCCTGTCAAGAACCACATTATCTCGGGTAACCTTTGGTTCCCTTAACAGCTGTTGATTGTCCTCCTCTGTGTGTACGCTAACATCTTCGTGACTGTTTGGCAAAGCCTTTGAAATGCACAAACATAGCTCGAACCATCCAAAAGGCTAAGAATGAAGTCAGATCACATAGCATCCCAGGCTACAGCTGAGATTTCTCTGGTTTTCTGGAACCCACTTATCTGATGTTTCCATCAAATTATTTAAAAGGTATCGAGTTTTTTTGTTGTTATTGTTGTTCTGTTATGTCAGAAACATGACGAAACTGTTAATAAGTTGGAACATGAACTGTAAGATAACCCAAATCTGTCTTCTCAGGCCATGGTCATATCTGGTTTAAGACTAAACCATCTTTTATTCTCTTTGAGGTGAAAGTTGTGTTTTTGGGTTGACACTGCTATGGGAGCCTGGACAGATTTCTTCACATGGAGGAGATAGTACAAGCAATTTGTGATTCTGAGGTTATTTGTCAAAAACCAAATATGTATAAACAAATTGGGCTATTTATTTTCAGGCCACCACCACAGAGGTTGTTTCTGATCGTCTTTTGTCTCCCTTCATACATTACCCATTCTCCCTGGCCTATTACTTATGGTTGCTGGATGTGAACGATCCCTCATCAACAGAAGGGAAGTTTGGGATCTGCAGGAGATTGCGAGATGAAGCAGTCACCGTGAACTTTGCTTCTTCTTGGACTTCAGAGAGTCTTGCATAAGGATAGAACCTTTTCTGTTCTGGAGATGGTCCTACCTCTGTGCTTCCCTTTGCTAATTACAGCCCCCGTGCTTGCTACACCTGACTAGGATACTCTTTACCCTTCTAAACACATGTGAAAAAATGAGAGTAAGCTTAGTTCTGGACAAAGTAGAATACATGGATTCATGGGCCTTGTCTCATGACCGCTCCCATTCTCCTTGCAACAAGAAAGCAGAGGAAACTTCTACCAGTGTGTTAGTGTCAGAGTTTCAGATAAAGAAGTGGGAAATATATGGGGAAAAGGGCCTTTTGTTTGTAAATGACTTCAGGTTACATTAGAAAGCAATTTTTACTTTGCTGTTTATTAGGACAGGGAGATATTTATCCCTAGAAGCAAGTTTCAAGAGTTTTCTGACATCTTTCATATATTTTTTTTTAGCTTTTCTTGATCATGAAAATTTCTCAAAGCAAACAAAGATGGAGGGAGAGGTATTGGGAAAAAATTAGGGTTTTTGCTTGTTTGTTTCAGAAAAGTTCAAATGTAGCAGCTCACAAAGTTATGGAACAATTTTAAATAGGAAATGGCAGTATGTGAGGACAGGAACGAGAGGGACACTTGCTAACCAGGGGCAGATGTCTCTTCCCCTTTTTGCTGAAGACACATGAGTCAGAGCCATGCCTTTCAGAAAGGACCTCAGAGTCACCTGCTGATGTGTGTGCTTTGTCAGGTGGCCTGAGTATCACTGTGAGCTGTCCGTCTACTTTCTCTATACCTTTGGAACACTGAGATGCAAATGGCCAAGAATATACTGTTGTAGACTCCAAGGGTCCTAGGCCAGGTTCTCTTAGGTACAAGGTAAAAGAATCAGGGGAAAAAACACTAATAGAGACTGTGTAGGTAGGAGCAATAGGTACAAGAACAACTTCCAAGATACACAAGGCTATGGACTTCAGAATGCAGCAAGGAGGTGAAGCGTGGGTCTGAAAGACATAGTTCTTTTTTCCTACACTTCTTTATTTGTCTCATTCCTCTTAGTGAGCTTTGCAAATCTCAAAGGTGTAAACATGGGGTATTTTGTCTTTGAAAGTAGGAAGTTATGATGATATAAAAGTGTTCAAAATCTGAATAAGTCATAAATAATAATTTTCTGTATCCCTGACTTATTAGGTCCATAAGTTCTAAAATACATTATCAAACTCCCCATCCTGTAAAGCAATTGTAATTTAAATTTCAGTATTTTAGCCCAGAACTAAAATAAAATCAAGTTGAGACTATTTTCATTTCAGTCATTCTAAATGAATGATATTTTATTCTAAATGAATAAAATATTAGTACAAGGAGAGACTAGTTAATAATTAGCCAAGGGCATCATAGAAGGGAAATGGGAGAGGAAAATAATACACGAAAGACAATCTCTACTGGATTCATTACTTGGAGGTCCTAGTGAGAAAATTGAATTAGAACATGAAAAGGAATAAGACTGCAGAAAAATATGAAGCTATGTTAATAGATTGAGCTGGGCATAGAGGAATACACCTCTAAATCCTAGTGCTTGGGAAACCAAGACAGGAGAATGAAAAGTTTGAAACCAGACTGGACTATGCAGTGAGACCATAATTACAAAATAAATAAATAAATAAATAAATAAATAAATAAATAAAATAAAATAAAAGTCATAGTAATTGAGATAAGATGAACCTAAAAACCATATGCTGGCTTTTTTTTTTTTTTGTATGTATGTGTTGGTGTCTACCAATTCACATGGAAGTAAATGCTTGACAAACTAGTTAAGCATAAAAATAAATCAAGAGTGCTTACAAGTTAAAGTTGTACATAGTTAACCACTCAAGAGCCCTGGGGTCTAGGCTGTCTCAACCACTCACTTTAGATATGCTAATTCTCTGTGAAATGAGGTAGTATTTCTACAACATCTACTTTCAAAATCAAATGGATGTCCATCATTCTAGGATTTTGTTGAAATGCAGACCTTCATGTAGTGGGGCTGGGGCAGGGGCAGGCTTGAGAGGCAGATTTCCAATCGGCCAGTAAGGCTATTCCAATGTTACTAATTTACCAATTAGATTTTGTTTGTTACTTTATGTCACCGTGATTGAATGCCCAAGAAAGATAACTTAGAAGGAGGAGAGATTTATTTTGGCTTGTTATTTCAGAGGGCTTAGTTCACGCTCATGTGGCTACATTGCTTGAGCCAATGGGAAGGCTGGACATTAAGGTGGAGTGTGTGATGAAGCAGGACAGCTCAGCTCCCAGTAGACAGGAAACAGGGAAAGCCAAGAGACAAGATAAATCCTTCTAGGGCATGGCCCCAGCCATCTCCTTCATCTAGGTGCCACTTCCTAATGGCCCCTCCAGGTTTGAACTCATCAATGTGTTAACTCACTGAAGTCAGCATCTGCATGTCCCAACCAATCACCTTTCAATGACACTCACCATCTGGGGACAAAGTCTTCAACACATGAACAATTCCAGAGGACATTTCATATCTGAACTATGCTGCACACTTTGAGTGGTAAGGATCTAGGTCAGGGATTCTCAACCTGTGAGTCACAACCTCGTGTGTGTGTGTGTGTGTGTGTGTGTGTGTGTGTGTGTGTGTGTGTG
>JANHMN010000009.1:56728630-56760872 GCA_030674055.1 Rhabdomys pumilio | reverse complement strand
ACACACACACACACACACACACACACACACACACACACACACACACAGAGAGAGAGAGAGAGAGAGAGAGAGAGAGAAACGCACAGATACAGAAGAACTTGCATATGAATATGCACTAACACTGAATTTTTTGTTGTTGTTGAAAGAGGTAAACATTGTTATTAAATGTAACATTATATCCAAGTTAGTATCTTCTTATAGAAAAGGGGGATTAGGTGAAAACTAAGAAAATATGATGTTAACAAATAACAAGAATGCATCCACATTGCTTCAGTCATTACAATAAACACAGTAAATTCGTGTAGGATGTTAAGGAAACCGGTGTGGAACAGCGGGGGCTCTGTGTTTGCAGCTTCTCTCTAACCCTGAAGAAGCTGTTACAATAAAGTCTGTTAATACAGTTTCCAAAAGAAATAAGTGTTATAAATGTTACAGATAACATAAAAAGAGTACATTTGGGTAAAAGACAAAATCTAAATATATTTTAGCTATAAAAGAAACATCTAAAATATTATAGAATTGCAAGATAAAATATAAAAAAGAATAAAAAATGGCATATCAGGTGAAATCTAACCAAAAGGAAGCTGGTATAGTTATTTTAAGATTAGAAAAGCCAAAATTCTGACTAGAGATAAAGGGGTTCACTTAATATAAAAAAAAATGAGAGGGAGAGAGAGAGAAAGAAAGAGAGAGAGAAGTTGATTTTAAAAGTATGTATACCTTAATAGCAGGACTTTTAAATAGGCAGGAAAATGAAACTTTACATGGAAATAGATACAGCCTCCAACCACAGTTGGCCATGTAATTACCCTCCCCATAACAAGCTGATAATATAAGCAATGGAATATAGGGTATTTGAACAACATAATGGAAACTTTAGACATCATCGATATATATATCATCTTGACCAGCATAGTGTATGAAATATTTAAAAATATAAAGGATATTTACCAACAGTGGTTATGTTATGAGACATAAAGCAAGCCTTAATGAAATTTTAGAGGATAATCTAATTTGTTTATCTTTTGAGATAGGGTCTCACTGTGTAGACCAAGCTGGCCTTGACTTCCAGAGATCCACAGGCCTTCCCCTCCAGAGTTCTGGGATTAAAGGTGTGTGCCAACCATGCCTGATTAATGAAATCTTAGAAGTTGAAATATATATAGTGATCCTTCTGAGTACTAGTCAAATGTCAAAGAAGCTAGAAATCAATAGTAAAAGTGGTAGCCAAAAGAGTTAACATCTAGTTAGAATCAGAACGTGCTCCTGCATAATCCAGGTCCTTAGAGAATTTAGAAAACATTATTATGATGAAAACATTATAATAAAAATATTGCAACCCGAAATGGGTGAGAATTGTGTTACTAAACTTTTTACATAATTAAAGGTTAATCAAATGTAGCAGTGTCAAAGCACCTGCACTCCATGGTAATCTTATCTCAAGAATACAGTGTTTTAATGTAGAAAATGTATTGTGTTTGTACATTACTAGATGTATGGAGGGAAATTATGTAGTAGCCTCAATAGGAGCAAAAACCGTTATCATTTCCTGTAAACTTTCAGCAAACTATTGGTAAAAAGAAATTTTTAAAAATAAAATAAAGAGAATCTTCAACAAGGATGGGGATAGAGAAAATATTTCTTATAATGGTCAAACTTTGAAAACTTTCTCTTTGAAGTAAACAATCCATGGAAAGGCAGTGGATATAAAGAATAATGTTGTATATTTATTGACATGTCATAATGAAACTCATTTCTGTATATGCTGAACCCCAAACTAATGGAAAATGAAATAACCTAGAAAAGATAGAAATGATATATCTCTTAGCACTTTTTCCAACCTTACCCTAAAGCTGAAAGAGTTCAGCCAGTGAAATACAGCCAAAAATATATATATAGTTCAGATAGAACCTAACCCCTGACACTGCATTATTCAAAAATATAAATACTATAGAGAGTTTTGTAGACCCTCAGCATAAATTATCAGAATTAATAAGCTAAGTAATATTGCTAAACAGAGACTTCATATGAAAAGTTCTATTATATTTATGTATGTCAGCAACAGAAAATAAAAAATTTACACACAAGATTATGTGAAGTACTGCTTTAATAATTTACAATGTTATGAAACACTGTGTAAAAGGGAGTAATTTACAAGGCTGTGGGAAATACTGAGTCTGTCATGCAGTGGATGTATCAAGAATTCAATACCTTCAGAAGTCTTCATGTGGGCCATACCTTAGGATTGCATTTTTTGCCACGAACCCTTGGATGAGACGCCTTCCTCTGGGAAAAGCTTCAAGCATGTTTATTACTTGCAAGAATAGATCAGTGGGTTTCCAAAGGCTGTTGCTCCTTGACTGTAAAGTCAACCCCCTTTGTATGTATCATCCACCAGGCAGACTTGGGCTGAGGAAAGCCAATGCGCAGGCTGCTTGCTATGCATGGGTAATAGCACTTTCATCTCTGCAGGAGCTCCATGTCTCCTGCCAGCATCATAGAGCAGAAATAGCAAAACTTATTAGCTTGTAAGTAATGTAAAATCAAATCTCAATCCCAAAAAGTACCCAGCAGTAATCTAATAAAAGATGGGTAAAATCTCTTAGAAGAAAACTACAACCCTTCATTGGGAGACATTAGAGAAGACAGGTGAGTTGAGGGATTCTTAGTGACTGATGGGCTCAACATGGTGAGGAGGCCTGTGCTCTGAGTTGATGTATAAATTCAGTCTTACAGGTTTTTCATAGATTAGATAATCAATTTGGATATGTGCAGTCGTGAAAATTCACACTTAGATGAAGAAAAAGAAGTCTTGTCATGTAGAAATCACAGATGATCTTAAAGCCACAATAGTTCCAACGATGTGGTACTGAGGACAAGGTTGGCAAAAAGGTGACGCGAGAAAAGTGACATTGAAGATTAGCAGGTAATGATAGATTTTCCCATAAATCATCATGAGATAATGTCCTGGGCGAGTGAAAAGGAGTGAGAAAAAAAAGCAGAGTCAGAAAGAAGCTGGGCTTCACATATTGTGTTGTAGTACATGCAATTGTATGGTTAAGACAGGCAAATAGAGGAGACATCATGTAAGTATTCTCAGTAAAAAAAAATGCCCAGGTAGACTAAAAACCCAAAACTTGACAGGCAAAGCCACAAAACTGTTGGAGGTTGGAGAATAGATTCATGTTTTGGGTTTAAAAAAAGACCAACAATTACTATGTGAGTACCCTGAAACCAAGAAATTGGTTTTTATTAAAGACACCATAAAGGAAGAAAGGCAAACCCAAACCATAATGAGATCTCCACAATGCACACAACTGACAAGCACTTCCTCTGCAGATGTCCAAAAATAACTCACATCAACAAGAAAGCGACAAGGAGCCCCGTAGAAAATGCCTTAATGAGTTACCCAGATCTTCCAAATTTGACATGTTTTATTATACAATATCAGGACGACACATTCTCAATATCACACTGATCTCATCAGAAAAGTTCTTAAGTATTAGGGAGCTGTCAAGCCTACTGTGGCAGATATGTGGTTTTCAACATTCTAATTTTCTCCAGGGAGCTCAGATTTGATCACTGACGACACAATCAAATACTGTTGATTATTCTCCTTGAAGTGACAGGCTCAGTTGGTTCATTTTTGAAGAAGTGTCTGCCAAATACCCAATCTAAAACACCATAGTTTGTCTGTCATTCATGCCTTCAAATAAAAATGGTGTTTTGTTTCAGAAAACACAGCTAGTACAGTTGGAGACTCAGACAATGGCACAGGTTTCTCCCCACCCCCCCCCCCGCCCCCCCCCCCCCCCCCCCCCCCCGCCGTGACAATTGTTCTGCTTTGGCAGGTTGTAGAAGCATGTACACATTTGCTCATATCGTGGCTAAGAGATGCTTTCTGGGTTACAATTTTACTTGTTTATTAAGGTTATTCTTTCTTTTTTTCTTTTTCTGTCCAAGACAGTTTCTCTCTGTCCTGGAACTTGCACATATCAGATTGACTCTTCCTCTTGAGTGCTGGGATTAAAGTCATGCACTATTATGCCAGGCTCAGGGTCATTCTTAAATAGAACCAACATTTGGATTTTTTTCTTCTAGTAAAGAATATAATCATTTTAAGTCTGTTATCATTGCCTCAGTCTGTGCTAAGAGTCCTGAGGTTGGGCCCCACTATTAGTACAAATGTCAAAACAGTGAAATCACATCGTAAGTTCCTTGAACACAGTTTATGGGCTTCCTGAAGATGTGGCTCTGCAGAGCTTGACAATGGCTGCCCTAGGTGAGTGATTTCCTCAGCATCTACAACATGGTGGTAAGAAGGGTGCTTGAAATCCAGGTGTTCTTTGGCTCAATTTTCTGCAGTGGAATGACTCAGAACCATTCTGGGTGACCTAGTAATGTGGGTGCTTTTTAACTTTTTTTTTTTGAGACAGGGTCTTATTTTTTGAGACTTGTCAGGTTTAGAACTTGCTTTGTAGACCAGGTTGACCTGGAACTCACAGAGATAGAGCCACTCACCACTGTCTCTTAAGTGCTGGGATTAAAGGCTCATACCCCACTGCCTGGATAATGTGAGCCTTTCAATGGTGCTCTCTTAACATATCCTATTTGAAAACATGATGCAGGGCCTTAGAGATGAATGTAGTAAGGCCAAAAATGTGGAGGCGGGGGAGGCCATGTTTCAACTTTTTCTTAAATTTCCCCCTTTGCCTCTTACAAACTGGATTAAAAATTTCCTGGCTAAAATGGCTTTAACCTACTCATTGTACTATATAATACTATAGAATATTTATTTTATAGGTTAAAATGCTTTTAGCATTTTAAACTAAGGTTGACCTAAAGACATCTCAGAACTTTGAGCCCATATTTAACAAACTGTATGTTGATTTAGAACATGAAATAATTGAATGCTTTATTCAGAAGGCTTCTTCAGGAAGATGGTTCAGCATCTGCCGATCTGGGCAGTGCAGATGTACTCTACCACTGGTGAGTGACTGACTAGACCCACGTTAAAATACAGCAGAGTCTCAATGCTACCCAATCACACTGTTTTTGACACTCATTTCTGATTTTGTCCATAAATACTGCTGTCCCTGTTTGCAGCAAAGTTCTCAGAACTTCATCTGACTCTGAGGGCTGTCTAACTTGGGAATCAACCTTTATTCAAACTCTGTTCAACTTAATGTATCTGAACTTCTTCTCTTGAAAATTCCAAATAACAGAAACTGGCTTTAATAAGCAAACAACAATAATGAAAAGATGGGGATTATTCAAAATCCAGGATAGAGTCGACCCAGCCTCTTTACAACATAATCAGAGCCCAGCCTTTTCCTCTGTCTGGGTTTAGCTTTATGTAGTGTCAGCTTCCTTCTGAGCCTGTTTTATTTTCATTTTTCATTGAGAGAAATGTATGCCCTTGGCTCTAAAGTCTTCACCCACACACCACAAAATTCATAGGAAGGTAGAATATCATTTCTCGAGGCCAACCAAAAACATTTGGTGTGATATTTTTGGACCTAACTGGGACATGTGGTCACCATTGGACTGGTAACTGTGGTCCAAAATGGAATTGTGCTGATTGTTTTAGGCCTGGATAACTGTGCCCCTAGGCCATATTTGTAAAGACGGTATGGTCTTTCCTCACTTTCCTCAAAGAAATTCCTTGGTTTTAACTGGGGTGGGAGGCATGCATCTAGTTGGTAGAGCCAGAGGTAATACGAAACATCCCACAGAGCACAGAACCTCCTGTCCTGTTGTTTATAACACCATGTAGAAACCACTATATGATCACAGAGAATTGTCTTTTTCAGAATGTCAGTAGTGCCAAGAATGGGAAATGCAATCCCTGAAGAAGATGTCAAATTCAGGGTAAAACTGGAGAATCCAGTAAAAGGAAAGAAAACGGGCACGGGAGGCAAGCATCAAGTTTTCTTCACATGCATATTTCTCCAGTTCTGGGCCACTGGAGAGTCTTTCCTCTGGAAACTCAAGAATCATTTGTGTAGTCTCAAATCCTACTTGGAAAAGCAGAACTCATATTTTCCTTTTCATTAGAAATATAAATAGAATTGAAATGTTGTTAATTGAATAAGTATGAAGTTATCTGAAGTAGAAGTTTACATAAGTTTACCTTAGATAGACTTAAGAATTATGATTTCCCCAAATTAGTATGTTATCTCTGGTTTCCTTGCCTTCCAGTTCACCAGCTAGATAATGTAGGAAGTTGACTTCATGTTCACACTAAATTATCTTATAACAGTAGATTCTGTGAGATGGAGTGCCCAAAAGATTTTCAGAGATCTGTATGATGCTTTCTAGACAAGCAAGAGATGGCCCAAACTGTTAGAAGTAGCCTTTCAATCCACACCACTTTCTAAACATGGGTATATTTTCCATTTTGACTTGAATTGTTAGGGGGAACAAGAGACAAGAACCTTAAAATACCTTTGCCATTTTTATTTTGGCTTCCTTTTGAGTCCTCTTAAATGTAGATCTCTGCCTCTTACCACAACTATTCCACAATGAGTTTTACCCACTCTATTTAAATCTCCACATCAGGGTTTTACATGTAGGCCTAGCTGACCTGGAACTTACTTTGTAGACCAGGCTAGCCTTGAACTCATTGAGATCTTTCTATTGCCTCTGCTCCAGTGCCAGGATTAATGACCTCAAGCTGACCTTGCTGTAGCCCTGAGTGAGCCCCTCGCCTTGGCTCTTTAGCAGCATCTAAACAGCTGATCTCTTTCTTTGCCTTGTTTCTTTCTCTTCCTGGTTTTTAGGCCTTCTGGATTTTTTTCTAACTTCCCTACCCCTTCCTTTGTATGTTCAGCTTCCTTTTTATGTTATGTTTTTCCTCAGCCTCTTAAAGTTGGAGCTCTCAGCTACTAATTCTAATCTTCAGGGTTGCCAGGAAGAAAACAGCCCCAAATGCAATATCAGAAACAATAAACCAATACAAAACAATAAACCAATACATTACCAAAGTTAGCTCTTTTGATACTACTTCAATTGATGGCCAGGGGAGTGTGGGAAGGGAGGGACTCAGTTCTATTAAAGGGGCAGGCCACAGAGAGTTTGACCATGCTCCAGCGAATATATAGATAACACAAATTGGACTTGTTTCATTCCTTTTTTTTTTTATATGCTGTGGGGGAGATCACAAGGGTAGCAGCAGATACGGCAGCACTGGGGAGTGAGGGTGACAGGGTGTATAATGTGAAATTCCCAAAGAATCAATAAAAATATTATGTTGGAAAAAAAGAGTGAATTAAAATTTTTTCTGAGGAACAAACAAAAAAAGTGAATTAAAAATTTTGCTAAGAAACAATTAAAAGAAAGTAAAAATAATTAACATGAACACACATGCATGTATACACACACACACACACACACACACACACATACACACACAATCAATAATCTAAAAACAAAAAAATCTATAAAAACCTAAAAAAGTCTAAAAGAAAAAAATCTAAAAGAAGCCAGAAGTGGTGGTGCTAATCCCAGTGCTTTGGGAGGCAAAGGCAGGCAGTGGATCTCTGAGTTCAAGACCAACCTGGTCTATGTAGTGAGTTCCAGGTCACCATGGCTATGTAGAAAGACTCTGTCTCAAAAAACAAATGAATAAAAAACCCAAACCAAACAAACAAAAAAGAAAAAGAAAAAAATTCAAACAAACAAGAAGAGAAATGTAAGGATTATAGAAATGCTCACAGGCGATTTCTACATTATCAATAGTTTAGTTACATACAAAGGGATAAAACTACTTTAATTAAAATGGGAAAATGTCATACAGCTTTGCTGTTTACAAAATATGTTTTAGACTCAGACAGTAATAGGTTTAAATTTAAAGGATGATCAAAGCCAAATTGTAAGAGGAATATTGAAGATAGCAGGTGTCAAAATTCAACTTTAAAATGAGAATTCATATATTATATCAAATTTCAGACAAACAAAAATATTTTATGATTTCAAAAGGTTGTTCTATCAAATAAGTAGAACAGTCATAAACACAAACATAATTACAGTGAGAAATAAAATCTTCAACAATAATAGCTATAGAGCTCCATGCTCTATTTTGCTCAATAATGGACAGAGCAATTGATAAGGAGATTAAATTAGGGAGAGGAAGCTTTCAAGCAACGTAAGTGATATGTCTCTAACAGACATCTACAGAGCAATCTATCTCACATTAGAAAATTACTCATTTTCCTTGTGTATGTGCAGTATTCCAGTTTAGACCACACAACAGCCCCATACAAATCTTAATGATTTTAAACATTATCTGAATCATAAAACGTGCTCCCCATCTTCAATGTAATTCTACAATTGTAGGAACCTTGGAAATTTGCAAACCCATAGGGATTAAAACACACCTAAATAACTGATGCTTTAAATAAATAAGCAATGTGAAAATTAGAAACACTTTGTATTTGATGAAAATGTGTAAAAGTATCTTTTATTTCCAGATGTAATTGTCATCTTGGAGGCTTAGTGCTGAATAAACCCACCCTTTCTAGTTCTTTCTGAACTCTGGCTGGCTGACTGAACTCAGCTCTTCTGATCAAACTCCTCTCCAAGCTGACTGATTCTGTCTGATTTCTCTCAGCCTCTCGAGGAACTGCTCTGCTTGTCCTCAAACTTAACTCTTCTGCCTCCTTGTTCTCTGACTTCAACTGCCTCTGATGACCTGCATAGAACTGCATGAACTCAACTCCACTGCACTGCCTGAACTCAAGTGAACGGCACTCATTGAACTGTCCTCTACTAGATGTCATTGTTTGGGATTAAAGGTGTATAGGAAAGGCCAGCCTGTATTCCAGCCAGAGGGATTAAAGGTGTGTTTAAAGGTGTGTGGTATTTCTGCATTCCAGCTGGATCACACAGACCTAGGCGGTCTTTGGATGTGATCCCTTGCCAAAGCAGCCATGTTGCTGGATTAAAATTCCTGTACAAAAATGAAGGTACATCATGTCAGAAACTTAGTGGATGCGGCTAAATCTGTGTTTAGAGGGAAATTTATAGCTATAAGAAGCAAAGGACTATGAGGGTCTTTATTCAAAACTATTAATACAATATTGAACCCAGCCCAAGACGTTATTGAAACATGAGGTCCTTTTGTGACAATAAAGATCACAAAAGCCAATGCAGCTGGCCCTGCATACAATGCCATGACATATCTAGCCCAGGCCTCTGAGGCTTTTGAAGGCCATTCCTACACCTTCATCCTCCACTCTGTCTCTTTATGGCAGTGCTGAGGATCGAACCTGGACCTTTACACATGCCAGACAAACACTGTACCACTGATCTATGTTCCCAGGCCCTGAAATAATGTCTCTTGCTTGTGTATCTAAAAGTGTCTACAGTTGATAGTGAAAACAAGTTCTTCCTCACCTCATGCCTCCTCCATGGCTATGTGGTTGGAATCTATTCATTGATGCCTTTTGGGGGTTATATTCTACTCTTGCAAATTTATTGGCCCTCAAGTTCTGGCTATTTATCTTCTAAACATCTCCTGAAAGATCTCTCTCACAACTGGGCTAAAATCACATGAGTCCAAGCTACTATAATATTGCACCCAAATCACTTGAAACTTTCCGCTAGAACCTTGCTTACCTCTCCACCACTTATATATCTAAAGAGAATGTTTGCATTTGTAACACGGTCATCTCATTCACCTGCTCAAGACCCTACCGTGGCTTTCTACTCTTCAAAAGCGATCAAAATCCCTATGGGGATGGCAGGGTCCTGAGTAGTCAATGCCCTCCTTCTCAGCTGCATATGTGTACCGATGCCTACCCATCAGTGCTCCTACTTCATTGGCTTTCCCCTGTGTTCCCACACAGCACCAACAGACAGGGAGCATTTCCCATGTCTTTGCTGATGAGTGAGCAAATGACTACGTGGACAAATGAGGGAAAAATGACTATGGTAGGTTAGGAGAATTTAGCTCAGGCAAGATGCTGCCTTTGGAGGACATGATTTCCTTTCGTGCCCAGCCGGTGCTCTCTTTGGCAGATGTTCTGCATGAGGAAGTACTGTCTTACTTTCAGTGTGTTAATCTCAACAGAGAGATCTGTAGCTTAGAGCCTCCATGCCTCTGTGCATCTGTGAGAGTGGCTACGAGACCAGCAGACTGAAAACAACAGACACAGGAAGGCTAAGATGCATCCAAGCCACCTGGTGCAAGCAGGAATGAAGGTGGAAGGGATAGGTTCTGTTCTTTTTTTTTTTTCTTTTTACAGGTTTAGCACTTAGAGCAGGTACATACTTAGTAGATGCTGATCAGTGATACAGATGAAAAGTGAGCCTTTATCAAGATGCATACCTTGAATGTTTGTACCTGTTAGCTTTGTGCCTCTTTACAACACCCGGCAAAATGAGGACTCAGGGCTGGCATCTGTGGTAATTGTCTCCTGATCCTAGCACACTGAAGAAAGAGAGGGTAACAGGTCACTCACAGTGAGGTTGAAATGAGAGCAAGGTTGGAGTATTCTCAGAGAGCCAGTGTTTCCATTAATGGGAGGTTTTTGTGTTCATTTTGGGGTATAGGAAGAAATGTTTTTTGTATGTAAGGGATGTGTGAAGACTGAGGACAAGACTCTACTGAGACATTGGGGGGCATTCAGAATAACTTTATAAGTGAAAGTTTGTAAACGTCTGATCACATTTATATTTTTATATTGAAGAGGGACTAAGACTCTAAGCTCGTGTTGGGGAACCAGCAGAATGGTACTCTTTTGTCTCTTGAGTAACACAGAGCTAAATCTAGACGCTCCATCCAACACACCAGAACCCAGAGATCCTCAGAAGCCAGCCAGAACTCCTTCCCTAGAAGTTCTCAGTCCTGCCAGAGAAGCAGGTCTTCTAACAGGTCCCACTCACTGGGCCCTCTCGGGCCTTTCCACCTGCTGAGCTGCCTGTGGATTTTTGAAACTGCAGAGTCACCTCTTTGTATGAGTCACTTCTCATCACCACTTCCACCACCCTAGCCTCTTTCTTTTCTCAAGGAACTATCAGCTAGTTACCAACAGTAAGCATTTTCTTTAAGCATTTAAGTTGCTTGGAAGAACTATGTTAGTCAAGTTTCAGACCATCACACTACTGGGACAATATGAAGGAATTTATGATTTAAGGTTGATTTTTTGATTCATGATGATAATGATGGTGATGCATCATTGAGTGTCTCTTCGTGTGTATCTTGGACTGTTTTTTTTTTTTTTTTTTTTTTTTTTTTTAACGTGGGTAACAGAACACAGGTTGTCAGGCTAGCAAGCTTTTTTATTCATTGAGCCATCTCACTGGCTCTGATTTGACTTTTTGTTATTGTTGTTGTTTGTTTGTTTTGGCTGTTGTTGCTTTTGGTACAGGGTCTCATATATCCCATGCTGGCTTTGAACTCACCATGTAGCCAAGGTTGGTCTTAAATTCCTGATCATCCCGCCCTACCTGTCAAGTTCTGGGATTCCAGGCCTGTAGCACCACCCACGCCTGGTTTTATATGATGCTGAGGACTGAATCTTGGTCCTTGTGCATGCTAGGTAAGCACTTTACCAGTTGTCTACACCCCTAGGCTATGAGACTGATTTATGTTATCTTTTAATTTCTACTGAATCATCACATTCTCAGTTCTAATAAATGCCTTTTGCAATGCATTTCCTATATATTACAACGTTTGCCTCCCTTAACAGTCTGCGAAGTGTGGGTTGGCTGTCTTTATTCATATTACAGAGAAGGATATTACATTTCTGGGAGTCAAGAGGACCTGCCCTGGACATACCACCAGTCTGAAGGAGTAGTTATTTTGACTTTAAGTATAATGCTTGTTTCTCTGAATGCTTAGGGAATATCAAGCTAAGTGTTTCCTGAATAGTTTGGGGATCTACCTTAGTTTTTAGCACAGTTAAAGTTGTTAGGTGTCTTTCAGAAGTATAAGAAATAATTGATCCAATGCAGTTTGCATAGACTTTTCTGCAGTCGGCACAGAGTTCTAGGCTAAATTTTGAGATTGGAAGTGGAAAAATCCAAGCTCTGCCTACATAGAGCTCGTACATGAGGGAACTTTTCTTGTCAAAGATGTCTTCCCAACCCTGTCCCAGTGCCCTTCAGCCCTTTAGAAAGAAAATAAGCAATTTCTTTTGCCAAGCTGGAGGTCTTGCCTCCTCAGGCTGTCTTGATCTCGGAAGAAAAAAAAATGGTCCTGGAAATCTGGGACTGGGCTTTATCCAGACCCTGAGAGGAGTGAGCTGCTTCAGTGGCTGTTCATCTGGACCAAGATCCTATGGCAACCAAGAGTGTGGTGAGAAACAGCATATATATCTCCCATAGCACCAATGTGCTATGTGACTGATAACTCTTCATGCCTTGAGCTCTGTGGTTATACACATCCCGGCACAAAGGGCAGCTATCAGATTCTGTTGAGAGCTAGGCCTGTCTGTGTAACTGAGAAAAACAAATGGTCATTGCCTTCAGTCTTACTAGCAAATGGACTGTCTCCCAATCATATAAAACCTTCACTGCTGGCTCAACACTGTGGAGAGCTGCTATAGCTAGGCGTAATAAAACAAACGTGTAATTTCAGCTGTGGTAGAGGCAGGAGGTCAGGAGTTCAAGGTCACCTACTGTGTACATAGTAAATTCAAGGTTAGGGTAAGCCTTGTAGGACCTTACATAAAAACATGAAAAAGTAAACCATCAAATAAACACATGAATGAATAAATGAATGAATGAATGAATGAATGAATGAATAAATAAATAGCTGTGGTAACAACTGCTTTCCAAAACACAACACTGGACCTGAATAGCCCTGAAGGATGGCTGAGTCAGTAGAAAAGAAAACATTTCAAATTTCTGAAGCATCTGCATGTGAAAATGGTACTGCTTTTCCCAGGGCCCCATAGTACTCACTGAGATACTAAGCTGGGAACAGGAGTCAGTGCGGGGAGAGTCTCTACCTGAGACTTGGGGCAGTGGAGATTTTTTCACAGTTATTGACTTTATTATCCTTTTTGATCCAACACCATTCTTGGGTCACAACAGCTTTTCTAGGCTGGTGGTCTGCTTAGTCTTTTGCTTTCCCTCTCAGTATGGATCCCTTTCTAGGAATGGTACTGGGATGTGGGTCCCTCTCTAGGCTTGTTACTGAGATGTCTACTGTCCGGGGAATCAGAAACAGGGGACACACTGACCTTCCTTGCTCAGCTGAACAGAATCTTGAACCAAGGGCCTATTCTTAGGTAAAATTTTGAGATTTAAAGAAAGAAAAAAAAACAATCTTTTCTACAAAGTTCAGTGCTGAACTTACTCTTCCTTTCTTTCTTTTAAGGAAATAGCACATTGGAGATTGGGAGGTACTTGGGGACCTCATACAATCTCTACCATTTGTTATTGTCCATCAGATAAAACAACAGAGCCAAAGGTCTAATTTACAGTGACGCTTGGTTTGAAACCCAGTTGACTTCAGGAGAGCCAGGGTAAAGCTAAGTCAGACTTCATTCCCCACGAGATACCAACTGGAATCTAATCTTGGACCATAAAAATACCCAAAGTAATTCCCCCCAAAAGGGAGTAAAATAAACTAAATAAAACACAGCTACATTTTTCAAACATCTATAAACTATATAAAATAAATTTAATAGAAGACTCCAACAATGTTCCATTGGGGGATGCCTTCTGGGTTTTGAACTGAAATGCGCTAGCCAATGCTTTCTAACTTGTTGCTTTCAGACTCTGCAATGCCTTTATCAGTGTCTCTCTATAGAGGATGACCTGGGAACATTTAGCCAGAGCAAGTTTTGTTGTTACTACTTGTGAGATGTCGATGGTCTTACTGGAATTTGGTGAGTAGATGCCCTGGGCTGCCGCTAAACATCAAAATGTACAAGACAGTTCCCCATGACAAAAAAATAGCTAAACTGAATATTAATAGCACTGTTATTGAATATCAATTCTTTTATAATCATGGGCATTTAAAACTGAGTTGTTATTTGAATTTTTTCTTAAAAAGGCATGTTGCAAGTACATCTGCCCAAATATTCTGGAATTTAAATGACCTGTGATGTGGCCCGGTGTGATGGTTTGAATATGCTTGCCCTAGAAAATGGCACTATTAGGAGATGCGACCTTGTTGGAGTAGGTGTGGCCTTGTTGGAGGAAGTGTGTCATTGTGGGTGTGGGCTTTAAGCCCCTCATCCTAGCTCCCTGGAAACCAGTCTTCTCCTGTTTGCCTTCAGAACAAGATATAGAACTCTCAGCTTCTCCCACACCATGCCATGCCTGTCTGGGTGTTGCCATGTTTCCTGCCTTGATGATATTGGACTGAACCTTTGAACCTGTGAGCCAGCCCCAATTAGATGTTGTTCTTTATAAAAGTTGCCTTGGTCATGGTGTCTATTGACAGCAATGGAAACCCTAACTAACACATCTGGGAATGGGATCGGAGGGCAGAAGTAGATCTATGTGGACTTCCCCAAACAACTCCTCCTGGCAATGAGCCCACCAGTTTACCTTTAAGATCCTGAATTGCCATTGCTGCCCAGACTTTCAGGGTAGCTGCTCTATGAGCTTTACTTAAGTCATAGAAAGTGAGCACGTGACTCCTAAATCAAGCAAGGTACTGCCCGAATCTATAGGTAATCTATAGGTAATCTATACGTAATACGCACACTGCCTCACAGGGATCGGTGTATTTTTTTTTTATCTTAACATTTTCTGTACAGCTAGCAAATTGAATTTTCATAATTGCATTTCTGGTGATTTCCATTTGTTTCCCAGAAGCCTCTCCAAAGCTGATTGTCACAAAGAGCAGACCCAAAGATTTTACAGAGCTATGGAGGGACACCCAGCAGTAATCTCTGATGACAGCATTTACTATTATATTATTATTATTATTATTATTATTATTATTATTATTATTATTTAAAGCTTTAAAAGCCATCAACATTAGCAAAGTGCCATCACCTTTCAGGACTCTCCCTCTTTTCCTTCAGGAAGATGTAGGAGCAATCAGTCCTTCAAGAAGGTTCTGTTGACTCAGAGACAAGGAGTTCCTTAATTGCCACTTTTCTCAGTGTTTGAAATGTTTGAAATGTGCCTGAGTTTTAAAAAGAAATTTCAATATTGAAATGACAACGCTTAGCCTAATTAGTTGAGTTCTTTCACTGCGTGTCTTTTTCCAGTTCCCCATGAACACATAAATATAAGTTTGGAAAATTTCGCTCTATTTTATTTGACAAGCTTTGAGCAAGGGGACTTATTTATGTATGGAATATCTGGATTTCAGAAGGGATTTCAGTAAAAATGAGCAGAGAGGGAAAGAGATGAAAAGAGAGTAAATGTTTGACCTGCTAAACTTTGTCTGCACCACAATGTCCCCATCAGAGGCACATCTAAGGGAAAGGAGCAGTTCCTATGTGTTTTGCTACCTGTTAGTGTAGTGGTTAATTTTGTGTGTCAGCTTGGCCATACCATACAGTGCTAAGATTAAATTTCCTTTCCACATGTGTATCTGTGAGGGAGCTACTGCAGAAGACAGGCACGGACTGAAAAGTTAGGGCAGTAGATTGTGTTCCCAGTTTGAGTGGGTACCGTCTCATCAGTTGAGGGCAGAAATGGGATAGAAAGGCTGCAGGAGAAGGAGTTTGCCTCCTATTTGTCCCTGTTTCTCTGCAGAGCTGTGTCCTTGGTATTTTCCTGTCCTTATACTGGATTGTCATTGACTTTTCTGGTTCTTTGGCCTTTAGACTTGAATTACACCATCTGGGTTTCTAGCGCAGATGACAGATCATGAGACTTCTTAACTTCCATGGTCACATAAACCAATTGTTGTCTGTCTGTCTGTCTGTCTGTCTGCTTGTCTGCCTGTTTTCTATCATCACCACCAGAATCTATCACCTGTTAGTTCTGTTTCTTAGGAGTACTCTAACACATTAGTACCAAAGTCTCAGCACTTAATATGGACTTACTTGGCATATGGTGGGGAGATCAATAATATCTCTTCACTAGAAAAAGGAAAGGGGGTTCAAATCTCTTTAAGAAGGTAGGGATAGGAGTCATCTTAAAGTCACCAGGAAGTCTTTATTGTTTAAAAGCATGAGTTATATTTAATTGTGTGTGTGTGTGTGTGTGTGTGTGTGTGTGTGTGTGTGTGTGAATGTATGAATACTCAACAGTACAGAGGCCAGAAAAGGGCACTGAGTTTCCTGTAGCTGGTGTTACAAAGGCAGTTGTGAGCTGCCCAATATGGGTGCTGTCAACTGAACTTAGGTAGTAAACAGGGCCAATATACACTCTTATAAGATGCCTCTCCAGCCAATAGTCTTCGTCTGGTTAGCTAAAGTCAGTATTTGGTTTGCTACGTAATGGGTATTCATTGAATGTGGATGGTAAAATGATTGAAAAGGAACAAGAGACACGTGTACATGTATGTTTAAGGGTGCAATGTGTATTTGCTTTAGAATACTTTGCAAACCTAGGCAATGGGGCACATTCTACTTGTTATAAGAGGGACCCAGGCCCTCATTTTGTGATGATGTCTTATTGCTGACTGACAGAATGACCACTGCTGAAGCACGGGTTCCCCAGGATCACTCAGGGCATTATGGGAGAGAAGATACTATGGGGTAATTGCACTGATTACTAATGCTGTGAATGTTTCTCTTGCTTAATAATCCACTTTTAATTTTACCCGTGGCAGTTTGTAGTTCTCACAACACAGCAATAATTAAGTCTGCATTCAGATGGTTGTAAATGTACCCAGAGGTCTTAAGCAATGGGTGAATTATACCTATTTAAGTTAGAACATAATGCTACCATGCAGCCCTCTCAGAATAAATACTAATTACTGGAGTTTTTTTAAAATTCCACTAGATCCCTTTAGTTTCTACTTCTGTATCCAGACAGCAAGAGAGCTGAGATTCACATGGCAGACTTTCATCTCAATATTATAGAAAGTCTCCTCTGCTACAAAATACTGAGGCCCGGGTTCCAGGGCCAGAAAATGTGGCTGCTTTTAAAAGGCCTTCCTTGAATGACATCCTAGGGTGGCAGGGAGGATGAGTAGTGTTGAGGAAATGGGGAAATGGGACACAGGGACATAGAAGGCCCCCTCAGTGTGCTCAGAGAATGGCCCAGAGGTGTGAAGAAACTTGTTGGCACCAGAAAAAACAAATGGCAAGAATGAATTCTTTTTCACACATATTCTCTGAAATGTATTTTAGTTCTTTCTTTTAAGTACTCACTATTTCTCCATTTTAACAAGGGACATAAAGTTTTCTATTTCTCCATTTTAACAAGGGACATAAAGTTTTCTCTTCCTTGGTTTGGAGATTTCACAATGCTTGTCCTGTGCTATGGCCTCCTGCTCTCTCACATGGTCCCAGGGAGTCAGCCAACATTTATAGCAAACTCTTTCTGGATTAGTATGTATACACTGCCTCATGCTCCTTGGTGAGCTATACCCCTTTGATGATTTGCACTGTCATGGGACCTGGCCACTTTGGCCTCCCCCTGCCAGGCTTTTAAAAACCTCCTTTCCTTTCCTGGGGACAGAGCTCTTTCAGTTTAATGCACTTAATGCAATCTATGGATCAGTTACCTCGAGACTTTCTGACTTTGTGACCGTTGTGATCCTTTTGTGGTAGGATGAGCGTTTCTCTTGACATCCTCTTACTGGGGCTATTTCCTAGGCAAGCTTATACCTATTATAATTAAGAGGTTAGAGTTGGTCTTATACTGTACATTAACAGAAAGATAAAGGGAGATAGCCTTTATGGGTGATCAAGTTGAGAAAGAATTGGCCGCCGGAGTCACCATTAGAATGGCTGCTGGTAAGTTGGATGAACTAGGTCCAAGCTGGAGTGATAAAATCTGGTTGGGACAGGGCATGGATTAAAGGAAGGCAGGAAGGGTTAGACTATCAAATAGTCTCAGCCAACACCCATAGGTGGCACTAAAGATTTGGAAATGTAGCTTCCACTGGGCACAGGAGGGTCAAGGGAGCCAGGAGAGAAGCAAGAGGGAGGTGGGAGGCAGACTGAACCACTGTCACAGTGGCTGATCCAGGACACCAAACCACAGGTGAAACCAGAGCCTTCTATTCACTAGTGACCTTTGTGATAGTAAGGAAAGTGAATTTAAGAGTTCTGAGGAGATGGAGAGCAGGTGAGAAAGGAAGAGGGATGAGGAGAAGAGGAAGGAGGTATAGCCGTGGAGTAGAAAGATGGAGACAGATGAGATGGCAAAGCTGTAATGGCAGAATAGAAACAGAGTGGATCTGGGACATGGAACAGGGAGAAGAGGCACTGCAAGAAGGACAGCTCACATTAAAGGGTGATGCAGAGGAGACACGTGGGTAGACATGGGCTGGTAACTGCTTAAGAGAGAGAACTCAGAGAGCAGGATTAAAGACGCACACCTCCATGATTCCCCCAAAGGATGGAGAAGACACATTATTTTTCCTTCAGGATCTTTTATTAACGTATAGAAAATGTGTTTAAAAAAGGAACTATACAGAGGCTAAAAGCAACCGGGACTAAAAATACTAGTTAACAATGGTTAACAAGCAGATTCCAATCTTTGAGCTACAGTGCCATGAAAGGATGGGACAAGTTGGCTCTCTCTCTTCATTCATCTCTAGCCTTTTATCTGATTTCATCAGAGGGTGTACCACCTGATGAGCTTATACCGTATATCCCATCTCTTCTTCTTCCTTTTGGCCTTTTTAAAAGAGCCTTTTCAAGAACAGTGTAGCTACAAAGTCAGTAAATTCGTTCATCTTTGTTATTTTTCCCAAAAAGGCTATTAAAGGTTAAAACCACAAATTCAAATTCGGAATTCGGAGGGGATGGAGGATCTGGTGCTTATGATTTCTCAGGATGGCAATTGAGAGACCACCTGGATGACTGTCATCTGCTTGGAGCCCCAGGTAATAAAACCCCTCAGAGTCACAGTGACTTGTTTCGGGCACCTGGAAATTCCTATAGGCTTGAGGGTACTTGGGGTTAGTGTGTGTGTGTGTGTGTGTGTGTGTGTGTGTGTAAATATAGGAGGGAAGAACACGTTTGTTAAGAGAGGCAGGAGGGAATAGACTCTTACAGATTCTGACCCTTGTTTGTGAGTCTCTGCAACATCCCTATGCCTTAAGGAAGGGAGATAGTGAAGAAAGGAGCTAGCGTAGGATTACTTTGCTGAAAGTTTTGCAGAAACCGCAGTGCTTGCTGTATCTAAGAAGTGTCTGAGGTGCTTCAGAGGAGTTACCATTTTGAGGGGACCTGAATTCCCTCTTGGGAAGGCCTAGTCCTTTTTAACATAAATGTCTAAAGAGGGAAACAGGGTTCCATGTTGAGAGTTGTTACCTGATAACTGAAGCCACCAAGTTTCTGATATCTTTCTAAATCTTCCAAAGTAGCAAAGCTAGTAGGATTGTAGCAAATTATTCTCCTAGACTTCTCTTTCACTGGGATGAGAGATGAGTGAGGAGTGGGAGAGAAGAAGTGAGAAAATAAACAGAGAACTCCTCTCCTGACTTCTTGTAGCTCCAGTCTTTACAAATGTCCTGCCATGTTCCTTCAGGGAACCTGGGGACTGGGAGGGGGTTGTGTGAATTTTACCTGCAGGCTGATGATTTCAGATTAGAAATTCATGGGACATTTGCATTTCCTGCTGTTTGTAGTTGTTTGAACACACTTATAACTCTTCTTTTTCAAATTCTAGGGTCAAACTGATACCCTAGGCACTTATTCAGTGTTATCCTGTGGTCTCTCCTTTCTTGATCCTGGTTTTGACTGTTGTTCTAGTTTGGAAGGGAGTCTGTGACAGAGAAGAGAAGCAGTTGTGCTGCCCAGGTCCTGGGGTAGGAAGTCATGTTTGTGTCTGACACCATCTTTAAAACTTTAAACAGAAAGTAAAAAGAATTGCTGTCGGGCTATTTCTTACTACTTCTGACGGGGCTGAGTGTCACCTGGACCCTCAGAGGCATAGCATGAAGAAAAAGCAAAAATTTCCATTTGTTAAAAGGAAAAGGAGAGGTGGATGGAGTTAAAAATGCTGTCATGAGAATGGTAGTGAGGTTCAAGATGGCTGCTGCCTGGTCAATGTGACAGCAGCTTTACAAACTGGGAAAAGTAAGGCTGCTTGTATTAGACAGAAACAGCGGTACTCCTCAGAAACTGTGTGACTTCAGACATGCTGTTTAACAACCCTGTGCTTTTACTTCCTTCTTCTAGAAAATGATTAAAGCTTATTCTGGATTGGGGTGAGGATTCAATAAAGTTATTGATATGGAGCCCTTTGCACAGAATCTGATCAATAGGTGTCTAATAAATACTGTTTTTCTCAGTCTCTATTAGGAGATAAAGAATTTTTTTTAAAAAATTATACCAGGTTACCCCCATTTCTATATCTAATTGGCTGTGTGAAGTCAAGCAAGATGCCTGCCTATGTCAACCTTGCTTTCGTTGAGGAGAGTCATGTTACGTAATGTCCAGAATTTCCTTTGGCTCCAAAGGAGTGTTCTTTAATGTTTGCCTAGGAGACTAATATGTTGAGTATATTAGTGTTCAATGACAGATTGTTTAAAGGCTACAGGTTTCTCTGTGGGTTGTAAAAGCATTGACAAAAACAAAAACAAAAACCCAGTTCTTATCCATATGTATGCCCTACAACACTAACCCTATCCTGAGGTGGCCCAGGCTTCCTGATTATAGTGTGTTTACATCTCAAAAATTCTTTTACTTTCTCTCCAGAGCCCATGGTAGTAACTAGCCAATGACCATATCCAGGAGAGTGTTGGGGTGGGGACTGAAAGGGCTCAATATTTCCAAGTAAGAAATTGAGCTTTAACCTAATCTTACCGCTCAAATAATAGGGAGCTATTCTGTTAAGTTAATAGAGATCGTCTTAGGAACCAGGACCTTGTTGAATGGATATCCTGCAATAATCTTCTTAAGCTGTGGAAGGAATGAGAATTTCCTGCTCGGGGGGAAAAAAAACATAACACTGTCCAAAGACTGTGAGTTTTGCCAAGGACATTTGGACAATGAAATGTTACATGTGTGCCGAAGTCATGTTTTGGGTGAAGAGTGACCTTAAAAAATAAATCAGAACTGCTTGAGATGTCGAACCAGGCTGTGCTAGCTGGGAAAAGAAAAGTAAGACTGAGGCAAGACTTGGTTGATCAGCAAAGAACGGCCTTTCTCTTCCTACTTCTGCACAGTGAGATTGCTGGCGGTCTTCTATCTCAGGTGAAGGGGCGAATCCATAGGAGTTTCATCTGAGGCCAGATTTCAGAAGCCAATGCTGATGCCTTTAGTGTGTCCACTCACATGGTTTCTGTGTTTCCACTGTGGGGCCATCTCTAAGGTTTGCTTTTTATTTTATAAGATTCTATCAGCTCCTTTTATTTACCTTACTTTTTTTTCCCCTAGCTATTTTCTCAGATCCCGAAGAAGACAAAACTGGTTTAACTAAATCCCTAAATCTAGCATGGATTTAGTTAAGATGAACCAAAGCCACTCTTTCCAAAGGGACCCTCATCTGCACCGTGTGCACATCCTCTGAAAACAAAAGCCTCCCCTAGTCATGGTGATGTCTCTTCCTATTGGAGTTGTTTTCCCTATGTAATCTGAGTAGTTTTCATTCATTCCGTGAGTTCTCATTTTTTTGCCTGGTAGGGCTAAAATGCTGTAGTATTATTGGGAGAGATGCATATGGGAGAGTTGGGCTGTGGGAGACGCAAAGGCTTAGAGGGAAGCAGTTAGTCAAAAAACTTCAGAAATTTGATCTGAGGACCCAGCAGGATAATAAAAGAGAAGCTACAAGCCTTAGCCCAGAAGCCAGCTCTGCTCCCTTTTCCCCAAAGGAGACAACTTTTGCTGCTTTGTTATGTGAATGAAAGAGACCACCCAGGGAGGATGGATGAGAACCAAGCATCCTTGTGTAACCTTGACAAGTTTGAGGTAAGCTAAGCATTATCCCATCTCCTTTAAGGACGTCTTGAATATTAGTCTTTTTGTGGATATTTCAGAGTGAACAGTAGGATGTAAAATGAGGTGAAAAATGATCTCCCCTCTTCCTCTTTAGAGGGACAGAAATGCAACCAAGGAGTTATATCCAGTAGGAGTTTGATGATTATCAAGCAATGGATAGAAAAACATGTATCCTGGGGAAGTGCTTTCCAGGCTTGCTTCCAGAAATCCTAGAGGGAAGAAAAAGAAAAGGCCATGCCTCCTTGGGTGTTTTCAAATGTCCTGGGCTTTGAAAAGCCAAGACTCTCACAAATCTCATTTTTCTTTCTCCAGAGAAAAGGACCAAGGGGAACTCATCAAACCTTTCTCAATGGATGCTTTGAAAAAGCTCATTGAAAAGATTCTGTAATGACCTCTTGTTCCATAATCTACAGCTGTCCTGATACTAAATGTTTAAAGGTAAAGATGTGTTTAGGATAGTTTGTATAGGCATCACTGTATAGCTCACTGGAAAGGTCACCTTGGTCCTTTAAATTTGCCTCTGAAATGAGAGTTTTCTATCTAGGAGGAGCTGATTGGCTCCCCAGTGGAAGGCAACAGGGATATTAGGGGTGAATCTCACCTCTTTAGAGATAGGATGTTGGTAGCTGGGAGAAGGGGACATTTAAATATCTATAGGAGCTTGCTCTGAATTTTTCTGCTGCCCTTTTGCTGTTCTTTTACAAATCAGTCTCCTGTATAAATGAGTTTTGGGTCCTGGTTTGGTCTGAGGTTACCAGAACCACAAAAACTATACTGCTTCCTGTCCTAAATCTCATAAGTGATTCAGTGGGCATCTGGAGGCTGTGAGTATCACTTTGCCCCTCTTACCAAGCCCCCTTTACCCATTAACTTGAGTCTGAAGGCCAACACTTTCTACAGGGTTGTCATCCCTAACAAAGTCTTCACCTTCCAGAAGTAGCCCCGGGGAAATGAGAATTCACTATAGAAACAATCTTTCTATGATGGGCATGCAAAGAAGAAGGGTGGCCTGGCTCTTGATTCTAAGCAGTGAATTCATGGCAGTCTCTGGTGACTGGTCGTCACTGTTATTGTTGTTATTTGGGTTTTTGTGTAAGTGTACATTCTAACATGTCTGCAGTTACACCATCTTCTTCATAGGGTCCCCTTCCAGTCATTTTGAGTCCCTTATGGGAATCTTGGGTGATTAGGATGAATGAAAGAAAAGTAGTGCTGCCTGCTCCCCAGGGACAAAATCAGGTGTGAGAACGAACAGATTAAAAAATGAAATTACTTAAGAAGCCCAGCAAAGAAGTCAAGCCAATCAAGTTTGGAAGCTTTGAGTTAAACTCCGCGGATCTTGAGAAGACAGTTTTTTCAAAACATGGAGTTTGGGGGTACTCACTCTACTTAACAAAAGGGATCTGTAAACCCTTTTGCAGAAGGTTGGGTGAGCTGATCTTTGAAGTCTCTTCCTTACTTTAAAATTCCTTTAAATGAATCTTGGCGATGCAGCCGATGCTATTTATAAAAATGTTCCACAGGATAAAATAGTTTCAATGAAAAGCAGGTTTGGATTTCCACTGATGTTTTTTGATTTTTCCTGGAAGTGATGACACAAAAGCTTGTTCCATTTCAGCTCTCTTGATGAGGTGGGCTGTTCAGGCACACCCAGGTCCCTGGTCCTGCTTTCATAGACATAATGGCTTCAGCTTCTTTTTGCATTGTTGTGTGTGTGTGTGTGTGTGTGTGTGTCTGTATCTATGAGAAACAAAGATAGTTCTGAGTCTGTCTCTTTCCTCCTTTCTTTCTTTCCCTCCCTTTCTCCATCTCCTTCACAAGGATTCTGGCTCTTCCTTAACTGTGATGGCTCACCAAGGCCAACTTTGATTATGCTTTCCTGTCACAGATTAACATTATTGACTATTAAACCTAAAGGGACATTAGAAATCCTTTTGGTCTAAACTCTGACTCAATGGAGTGAGAGAACCAAGGCCCAGAGATTTGAACAAACCCATCAAGGGCTCATAGCTGGCATTGTGGCAGAGATGGCCCTTTATCACACCCCTCAAGTCCCTCTTTGAGCTCACTTACCTCCAGTTCTGCATGGTTGGCCCACAGCTAATTAAATCTCATATAACCTATAGGCTTCCCTCTCTTCTTCCTTCTCTTAGACGCTTAAAGTCCATGATGGATTAAGAAGTGAAAACTTCACCTGTGTTTTTGGCCTTGAGTGGGTCACTGATTCTCCATCACAGAGACAGGGAGGCTACAGAAAATGGCAAGCAAACTCCAATGTCTCGATGCTAAGCATGTGACCATCAGCCCAGGAGGACTGTTGCTTCTGGTTCAAAGCTTGGTTAGATGGTGGCTGTTTTTATTTCAAGATGCCAGCTTATTCAGTAACTGGTTGGCACAGGTGCAAGATGCCACAGATGGTAGCCCTGGGCCCTATAGCACACACACTGGGTCCTCAGAGATGGGAGAGGACAGGGAGGCAGGGAGAAGGCAGCTGAGAAACTTGGCACAGTTTGGGCAGGTGCTGCAGGGAAGACTGGCTTCTTTTTTATTTGAGGAGAAGCTGAAAGGTCATGGCTTCTATAGCCTCCAGTTCTCCAGGGCTTAAAAATCAAATCATGTGGGGGTGGGGAGATCACTCCTCTCACCTTTGGAGTTCTAAATGCAATTTCCTCTGGCACTTTTCATTTTTCTTCTCAAAGCAGGATAAGAGAAGGAGATGGAAAATGTTTCTCATGATCTCACCTCATTGAGGGGGTCAGTTCTGTTTACTACAGGATCAAAACAAACAAAAGACCAGGACAAACATTCTATCTCCTCCCAGGGTAATCAGTAAGGGGAATGGCTCATCCAACTTTCCTCCCTGATTCTTATGAAGCCACTTGCACTGAGGATAGATAGCCTGGCTGGGCACAGAACTAGAGACCTTCAGCTATGAATAAGGGGAAGGAATCCATTAAGCAATGTCAGTTTCCAACGAGACCTACAGACTCACTGGTAGGTACCCTCATTTCCACTCCTGTCCTTTGTCCATGTCTAATGCAAACATGCTAGAAACAATACCCTTCTTCAAGTTTTACCACCAAAGAAAGTTATTCCATGACAATGGCTTATGACACACAGGGCACAGCTTTTGTATGACCCAGGGCCAGGATTAGACAGCTTTGGTAACTGGAGTTCTAAACAATGGTTGAGTTGATAGGTCTACATGATGGATAGAAGTAGGGAGAGAGTGGGAGAGAGGCCACTCCTCCTAAAAGTTAAGTGTCAGAATGTGAGAATCTTTAGCCCGTTGAAGTAAACTTGGGCTGTTGTGCCATACTGTGGTAAGTATCTTCCCTCTTAAGAGAAGATTGGCCAAGCTTTCTTGTGGAAGATTCTCTGGGATGGTTTGGTCACCTAGCCATGGACAGCAGTGACCAGATTACTATTAGAAGTTGGAAGGTATCTCAGAAGAGGGGTAGAGATAGTTGTGAGTGTGCCCATCACTGTAACAACCTGTACTTCATGGCCTGTTTCTTTTTTTTTTTAACTCTCCAGTTTTCCTTCTCTATGAGAAAAGAGGGGAATGATCAGGCAGGACTGGTTAGCAGGGAGCATGTAGCCTGAGAGTCAGGCTCCAAGGCAGCCAAAACTAGGAGCAGATGGTACCTAACTGATCCCTGCTTCCTTCAGATAGTCTGAATATGTTGTGAAGCACATTACTGTTGCCCCTCCCCCCTTGTCTCATATTATAAAATACAAACAAATGACAGAAAAGATCATTTGGCTGGTGGCTGGCTGCCCAGTGCTCAGAATTTCAAGGCTCGCCGTTTCCTCCCGGCTGTGAGACGATGGATGTAGGGCCTCATCTTCATTTCTACAAAGGGGATGGAGAATTCATGGCCTTTCCAATGGTACCAGTTGATCCCCTGAGTGTGAGAAAGATGAACATGTCAGATCACCTTCCCCCTCAGCAGAGCACCCAGCTTGAAGAGAATGACTAGACTGAGAGATTCACATGAGTTTAGCTGTTCTCAGTTAACAAGAGGCTCTTGACAGAGTTCCCAGTATGATGGAGAGAGATGAGTCTCCTTCCAGCATCCCCTTTACAAAGGCCTGTGTCTTTATAAAAGGAAAGTTGTGGGTCATTTCTTATTGCCAGTTTCATGATTTGCCTTCAGGAGTCGCTGGTAGTAGGGAACTGTAGTGAATGTCAAAAATCCCAACTAGGTGGAAGCATTTTAAATAGTGGATGTGTGGGCAGCTCATTCATGACAAGGAGACTCGGATGGCTTCCACCTGGAGTCAGCAGCCTCTGGGGGTTTGCCTGAGTGTGTTTCGCGGCTTCCCTGTCACTGAGCTCAGACTATGGGCTTGCAGTCTCTTGGGGAAATACTAAGCTTTCTGATCTCTTCCCTTCTGGGCCCATTGTTAGAGTGCCATTAAACCTATGATGAATTGACGAGCTCCTCCCACAGCTCCTTGAATGATCCTTTCTCAGATCCAGGGTACTTCATTTAAGATAGCAAACATTGCTGAAAGATAGAACTAAAGGCCTGGGTTCTGTGCTTTCCACCACTCTGCCCAGAATGAGAATGTGGCCTACCTGACTGTGCCTGGACTCTCCATACTTCCCATTGAGGTTGGTCCGGTGGCAGTTCTTATACCACCAAGCACCCTTGTATGACATGGCACAGTTGGTGACTGCAACATCATTGTCTCTGTCCTCAGTGGAGAATGGACGTCCCTGGTGATAGCTGAGGGAGTCTCCTGCAAAACAAAAAAAAAACAAAAAAAAAAAACCAAAAAAAAAAAAAACCAAAAAAAAAAAAACAAAAAAAAGGAAAGGAAAGGAAAAGAAAAGAAAAGAAAAGAAAAGAAAAGAAAAGAAAGGAAAATCATTCTGGAGGCTGTTCCATTTGATATGGACATCTGGTTTTCACATGGACCCCTGACTCACCTCCTGGGTTCCTTCTGAGCTGCAGCATGGCTCTGCTGACTTTAGCTTCCATATTACCTCATGGGGTAGGGGTAGGGAGGAACTGCTTTTATGTTTCCCCTTCTAATCACCATTGAACATTTGCCAAGAACTTTACCAGACAGTTCCATCTTAGCACCTCTGTCTATTTCCTTTTGGCCTTTCTGGGACACAGAACACTCAGGTTCCCACTGTGTCTATAGGAGACAGTGAGGAGCCACGGTGCCTCAGATCCTTATGGATCTCACAGTGTAAGTTCATTCTGACTTTTCCGTGTGTTTGCTGTCCCTGATCAGCCTGCACCCAGTATCTCACACTGAGAACTTGGTTCTGCCCATCAAGAGGAACAACAGCAGCCAGAGTACCAATCTATAAGAAACAGGGTGACAAGAACATTATAACCATGGCAAATGAGGCATGGGTAGCAAATCGGGCTGTGTCTTAGGGAGAAGCAGACTTAGCTAAGGAGAAAGTTTCTATGGTCACTATTGCCAATCAAGAGAGGAGCTACTGAAAAAGAAGAACACATAACTAAACCTTGTGGGGAAGTGTGAGGATGAACACAGAGAGGAAAGAGGAAAATTTTAGCTAAATAGAAAAAGAGAAATCGCCTAATACTACCAGCTAGGCTGCCTAACCCCGTGGTGAGATTTTCTTTCTCAAAGAGAAGTAGGGACTGGGTGTTCTCTTGTCAGGGATGTTATGCAGTGGCTCAGGTAAACTCAGGGTTCATGGTAAGAGATCTGACCATCATGCACTTACAGTGATTCAGGTGAAGCATTTGGCAGGATTTGTGGTTAGAAATGCTGGGAACTCATGTTATTTATTGAATGAAAGTAATATTCACTATGGCTAAGGTTGCTTTTCCCTGAGAGGGACACTATTCTGATTCTGTGGCTTCCAACTTATGCCCCTGGTGTCCACACAGCACCTCTTCCTCTGCATCCACTGAACTCTGGGCTAGTCTTACAGGGAAGCCTTCACCGCTGAAGAGAGTCCTGAGGCAATGAATGCTTCAGATCATTCTCATCTTCTTATAATCTTGAAGGATTCTGATGTTGTGTCCATCCCGAGCCAATCCCACCAACTGAAACACGTCTTACTATCTATTCCTGCTTGAAAATGGTAGAAAAGATGCTGTAGTTTCCGCCTCCAAAATATCATTTTCATCTCCTTTATCTCAAGTCATAATCATACCCATTACCTTCAAATTTTTGGATCAATTTTACTCTCCAGCAACCCATGCTTTAATCATTATTCATTGACTGTGTTGTGTCTACGTGTTATCATCTCACCTTTGCAAACTAGAATGTGCACTCATTATTCTCCAAACAATTATTTCTAGCTTCTGCTTTGATGTTGCCAACTGATTGTCTCAAACATGATCCCCTTGGTGTTTGTATTCTCTCTCATTTTTTTCTGCCATATATATATATATCTACTTCATATATTTCAGACATGAACTAAGTCCGGGTTTTGTCTCTTGAGCCACCTGTTCAGATTCATACCTTTATCATAGCTCTGACATTAGCAAGGACTCTTGTTATCTCCCATCAGGATTAATAACGCAGCTACCAGTTGGTCTCTCTGTTCTTCACTCAGATTTACTTTATCTTGCTTGGAGCTATCCTAGTGATCTTTCTAAAACCCAAATCCCATTATGCCATTCAGGACTTTACAAGGCCTTCGGCCATGTAAAGACTACATTTTTCTTTCAGTGTCAAGACTTTCCAGAATTAATCTTCGCTTCCTTTTCTCTTCCTTTCCCCATTTCTGCTCTTCCCTCCCTCCTTCCCTCCTTCCCTCCCTCTTTCCCTTCTCCCCTCCACCCTTTACATCCTCTTCCTGCTTTCCTACCTCTATTGTTCCTCTCTCTCCATTTCTACTTCATCTTGCTATGTAGCCCAGGCTAGCATTAATGCTCAAGCCTTCCATCTCAGGCTTTTCCATGATGTAATTATAGGTGTATGCCATTGCCCTCAGCTGCTGGTCTTTCCATCAACACATTTGGTCCAAGACAGTAATGCACCAAGCCTTCTCCTTTCACTGAATCTTGTTCTTCTGGGACTTCTCATCCAGAAGATGTTTTCTGCTAGTGGTTTCAGTCAGATAGGTTAATTTCAAGGATCCTTTCTACACACCTCAGATACCCTATGTATATCCCTAATCTAAGAGTGTCATTTATTGTGCAGAGAACAGCCATTTCTGGTGTTTTCTTCTCTAGGTAGCTACTCTTACAGAGTTCATGTTTTATGTTCTTGTTAGATGCTCTAAAACCAGAACAGTGAGAGTTGCTCTATCCTTATTGAGGACACAGTTAAGAACTCTCAGTTTAAATCCTACTAGAGTTCTATTTAGAGTCTTGGAGGTTTGGGGCCTTCAGAAATGGGGAGTAAAGGGCTATTGTTGGACTGGAGGTCCTGGGGTGGCTGGTTGCCAGTGAGTCCTGGAGAGGTGGTAACAGCTAGAAGAACTAGGATTTGTTACAAATGCCAATAAGAAGGAGGGCATGGTTTTCTATCCAATATGGTGTATAGTTGCCTAAAGATGGGGTAACCTAAATAAACCCAGGATTTTACTTACTGAAGAAGATGAACTGAATACATAACGTGATGGAAATCATTGCTAATGTCCATGACTGACTAGCCAAGCTCTAGGGACACTGGCCTCTGACACAGGAAGAGGAATGCAGTCTAACAGTTCTGTCCTCTGGGGGCGGGGGTGCAGCACAGAGACTGAGCTGGGGAAGAGTTTTCAAGGGCTGGCCCTAAGGTAGACAGACAACATGTGGGATTGGACAGAGAAGGATCAAGAGGGGGAAATGAGGGGAGACAGAAACTGGTGAGTGAGCTTGTTTCTCTTCCCATAGGAGAAACATGAAAGCCCTTTTTGTAGGTACAATTCTAATTCTAGGGAGTGAATAGTATCCATTTAGTTTTGAAATGATTTAGTCTGACATCTTGTTTAAATGTCCATTTCAATGGCTGTTTTATGCTCCAAGTGTGGCAAATTGGACCTTTTTGTTGGGGCTCTTCAGGCTTCTCTGATTGCCACTGTGAGTGACTCAACTGTGAACAATAACAAAGATAAGTGTGTCTTCTCTTTAGAATAACAATACCTGGCTGGAAAAAGGAAATAATGGAGCAGATGCAGTAATTGGAAGGGTAATACCTTGATGTTCATTTTAATTCCAAGAGTCATAGGAAACGCTGCTAAAATTAAACACCAGCCTTTAGCTCTAAAATTGGAGAAATGAAATGTCCGGTAACTCCATGTACCAAACAGTAGCAAGTCGGGCACAACAGGCTAGGGAGTAGCTCAGGTGGTATGTTCTCACGAAACTGAGAGTACACAGAGCTGAAACAGATGGTTGTTCTGCATGGTTAAACTGCCATAAAACCCATCACTGAGAACCCAACCAGGTATACGGTTCACTTGGTAGAACAAAAAGCAACATGGCCAGTGAGCGACATTTAAGCAATGTCCTCTGCTCCTTCATGGGGTGCTATGATTGACTGCTAATGGTTGGTTGAGGAGGGGTGACAGCTCAAAGAATGGGGAATCTGAACTGTTTCATTAGTTCAAAGGTCATTTTCCCAGCTGCCATTGCAAGATGTCTACTGAGATGATAAACAGCTCTGCCCTCACTAAATGGGAGTCCATTCTGATTAATCTAGGTAAAATAAACAACCCTTTACTCTTACCCTGCAATTTTTTTGAGCAAACTTTTCAGATATGCTCACTCATTGTGCTTACAGCAACTTTTCTGACTTCTCTGTAAAGTGGAACAGATATCACTATTATAATGTAGCAGATGACATCACTATTATAATTTTTCAGATGATATCACTACTATAATTCTCCAGATGATAAAAGTAAAGTCCCAAGAAATTGATTCCAGGTCTCCTGAATGGATAGGCAGGATCAGAGCCGGTGGCCCAGGTGTCCAAGACTCCTTCCTGGCTAGTAGCCAACTCTCGAACTCTATGAATTCTGCTGGTTCTGTTGCAGCTTAGGACTGGAATACACACCCAACACTCCTTGGGTCAGCACAGGGCCCACAAGTACCTGCAGTTCCGTTGTAGCCTCCAATTCGGAGTTTGTACAGGCTTCGGCTGTCCTCCACAGCGAACTTGTCATAGTAGGCAAAGACTGCCTCCTGTCCATCCCGCATATCCACACGTAGCTCATAGCGGCCCTGGGCTGTTATCCTGTGGATGTTGTCTAGCCCTGTGGAGAAGTACAGAGTGTGAACTGAGTCTTGCCCCAGCAGCTTTGGCAATGGGATAGAAACACGTGCTATGGAGAAGGAGTGAGTCATCCGCACTGTTCTGTCCTCCCCTCTTCTCAGGCTGGTGTCAAGTAGATCCTGCCAGACTCTGAATCTCCTGTGAGTAGGTTACCCCAGGTCTACCGAGGAATGCTACTTCAGACAACATTGGAGCTCGACATCTAATCTTGACCTAGTAACTGACAAGCCCTCAAGCTCAAATTTTTTGATCCTGTTCCCCAAATCTTCTACTAGTTATGGTAGCAAAAGCTCAAGAATCCTTGAAAAAGGTGTGATTCTTTTGGTTTAAGTTGTAGGGAGCAACAGGTAGAAACATGGGGTCAGAGCATCCAAGATACACAGACACAGTCGAGTTTCCTAGTAACCTGCAGAGGGAGCTCAGTCCACTTGAATTGTGCACCCCTTCCTTTCTGTCCAGGGTTCCTAGCCCTCCCCCCCCCCGAAGATGGATCAGAGACATAAATGCATGGGTTTATGTCTTTAATTTATGATAATTGAACTTATGAATTTGCAGTCTTTTAATGAGAACACAAAGGCAAACAGTCACACTATGCACGGCGCTGTGTAGCTAATCTACACAGTTTAGTAGGTTAGTGTATTAAACACCCATTTAGCTTAGTGATAGTTTCCACTGAAAATGAGCTCCTTCCCTACCCCACTCCTCTCTCCTTTCCCTTCTCCTGATCTTTTAATGTCTTAGCTCTCTTCCTTCTCTGTCAGCAGCTCATCAGTTAGTCTGGGCTATTTACCAGTACAAAGGGTACGGGACGCATAGGAACAAGGCATTAAATAACCTGGAACAAATAGGGATGTCCCCACTCTAGTTCAGTTTTTCTTAAAAGATGAAAGTGAATCCATAACCCTGACCCTAATCTTAACTCCCATCTCCGTTTTATTCTAGCATTTCATGGCTGGTTGAACACAGAGCATGATCTGATCATCACTCTCAAGAACAGCAGCAGCAGCAGCAGCAGCAGCAGCAGCAGCAGCAGCAGCAGCAGCAGCAGC
>JANHMN010000009.1:56675827-56721218 GCA_030674055.1 Rhabdomys pumilio | reverse complement strand
ACACACACACACACACACACACACACACACACACACACACACACACACACCCCTTCCTGTCTCTCCCCTTCCTCCCCCCCCCCACCTCTCTCATGTTCCTTCGTCTCTAAGAAGAACTCCCTGAGCACTCCAACTTTCAGTTTGGGTGGTATGAAGAGGAGAGGGGACATTTGGCCTTGAGTGTAGGCCTTGTGGCCTGCCTTTGCCATTTCACCCTACTGCTTTGGTGGTATTATACTTTGGCTCAGCTAACAATCATAAAAAAACTCTTATATTCCAGTTGATCTGGAATTCATATGTTTTAGAAGATCATCAGGGCTGATCACAGGCATCCTCAGCTCTCTAGATGCCATGCCATTTAATCTAGTCAGGTATCTACCTTTACTCTTGATCATTCTAATAAATTTTTAGACCAAGCATGTACCTAGGAGGTCCTCCTTCCTTCCTTCTGGTGCAGTAACTGGACCCTGGGATAGGGCAGCATTTTCTTTTAAAGCACAGGCTATGATTATTACCAAGTTAGAAGAAAAAGCAAAACCAAGTGATTGGTACAGTGAAGCGTCTCATGGTTAAGTATTTCTGGATGTAATTGTGAAATCTACAGGCCCAGAGCATTCACCGGGAGAACTGCTCAGAAATTGGTTTGTATTGGGCATCAAAGGCTGCCTGCTGGGTGGTGAGTAGCTATCTTCACAAAGACACACAGGGCAATCAGATGGCTCTGTGCCAGTGGGGAGTGGGAGAGGTCTCTCTGTCCCTTCCCAGTCCTCTCTTGTTTTGTGTCCTTGGGTACAGTCTTTAAGGTGGTCAGATTTAATAGCTCTAGAGAGCCTCTGCTTGCTTGTCCACGCTGATGGACTCATCATAATAGCTAGCTCTAGAGAGCCTCTACCCGCTGTCCACTCTGATGGACTCAGTATCAGAACTGAAGCTGTGACATCGGCATGCTCCTCAGAGAACAGCCACAACAGGTTTCTCAGTCAATGCAGAATTTTTTCTCCACAGAATTAATTTTTAACTGTGTTAAAATTAATGACTCATATTTGCAAAGCAACTGATAAGATTTTGGGGTGCAGCCCGAGGCTGTGGACAGAGGCTAGCTGTCAGTCAGCCCATATGAGCTTAATCCATCACTTCAGTTTTCTCAGAGAATCTTCAAATTTACCAGCTTGTTGTCTTGTTATTCACTTAAAAGACATATAGAAAAATGTCCCTTAATTTCTAAATACCAGGGTAAGAGATGGGAATACACAGGAGAAAAGACATCTTTCAGTTGGCTCATGGTCTTGTGGGGAAAACAAACAAATGTGACCTCAATTTCTCTGTGCTTTGAGACCAACAAGGGAGGATTAAATTGGGTGTGCAGTGAACCTGGGGGCTGCTGAAGAGAGGCTGAGAGGTGGGGTTTTGGAATGGAGTAGAATTTAACAAGTGCTGAACAACAAGTTTTCTTACTTTAGGAACAGACAGAGATCAGCCGCATACTGACAGAGGATGGTATTGCAGGCATGTGGAAAAGCCCAGATCATTGGAAAACTGAAGATTTAGCTAACAGATGAAATGAGCACTGTGTTGGATGGATGTGATCCCAGTTACTGAATCATGCTGTGTAAGAAGAGGGACCTTCTTCTGAAGCCAGTAGATGCCCTGCTCTATCTTTGCAGACATAGCATTACTTGAACAAAATTTCCCTTTGGAGATGAGAGTATGTTTTCCTGATACCTCCATTTCTTGAGTAAAAATTTTATACAGTCTCAACCTCTCCAGTGAGAGACGGCCATTGTTGAACTATCCCAATTATATCATGTAAGCCTGCACAAGAAATCTCTGTTTATTATTAAAAAATCACAGGGATAGGCATCTGAATTGTTTCTCAACACTATCCTTAGCATTTAGAACAGAGCCTGACATGAAGCAGGTGCCCCATCAATATTTATTAGATGTTTAGTGTCACACGAATGATAGCATCCATCCCCTATGATAATAACAGAAGGCACAAAATTAGATTCTTTGAAGACATGTGCAACGACACCATTTAAAAATGGGCCAAATCAAATCCTATGACTAGTGACATGTAAGATCTTTCTGTAGCTTTTATAAGATCATCTTATAGCAATGTTTCTCAGCCTTCCTAATGCTTTTGACCCTTTAATACAGTTCTTCATATTGTGGTGACCCCCTAACCATAAATTTTATTTTCGTTGCTACTTCCTCACTGTGACTGTGCTACTGTTAGAAATTGTAATGTAAACATCTGATATGTGACCCCAAAGGGATTACAACCCATAGATTGAGAACCAATGTCTTATAATCTACAGTAAATACTAGTACTGTTCAACAAGACTCATTACTTTCATCTCTGTACTTTATTTGTATCTCTGTCCTGTTCAGTAGTGCAACTACTCTATACATAAGTTCAGTGACTTAAATGATGGGGACTACTTCTTGAATACCGCCATTTCCAACATGTCTCCCAAACTGAAATAATATAGAGAGTATATTAACTATTTTTTTTCAAAGTTTATTTTATCATTAAAAATCCCACATTAAAAAGATTCTCCAGCCTCAGGTGTCTTCGCTAGTGAGAACAGATCGAGAACTGGAAGATGAACTCTCAAGAGTTTTATAAAATATCTTTCAGGAAACAGAAGAGGTAAAATGAAATAAATTTCTCAATTTGCTCAGTGACACCAGAGTTATTCATATTGAAATAAACAGCTAGACAAAACAGTATTAAAAGGGATAGCACAGGATGGATGAGAGTTTTAAAATCCATTCTTCCTTCTCTACGTTGCTACAGAAAACTCATCGACTGGCCCCTTTTGTCTATATTTCCTGACCACATATACTACCAGAAGAAGGGTCTTCTAAGAGAGAATGGGCTTAAAGGATGGAGTATCCATGCCTCATGGAACAAAGCTACTCTGAAACAAAGAGCATAGTTGATATGTCATTGATTACCTAGTACAGTTTATTAGAATAGCATCTTAATTAGATATGCTAACTTGATTTACAGCGGTAAGAAAAAATATCAACACCATGAGAAAAAATAAGAAACTAAAACGCAGCAGAAATATTAAACCTGGATAATCGGATTTAAGGTAACATTGCAATAGAGAAGATAAATAAAGGTTTTAGACTCAGACAAAATATGAATAATGAATTGGAGTATCTGATTAAGACCATCTTTTAGAAGCTAAGAGGGAAGAGTTAAGAGAGAGAAAACAATGAGTCTTGAAGAACAATGCACACATTCTACCATCTAGTTAATAGAAGTCCTGAAAGGAAAAATATCACAAATAGGAGGAAACACTTAAGTGAATAATAAGGAAAAAGGAAAAGGAAGCCCGGATAAAATGCAGCAGATCAAAAAGCATCATTGAATGTCAAACCAGAGAGAAAAAAGATAAATGAACTCTGAGAATAGTAAGGCTATCAAAAAGAAATAAAAAGATAGGACTGGAAATAAAAAGATAGGACTGGGGAGTGGCTCAGTGGACAACATGCCCACACAAACAAGAGGATCCAGCAACCATGTTTTCCTATGTCTGTGATCCCCGCACTGCAGAGTCAGAGCCAGGCTGGTCCCCGGAGCTCACTGGTGCACTGCAGAGTCAGAGCCAGGCTGGTCCCTGGAGCTCACTGGTGCACTGCAGAGTCAGAGCCAGGCTGGTCCCCGGAGCTCACTGGCCAGCCTTTCCAGCCAAGCTGGAGAGCTCTTCAGTGAGAGACTGTCTCAAACAATAAGATGGAAGAGTAATCAAAGAAGATACCCCATGTTGACTTCTGGCCTCAACATCCATCTATGTGCATATATACCTGTATGCACATAAGCACAGATCCCTGCCCCCTCCCACAAGTTCTAGAAGACTCCAGATAGAAAAATTCAGTTGCCTGCATGACAAACTCTGACATTAAACTTTTTGAAGGCAATAATGCACATAGAAAGACAATAGGAGCCAGATGTGGCGGCACATGCCTTTAGTCCCAGCATTTGGGAGGCAGAGGCAGGTAGATTTCTGTGAGTTTGAGACTCACAGCCAGGACTATATAGTAACTTCTAGGATAATCAGGCTACATAGTGAGGTCCTGTCTTAGAAAAAAATTAAATCAAAAACAGTAGTAAGACTGAAAGCTGGACAATGTATTTATTTTTCATGAAGTTGGTGAAACATGAAGAAATAAAAAAAAATGGATGAGCCAATTTTCTTTATGATCATAGATGTAAACTGTGTAAATAGAGTTAACAAAATTTGAATTTATTAAAAACTCATATTTGGGGGAAATTTTAAAGTAATAGTAAAATAGTAAATAGTGACAGTAAAGACATTTTATTTTTAAAAGCTACCAGTCATGCCATCAGAAAGCATGAAGTGTAAAACCACAACTTATTAAACTACCATTTGATAAAATTCATTGCAAAACCTCCTAACTCAAAATAGAAGAAAATTCTATAACTTAATGAGTGTTTCGTACCACAGATCTAAGCAAGTGGTATTCTTGTTTAATATACAGCTCAGCCAATTATGTATTTTCTTTATTTTAGAAAACATCTGTAGTATTAAAAAGATGCTGCAGACAGGAGTTAGTGAGAATTATTATTTTAATTGTGTTCTCTTCAAGAGTATGAACAAGTCAAGGTTAGCTTAGCCTCACCATCACCGATAGCTTTGGAGATTCCAGTTAAGGTGAAGTACAGAAATGAAATCATTATTCATAAATGATACAAAACAGAGAAAATACTTGAGTGTGTGTATTCATGCTCATGCTTGGGTATGTGGATGCCAGAATTCAGTGTCTTTGGTGACAGGCTCTTTCACTGAACCCAGAACTCCTCTATTCAGCTAGACTGGCTGGCTAGACAAAACCCTGAGATCCTCTTCTCTGTTCCCCTAGTGATGAGATATAGCCCCTACCCACTATCAATGGCATGGATGTTCAGGATTAGAACTTGGGTCCTCACAAGTGCACAGCAAGCAGTATTTTTACTACCTCTACCTTCCCAGCTCCATATTTACCTAAAATATTATTAGAAACAATAGATAATTACAATTAGGAAGAAAGTCAGCAGGATTGCTGGATACCAGATCAATATATAAAATCAATAGTATTTTTCTGCATCAGCAATAATCAACTAGAAAATATTTTTTTAATTAGATACAAGTCGCAAAGCAATAAAAGTAATAAAGCTTCCAGAAATCAACCAAGAGCACAGGAATGCTGTGGGGGAAATTTAATGTCACGAGAAACATAAGGATTATTTAGATAGATGAAGATCCAGGTTATGCAGTTTAGAAGGGATAACTTGCTATCATAAGGCTGTCAGTTCCTCTCAAATTAACTTACATGTAGATTGCAATTCTGATGTAAATTTCATTTGGAGGACTTAATACCTAAATGGGACAATTCAGATGAGGTGACACCTATGGAAAATTAAATGCCATCAAATGGCTAAGTGAACCTTGAGAATGGTAGTTAAGGAAGCTTATCTTACCAAGTGTGTTAAGATTAACTCTAGATACAAACATGAAATTTTTAGGCATTGCTTTAAAAACAAACCAGATGAATAGAGCATGGTATAAAATAGATAATTAAGAGTTCAGAGACAGATTATGTGCACGTTCGAACCTAATATACAGGAAAGCATACAAATCAATGGACAGATGGTTTACTTAGTGGATGCTGCTGGTAAAGCTGGTTCACTATATAAAGAAAAATGAAACGATATCCCAGCTGAATGTCACATATGAAATGGACAAAGCATGATAATAAATTACAAAGTGAACACAAACAGAAGAATATTGAAGAAAATCTTTGGATCTATTGGTAAGAAAAGCCTTCATACTAAGGATGTTCAAGGTTCAAGTAATGCTGGAACCCTGATGGAAAAATAAGCAAATGACACAAACAGGTAATTTATGGCAAAAGAAAAATCAAATGTCTAACCAACGGGGAGAGATGTTTAAATTCAAACTTACTGATACTTAACATGAATAAAGGAGCGAGACATTGATCATTGATTATACTTATCAAAAATTTCAAGGCTGGACCAGGCTGGACTGTGTCAAGTCGTTAGGAAAGGTGTGCGCTCTCAGAAAACAAGAGCATTCCTGTGTGTCCAGCCTGTAAGTACTTAAACTATACAAGCACATACCCTGTACCTAGGAATTCCTCTTTGGGTATATAACCTTTGCACGCCTCACTGGTCCACAGATTAATACACTGCAGGCACATCATACAGTACTGTATGGGACTGTGAAAGGCTGCAGACAATCCGATGCCTGTCTGTGAGAGAGTGGAGAGGCAAAGGTGACGGATGGGCACATGCCAAGTAATATTTCACAGTAATTAGAAGTGAAAGACAGATGAATGTAAAAATGCCCACACAGAAAAAGATGCATAATGAGTTATATAATCCAAAACACGTTAGACACACACATTTAGATCATGGGTAATCAAAACAGTTCTATAAGAATATGTTTTTCAAAGGCAGGAACAAGGGGCTTCCAGTTTGACATGTTGGAGAGGTTGTATGTCAAAGACAGAAAAAGATCTGAGGCAAAAGGGAATAACTGAGGGAATATGGAGAGGGAGCTTGGAGGCCGATATTGAGAACACACAATAAAAGAGGGCCGTTTGATTCATCCAGATCTTTGATCTGACATTTAGGTGTTTATTTGCTTGGGATGGGATATTCATATGGTTTTATTAGTGTCCTATCTCTTTCTCCATAGCCAGGCCTCAGAGAAAAGCAAAGGTAGACTTTCTTCTGTTTCTTCTGTGTCTGGCACTGTCTGTATGTGTACCCGTCTCTTACACACACACACACACACACACACACACACACACACACACACACACACACACGTGCTCTTCCCCCCACCCCACCCCCATCCCTGCCATGGAATCTTTTGTTCTTTTGTTTCTCAGGGAAATAAAACATCAAACAGTTTGTAAGTAGCAGAGCAGTGGGAAGTCCCCCCTAGCTGCTGCTTGGATAGAGGCCCAGTGATGCCCGGATGTATGAATTACCAGGCTTCCCTTTTCAACAGAAATCATGGTAACCATGACTTTTTAAAAAGTCCACTACCCACTGCTTTGGAGTCTAGAATTTGTCAATTTTCATTCATTTTTACAACCTAAAAGACCCCTAAGTTTTATGTCAGAGGAGACCCAAAATTTTCTTGGAGAGCTTCATGGAGCAGCCTGACCTAGAAGGAAGATGGCAGGGGGCAAAGGCAATAAAAAAAAAGGATAAAAATACAAAAACAAATAAACAAAATCACAGCCTCATCTCATTACTCATCTCTAGCTACCTCTTCACTTAACCTCAAGGTCAAGACAACCCTTTTATAGTGTTTACTGCCTCTGAGGATGAGCCTCAGTGTGAGTCTTGTTTGCCTTTTATAGTATTAAAAGAGACAATGAAACCTGCCTCTCCGAAGATCATTTCACCAAGTCCCGGTGGCTCTGCAGGGAATATTTGTTTCCTCATTTAAATTCATGTCTCTAAAAGACAAGTAGACCTTGGATGAAATTTCAGGAGACAGCAAATTATAAATAATGTATCTATATTTTTTTCTCTCCCATACCACTTGTATATAATTCCCCCCGGAGTCTTGTGCAAACACCAGAGACAAGAGGACAGGATGCTATTAACATGATGGAAAGATTGGAATGGGCTCATATCGTGTGGTATGAACACAAGAAAAGGCATCTTGATCAGAGCAGGTTTCCAGCCAGCTAGCTCTTTTCTATAATGATGATGGCAGGGAACTGGGAGGAACAGAGGAAAGCAAAACCATAATTAGGTTATATCGTGTGAGGAAAAAATATCTATTTTCAATAAATAGAAGAAATTGTTATCATTAATTATTGTTAATTATTATATAAGCATCTGCTTGAGTGAGTCCTTTATCTTGGTCATCCCAAGACAAGATGAGTGTTTGTCAGTCACGGAGCCCACTGTGAAGCCAACCTTTAAACTCTGTTGTCCATCAGAAAATGCACCAAAAACTCTCACAGGCTCAGCACATCCTCAGAATAAGATGCCAATAAGTGGAAAAAGCAAATACTGTCAATTAAGTTGGAAAGGATACTAGCAGCCAAAAAAAAATTAGCCTCTAATGCCTTCAGCCTTGGTGTGTTGTCATGGAACTTTCAGTGTACCCCAGACTTCCTCAGCAGGATTAACTCATGACCATAGGGTCCAGACAGGCAACCTTTCAGTCTTGGATCGTGTGAAGAGATGCTGCTTTTCACTTTGGCTGCTTTTCCTTTTCTGTAACACCCCTAACCCCAACATTTGGGAGCAAACACCCTCGTATTCTATTCTTTTGTTAACTTTCCTCTTGGCAGAGGCAGAAATGGTAGAGGGGCAGGGACTGAGGCAGGAAGTAGACACTGCAGCTCATTGTGATATACCCAGAACGATTTGTACTGCAGTGGCAGACAGAACCTAAAGGGATTTTGATTTCATATTCTGCAAGATGTACCTTTTTGTAGCATCCCTGCATACGGTCTTAAGACTCTTCTTTAGTTTTTGTTTTTAGTTTTTGTTGTTGTTGTTATTGTTTTGTTTTATTTTTATATCAAGAGACATCTATTTCTGTACTCTGAAGTTGAGATTTAACTCACCAGTTCATCTAACATGTCTGTATATACCCGCCTTTGTACCTGGTATGTTGGCATGCATTATTTCTTGCCCAAAGAATTTTCACTCAGCACTCAGCATCTAGTTGTCTCAGTGGGTTCTACTGAATCTCCAAAACAAAGCCAGCAGGGTTTGAGATACATCAGTGACTTAAATTTCAGCTTTCCATTAAAACCACAATAGCTCCCAAACATGGATATTTCTTTGCTTTAAATCAGGGGGATAGTGGTGAGTCCATTGCTGGTATCCTAAACACTACATGGAGTGAATAGCTCAGTTGGTGGCTATATTCACTGCATAGATGGTGGACTCCTCACTTATCTCTCCCTCCCTCTCTCTCTCTCTCCCTCTTCTCCCTCTACCTCTCCTCTCTCCCTCTCCCTCTCCCTCTCCTCTCTCCCTCTTCCTCTCCCTCTTCCTCTTCCTCTCCCTTCCCCTCCCCCTCTCCCTCCCTTCCCCCTCCCCCTCCCCTTCTCCCTCTCCCTCCTCTCTCTCTTTCTCTCTTCACTTCTTTGCTCCTTTCTTTCTTGTCTGTCTGTCTGTCTGTCTATATCTTTCTCTCTCCCTCTTTCTTTTTTTCCTGAGTTAACATTGGCTGTGTTTAAGGAGCCCAGTGTCAACTGGAGTTATGAAAGTACAGCAAACCAGCCCAAATAGACACCAACTGCCACCTGCACTGCCCATCGAACCAAGCCACTAGTCAGTCTCCTCTCCAAATTTCCATTTAAGTCTACAATTATTATGTGATTTAATCCTTCCAAAACCTTGGCTAGATCTGGAGGCCTACATCCTATTGACTGCATCTAAGACACGGCAGTGATGGTCACAGAAATCACTGTACTTCTCAGTCCAGAGAGACCTGGAAAGGGGCTGCAGCTGTAAATGCCACAGAAACTTCAGATGTTTGACACACCACTTACTACTGTCAGCTGTGACATTAGCAGGGTGGGAACAAAAAGCTCATACAACACTGAGCATTTTGGTGACAAAGTGATTCTTTTAACCCAATAAACATGCAAAGCGGGAGCTCTGTGCATCTGCTCTCTATGTTCTTCTGTGGTAAAAAAATTCTTAATTCAGCTGAAAACTTCTCTCAACTGGCTTTTAAGTGGTGGCTTTATAAAGGACTCTTTAATTAGCCTGTGAATATACAGGGCTGGGTTTAAACAAGAGGTAATACCTTAGTGTTTAATAAAGTATCTTTGAAATAGTAAAATGAACTTCAGCCTTAGCAGAGACATCACGTGTTCTCTAAGTTCCACTTGGTAAGGATATCTCATAGATTCCTGTCTTGTTGTGTGATCACAATATATTTATTTTCCCATTAAAATATTTGTTTTTGACTAATGAACTCATTGAAGACATTTTTAAAGTATTGAAAAGTATAAAAACAAACCAAACAAACAAACAACACACACACACAAACAAAAATAAAACAACAACAACAACAACAAACTGGAAAGGGACTCGTTCACTATTTCACTGCCCAAGAGTGACTTGGAAGTTTGATCAACTCTTTGCTTTGTCATCTAGAATAAGTGTATTGAGAGAAGGGTATGAGGGGTGGGGCTTCCTGTTGCTTTTTTTGGGGTGGAAGAGAAGGCTCTGGCACAAGGAAGGGAACAGTCAATGTGGTGCTCCAAGGATGCAGGAAACCTGTGTTTAGGGATGAGGGATATGCTCATATTAGCCCCACTGATGGACACACCCTCATCTCCACAATGTGAAAGTCATTCTGGGCTGGGTGGGTAATTAATAAATCACACACTATTGAGGGATGCCATGGAGATGCAGAAAGGACTATTAACGGGTCAGATTTTAGGGCTGGACTATATCTGGGATCAAATCTCAACTTTCTAACTTAAAAAGTATAGGATCTTGGATAAATCATCTCTATTGTACCTTACTTTCCTTGCCTTTTTTTTTTTTTTTAAAGGTAATAGTCTATAGGACAGAGGCTGTTGTGAAGGTGAAATTAAATACCATTAAATAATGCATATATTCTATTTAGGGTAAAAAGCCATGTAAGTCTTTGAGTACCAAAAAGCCTTCTCATTTTATTTTATGTATGGACCCAGGAATAAAACCTGGACCTTGATTATATTAGGAAAGGAATTCCATTAAACCACTTCTCCTGTGTGTGTGTGTGTGTGTGTGTGTGTGTGTGTGTGTGTGTGTGTGTGATGCTGAGGATTGAACCTGGGACCTTATACATACTAAGCAAATGCTCTGCCACTGAGCTATGTGCTAAGCTTCTATTCCTGCCCTTTCAAATGGTATTATCAGTAATTTTAAAGAGTGACTGAGATACTGGGCATATAAAAATACTTTTTTGAGGCTTTATGATGGTTTAGTACTAAAGATTTCTTCTGCTACATTTACTAGAAGTGTTACTGAGGACAGCATCAGGGGAAGGAGAGAGAGAAGGAAGATTTTTTTTGTAGAAAAAGTTGCAGGAATTTGGAACAAGAGGCAACCTGACTTGGTGCACTTAGTTGGTCCTCATGGACCACAGATTTAGGTTGGTATCTCCATGATAACCTTGTTGATGGAGATTTTCTGCCAAGTCCTTGGACAAGGGGAGGGAAGAAAAAGGAAGTTGAGTGTTTGTGATGGGCTCTTTCCAGGCCAAGGCTCAGCAGAGGTGCCTAGGAGACAGATGTCATGTAGGGAGAAGAAGGCATCAAAGTGACTCTAAGTCCCTCACCTGTGGTAAAGACAGTCGAGGTGAGGCTGCTCCTTGTGGCCTCCTGAGCTGCCTGCAGGAGCACTGTGTAGTCTGTGTTCTCTGACAGGCCCTCCAGTCGGATCCAGGTGTCCTCAGCATCCACAATCAGCTCCTGCAGAGAGTCAGAATAAAGGAGGCTGGAGGGAGCAGCCAGCTTGCAATATGGGACAGTATGAAAGCTGGGTCAGCAATGCTGTCCCCTCCATCCCACAGTAAGGAGGAAACTGCCAAGAGGCAGGGAGGGCAGCTCCCATGTGAGGTTTAGACCAGCTCCTATCTCACAAATGCACATGGGATAAATTTAGGTACCAGGATTATTGAACCAGTAGCTTCAGACTGCATTGGGATTACTGTAGAGTAGAAGAAGCTGAGGAAAGCAGAATCCTAGGCCTCCTTACCACCATCACACAGATGGGCTTTACTTGCCCTCTAGATCTGACTTCCTTTGCATATGACTTTCACTTTTAAAAAGCATCCTGCACCAACGGAAGATATGCTAACTAGGGGCCTGGTGGATTATTTAGACTGATGACATAAAAACCACAGTTTATCATGCCTTACTGTAGGCTACATATGTTGCTTTTATAATGCTTATTGAAGCATCAAAGTCTCTGAGGTTTATTATCTGACTCATATTTGCTTGGCCCTGGGAGTGAGGGATCATACAGAGGACATAGGGTTAGGATTCCATCCATCATGCTTTGCACCTGAATGTGGACCACCTGGGGATGCTGCAAGGTAGGCACTCCAAAAAGAATGCTGACACAGAGAGGGTCTATGCTTTACCTCAGTGTGGGTAAAGAGCAAATAGTAAAGCCTCAACTTAAGTATTTCCTGGCCCACAGACTTGGGCTTTCTCCTCAATAGCAGGTTGTGTATCTAGGATCTGAAACCTCACTGGTGGCCTGTGAATTGCTTCCTTCTCCATCCCTGTAATTTCCATGGGTCATTCCACTGGTCAGTTTCCACATGGCCTCACATGGAAGAAATGGTTTTTCCCCTGGAAACAGCTAATGCTTACCTTGCGGCTCCCGTCGGTGGACTTGTATGTCAAGACATAGTTTTCAATCTCAGCTCTGGGTGGCTGCCACGAGATCAGTGCGCTTTGCCTGGTGACTTCACTGGCTGTCAGGTTGGCAGGAGGGTCCAGGACTGCGAAGAAGAGAAAATGCTAGGGTGTCCCTGCCTCCCCAGCTCTTCCTCATTTGATTTCAGACGTAGTAATCTTGCTCACAGAGCTGTTTGTATGCTGACTCTAGTTCTTGCTTGGATGGAAACATCAAGGTTGCTATTGTCCTTCTTTGAAGCTATCCCCCACCCCATGCCCCAAGAAGGACTCTAAGCTTGGGCATGGCATCTTCCACTACAACTCTTTATGCCTAGGACCCTGAGTCCATTTAACCACGTTGTGCTTAAATTTGAAGCAGTCCTGTATCTTAATTTGTTCTAATGTTCTTCTCCTGGTCATGATTTCACTCAGCAGCACCCCACTACTGTATCAAGCTTTCTCATACTGGTCAGCATTTCTTGTACCAGATACAGTTTTCATACCAGACTTTCTTGTCTGGCTTTGCTATTATCACATAGATCCTGGGTATAAAAACAGAAGTGCTTGCTAGCAGAGAGATACAGGGACCACATTCAGCCAAAACCTAGTTCATTATCTACTCCATTACAAGGAAGCATCCAGTTTAGGTCTCACATTACCCTCCAGGGATACCAGCCATGTGAGAGCATGTACTCACGGGTGGAGAAGTTGGTGGTGATGGTGCCACTCATGAGAGGCCCACTGGTGGCATACATGGTGACAGTGTAGTGGGTACTAGGAAGCAGGTGTACAAGCTGAAATTCTTCGCTGACTCCATCAACCAGGATGGTCTCTCCAGCAACTGCAATCAGATACACACATATGAGGAAAAGTCTACTGCATCTAAAGTACCCCAGAATGCTGCAAAAACTACAGATGATACACCTTATTACTCCATACAAGGATCCTCTTTTGTTTTTATCTTTATTGTTGTTATTATTGTTATTGTTATTATTATTCAGAAAAATTATTCTGTATATGGAGGTCATCTGTACCTTCAACTCAGGCCTCTGCAGGCAAAGAGTTCTTGCTTATCTGGTTGTTTCCTTCTGTCCACCTCCCCTATCAACTGCTTCTTCCTTTAGCTTGAGAAAATGCAGCCCTTGCCTCTCATTCATTTATAATGACAGTTCTAAAGCTTCCATAGTCCCGACTGCCTCTCTCTGGACCAGGAAGTTTACCAAGGTCCTTGCTGAAATGCAGAACTTGGAGGAGAACTGAGATTAGGGTTTGGTATCACTGATCAATGCTATAAACAGGTTAGTTTGCTTCTGTATCTGTCCTTTGCATCACTCCAGGCTTTAGGACAGAAATAGACCATTGCCATCACAAGCAGCATTTATTAACAATCAATGGCTTTATCACCACTCCTCTGGTTGATTATTTTGACCCATGGACAGAGTTTGCCTTTACATCTGTCATCTTTTGCCTTGGTTGATATTTGGCCCACAGTTTCAGTTTATTAAAACATTTTAATGTGGATTCAATCAATTACGGTTTTTGTTTTATATACAAATTTTGTAAGCATGTCTTCTCCGGACCCATTCAAGCTGTTAATGGAACTGCTCATTAGATTATAGCCAAGCCCTCTGTTAGGCAATTAGAATATTTCTGAATCACTCAGCATTTGACAAAATTCATTATGCATATTTCCAAACTAGGTCAGACCTGATGTTTCAAGTTTGTTGTGATCTAAAGGCAAATGGAACAAGGTATATAAGGTTCTTCAAACAATCTAAAAGTCTCTGGAAGAATGTAGATGATGCCCTTCCTTTTGCTGTCCTCCCTTCTGATATCTTGCAGTCCATCATTGCTGCACTAGACTATGGCAGGTTCTCAAATGCTTACCTCTCTCCAAATACAGAAAGGGTATACATTCCCTTAGAAGTCCCTTTTGCTGTTCTCACTTCCTCTGAGATCTTGCTCCTTTCTTCCCTTCATTATTCTGATCCTAAATTATGGTGGCACATTGGGTGAGGCTCACTATGCTCTGTCTTGCATATTTCATGCTACAGATCATGTTAAGCTGTATTTACGTCTTTACATCATCACTAGAAGTGAGTTCTATAAAGATAAGAATTCACGCTTTGCCTCCGAATTTTTCTAGGCTTAGCGAGTACATGGCCCATGGGAGGTTATCTAAAGCATTTGCTGAGTGAATGGATGTGGATGGACAGGATGGGGCAGTATGCGTTGTCACCATGAACAAGTGTGCCTGACTGCCTTAGGGGAATCAGGGGTATTTTATTAGAAAAGGTAGGACTGCCATTAAGATCTAAAAGACAGGTTTTCTAAGTTGACTCTTGGGGAGAGAATTTCTTGTTGGGGAAAATGGCACATGGGCAAATGCATGTAAGTTTGAAAAGACTTAAAAAAAAGGCATGCTGCTTGAAGAGATGCAGGATTGTGATGTACGCAGAGGGATGGCAGGAGCCGAGATGGGCTGTGCAGGAACTTAGAGGGGTTGGGATGTATCCAAAATATTCTTCTTTGAGCAGAATTATGCAGTCAGCCACACTTTTATCAACCCAAACTCATGGTTTATCATGTACATTTCCATCTTAACTGAAGATTAAATGATACTCAATTTTCTAATGCCTATCTGAAATACAAATGTTGCAAAACCAAAGCAAATAAAAAAACCAACAAGGAAGCTTTGTGAACCCGCTGGTATACAGTAATGACTTTCCACTTTGTTTGATAGCCTGTGTTCATTTTCATTTTCCCAAACTTTGATAAATTATTCTTTGCAGCTTGCAGAATTGGCTTTCTCTTTCATCTCTGAAAGTCAAGACATCTGCCTGCCTTCTGTTCTCTGGTAACTTTGTTCCCTAGATTCTTCACTATAACCCTCAAAAATTCTGTTATCACATGTTTAATTGTAGCCAAGAAATATTTTTCCTAAGCCTAGATATTTGGAATATGCTTCTGTTTTGCTTTGAGACTGTGTAACCTTGGCTGTCCTGGAATTCACTCTACAGACCAAAATGGCCTCAAAGTCAGAGATCTGTCTGCCTCTGCCATTGCCACTGGCCAGGTGTTTGGAGGTCTCTATTCAGTTTTAAATAGTATAATGTGAACATGATAAAAACAGTATCAATATTCAGATCTTTGTATTGATTCATCAAACTTTTGAGCTGAGTGTGGTTAGGGAGGACCAGAACAACAGAAGCATTGCTTAGTATTTATTTTTCTTGCTCTGTAAACATCTAGAAAATTCTTCTGTCTTGCCTGTAGCACTTTGGTGAAAATCCTAGCTTAGTTCTGAGGTTTGTCTTTAGTGTAAGCTCTGATTTTGCTTTTGTTTGCTTTCCTTCCTTGAACCTTTCAGACTGAGAATTTGTGGTTCTCCTCATCAGTTGGTTACAGGAGTTGGGAGATATCTTTAGGACTTTATAAGGCTTAAGAGCTATATAATTTCCCCAACCTAAAGTAATTTCTGATTTGACTTTCAGACTGGAAAAATAAATCACTTCCTCACTTCCATACTCGGTTGTAGCTCCAGTCCTTACCACCCCAACCTGCACTCACTTGCAAAGTGTGTGAGGATGATGACATAATTTTCCACTTCACCCATGGGTGCTTTCCATTGGAGCAGGGCTTCTGTCGGCGTGATGTTGGTAGCAATCAGATCCATGGGGCTATCCATGGCTAGGAAAGAACAGAAAAATATCAGGCTAAAGAAATAAGAACTGCAAGGTCTACCATAAAACATCAGAATTTTCCTATGTGTGCACATCTGTCACTGTGCTGGGTAAAATAATACAATGGAGACTGATTCATTTTCTACCTGTCTGGATCTGCTGATACCTTTCTTTTCTCCCTTTTCTCCTATCTTATCCACTTCTCTCCCAATTACCCTAAGTCATTCTTTTAAATTAATTCATTAAATTATTGTGTGCAGAATTCTTCGGTGGGTTCGATGGGAAGTCGAACATTCAAAATACTCTGCTGTATTTTAGACATTTCAATCTAAGTGGCGTAAAGAAGTTATAGAAAATTTTATGATTCATTAGTTACTGAGATAATCCTGCTTTCCAGCCCATTTGTTCTTTCACACACGCAAGAGTGAGCTTTGTGGAGAGATCTCAGTTAGTGAACTTCAGGAAGTGTGGTGGAAGTGCACAGGCACCCGTGTCAGGAACTTGGCCACAAAGTCGTATCTACTTCTTACCACACTGCGCACAAACTTCGCTCTGGACTGTGTTTCAGAAATTCTTTTTGTTGCCTAGAGAGCCAGGGGAGTTCTTACAAACTTAGGAAACTCAAGCTTGCCTGTCAGAGGAAAACAGTTTGCTCCTGAATAAATTATGGTTTTACTCACTCAAGCTGTAACTCTTAGATTTACTTATGCGTTTTCTTTTCATAAAGTTGCAATTTATTTTTAAAAGGAATGTTATTAGAACAGTTTAAGTGTTCACTCAACATGAGTCATACAGTTTATGTTTGGGAACCAAGACCTACCATTGTTCTATCTCTGTTCTTTGGTTAAATGAGCTATATTTGTTGCTTTTTTTTCCCTTCTCTCTCTTCTTTTTGCTTATATTCTTCTTCCCAAAGTAACAACAAGAAATAAAAATCTTTACAACTTAATGTTTTGAATTTTATTTATAATCTGTGCTTTCAAAAACGTCCTTAAAGTCAGCTCTTACTAGAGGATGTGGTTGGGTGATTTCTGAGATGTAACCATCTCTTGAAGGAGTTGTCATTTCTACAAGTTTTAAGCTCATTGTGATGACTTTAAAACAACTGAAGGCACTTCTGAGGCAGCACAGTTATTGGACGTTACAACAGAACCAGTCCGGCTAACTTGAAGGATGGCAGAGTGGCTTGGTGTGCTGCTGGGTATCTGCTTTTGAGATGTTGGCTGTTGGTGGCCAAGAAGCCCAGGAGTTAGCTTCTGGCCTAAGTCACTGCACTCTTTTCTTGGGAACATGATGTTCTCGAAATCTGTTTTATGATTTTCAATGAGAAAACATGGCAGAATTTTCAGGAAGGCAGGAAAGGGCTTTCTTGCCTCAATGGTCATTACTTCCGGTCAACATTTATCAACTGCCTGCTTTAATGATCACTGACAAAACATAGCTAGTGCATCTACAGTCACAGACCCAGAAGGAAGGAAACTAGGAAAGGTTAGACTACCTTATACTGTCCTGAGAAAAGTACATTTTTATGTTTCTAAAAGACATTTTTGTCATTGTGTTAAAAGATGTTGTTTTGGCATATGTGAGAGTATATACAAAGCAGTAAGGATTTGTTAGGTACATTTCCCTCCTTCAGAAAATACCATCTCTTGGGAAATTAAGCAGCCTTGGGAAATCCAGGTGTTCTCTTAATGAGGCAGGCTGAATGTTTTCCTATGTGTAGTGGAAACTATGGTTTAACTAGAAGGTTCTCAATGTTGAGGGTAGAAACTGATGGCTGTGCCTTCCACTGAGATCTATAGCAAATCTTTGCTAATTCTATATGGTATACTTGCTTAAGGACCAGAGAAGGAAGGCTAGCAGAGTTATTGAAAGGGAGCCCTACCCTCGGGCTTTTCCAAAAGAGCTAGTTTTCTGAAGAAGGAATGGTAAGGAGAATTTCTCTTCCCTACTTTCCATATTAAAGCTCATCTCTCTTCCCCACCTCCCTTCCTCTGGAGCTCCCTCTGTGAAGGTGTGTGAGGACACAGAGGACATTTGGATCCAATTAGTCAGCCTACAGGAGAACAAGGACTACAAAGTGTTCCTGACAGCAGCTGGGGATGCTATGAGGGGTCACCCTCACCTCCACTGTCTTCATAGAGTTGAAGGACTTAAAGCTTTTTCCTGGAGCAAAGGCAACACATCCATGGGATGGTTGTATATGTATAATCTCACCCCACCCCTAGTTTCCTGAAACTGGAATAACAACTCTTCTCTGAAGTTTCCCCATCCCCCCAGTCTTAAAGAGATCCTATGATGTAAATGTTTGTTGTGGAATCTGTCTCCATCATGCATCTTTGGAAGGGCACCCTTTGGAAATAGAAGTTCCATGAACATTCCTGACCCGAAGCAGCAAGACTCCTCCTGAAATGTGACTCACCGGACTCCTATTATTAGACAGAACAGTCTGTGGGGAGAGAAACCACAACTTGTCCTGAAGGACACAGTGAGTCAGAGGAGCCAAGGAATGGCGTCTCAGGCCCTGGAGCCAGTATCCACTGTATGAGCTGGAAGGATTTCACTCTGCTTCCTGTGTTTGTTTTAAGACCACTGCTTATGTCCTGACCCAACACTCAGCAAGGGAGCCATGTTTACCTGTGTGCACCAGGGTGCAGATGCGTTCACTCTCCTCCCTGCCCCGTACACTGTTGAGGCTTATTTCATATTCAGTAGCTGGATACAGCCTGGTGATGGTGAACTCTGTCACAGTGTTGGGCACCACAGAGCTGTCTAGCCGCCCCACTGAGGAAAAACAAAATTCATCATTAAAAGTTCAACAGCTCTCTCATCAGTGGGTCCATGGCTCAGTGTACATTGGGACAGTGGGTCATGAGGCACGGATGGATGTGAGCTCAGCATGCAATAGGGAAGGGAAGGCAGATAAATGATTCATAAGATGGTAATGGTGGGATTTAAATAGATCTTATATGCTGGCCTCATTCATTTTATGGGCTTCTTAGAACAAAAGTAAATGAGCTATTTAATACGTAGGTTTCTATCAGACTGGTCTTCTCTGAGGTGGGCATATCAGTATAGTGGCAGTGGAATGGGCAGAGATGCAAAAAAAGTGCCCTGTGCAGCCCAGAGAAAGGTAGCCTGGAAAACTGTCCTACCTCTGACTGGAAGCGAACAGTCCCTCCACTTTTTAACAATGCCTCATATATCAGCAAGAACTGGCAGTATGCAGGCAAGTTCTCAGCCAACTTCTCTGACTCATACATTGGCCACAATGGCAGAATTAGACTCATATCACTGTGGTTCCCTCCAGGGCTCCATCTGGCTCTGCTGGGTCTTTATCCGTGTACCCTGGATTCTAGTCTTAAACTTTGTGCTTCGCATAGTACATGTGGCCCTGGCTCCTGGTAAAATCATTTAGAGTTCATTGTTTTTCATTGTACACCCCAGCTAACGGTGTCCAGTTGTTTCCTGTGGTAGTGTTTGGCTCTCTTGGTGATATAATCAAGCCTATTTTGAGAGGAGTTGGTGAGCTCATGGTCTCTCTGTTGTTCTTCATTGACACACTCTCATTTTGTGGGAGAATGCTACAGAGCGGGGCCTATGCCATGTAGTTGTGATCATGCCCCCTTAATAATCTCTGACCAACTTCAAGCCTTATTTATGTTTGAGAAACAAAATCAGATCATTACCTTGGGTGGGTCGGTATGACACTCGGTAGTAGTCAAAAGGTGCAACAGGAGGGCTCCAGGAAACTGTCAGGGAGTCCTTAGTCACGTTGCTAATTGTGATGTTTTGGGGAGGATCAATTCCTGCAAAGATCAGAGAGTTGTGGGGGAAAGACAGAAGCACAGTTTGAAAATGGGATATCTATTCCCAGATTCGTGTTGATCCACTAGTGCCACACAGGCAGGCACGACCCTCTATAACGAACAGAGGATCCCTAACATGCTGGCCAGTGTGATGTCACGCTTGTAACATTGTAGCTGTGGCCAAAGCCAGTTATGAGCATTCTAACAGGAAGCTAAATTGGCAAGATCTGTGCTTCTGTGCAACAACTGCTACCTATCCAGACCAACTAGAAACTTCCTTTTAAGTTCCTATGTTTTACTTTAGATAGAGAATCACATAATTGTCTTCTCTAAGGGAAGCCTCTCTTGGAAAGACACAGTTCTACTACTCTCTCTTGGCTTTTAGCAGACACTTTTGTTTCAATTTGGGAAAACTGCCTATTAACTGTAGAGAGAGTTTAGAGCACAAATCCTAAACCAATAAACGTTTCTAAGTTATATTTTATTTATGGTGCATAATGCTGGTACACTTAAAATGTGGGGTCGAACTTGCTGATTGTTTAACATGCTTTTCCAGTGTGTGAATTCTTGTCAGTATGCAGGAACTATCTAATCATAGGTGTTTTTATGTACAAATGCTATATTTTGGGATTTCACTTGCAAGTGACCAAAGGGAAATGGGCCAATTCATCTCAAATTTCTGTATTTTCCAAACAATGTGCAAGTCAGTTCCTGAAAACTACATGGTTACATGCTACCTCTGTGTTGATTCTGAAGAAGAATCATTTATTAGGCAGTCAAGAGATGGCTCTCCAGTATAGCAACATCTTTTTTCTTAGATTCCCTTGTTTTGTTTTTGTTTGTTTGTTTGTTTTTTGTTTTTTTTGTTTGTTTGTTTGTTTTTCGAGACAGGTTTCTCTGTGTAGCCCTGGCTGTCCTGGAACTCACTCAGTAGACCAGGCTGGCCTCGAACTCAGAAATCCGCCTGCCTCTGCCTCCCACTTAGATTCCCTTGAAGACAAGCTTTTCCAGGCCTTTTTTCTAGATTGGTAAATCTAGGACCAATGTATTCAAGACTTGAGCCCCTAGAGCATTGGACTTGTCCTACTTTTCAAATGGAACTTTCTCATCATGTTGCTTATGTCGTGCTGAAAGAAGTACCTGCTTCAGGATAACTCACAGAAGTCTATTAGCATAGAGTCAGTCTGCTATTTCTTGAAGTCTATTAGCCATAGACTCTGTCTGCTACTTCTTGATTGTTTTCCTTTTTAGGAATCATTGGCTTGTCAAGGGCTGAAGTGAGAACCCTCTTCACCAACCTTTGCAGCCTCACCTGTAGTGATAGAACCCACTATGGGCTCAGAGGTTACCGTCCCATGGACAGCTACAAGGTTCACTATATATTCAGTGGCTGGCTGTAGACCCATCAGGACCGCGTGCCTCTTGGTGGCATCCAAGAGGACCTCCATCATCTCCTCCTCTTCATCCCTGGGACTGTAGTTCAAAATAAGTCTGTCTGCTGGGGGAGATGGGTCACTCCAGGTGATGTTGACACTGGAGGAGGTCACATGAGAAAAGTGCAAATGGGAGATGGGGCGGAAGCCTGCAAAGTAGAGAAGGTTGGTTGCTCTGAAGCACATGTGTGGTAGCAGGCCATTGCATAGAGATTCTTGACTTCCCTCTATGCTAATGAAAGCTATACTTTCACCTGCTGGCTCAGAGGTCCTACCTCCTCTTCCCACTCCAGTCCAGACCAGTCTACACTTTCCAAGCCATCTACTGAACAGTCAAGTCTAATAAAACTAGAAGTAACTCTGTAAAATATTCATAATATAGATCCAGGATTTTAAAACCTCTAACTTGTAAAAAAGTAACAGATAGCTTTAGTATTCCCGCTAATTTAATGCAGGAAGGGAGAAATAGACGAATCAGCTCCCGTGTCTAGGCTGTAAAAGTCTGACATAAAATTTCAGATCCTTGCTCATTCCTTCCCTTTACTCTCAAACATTTTCTTTTCATGCATATATTAGTCCCCTGCCCCACCCCCATCCCCCTACACATCTCTTAATTTTCTCTTTTGGAAGACTGGGACATCTGAATAACCTTACGTTATGATCTAATTACTTTTGAACCTCACTGAGATGTCTGCTCCCCTGGTACCTGTGAAGGCATCCACAGTAGACTCCAGGCTTTGCTGCCGACCCCTCTCAGCAGTGATGGAGATAATGTATTCTGCTCCAGGCTCTAGATCTGTTAGTGTATAGGAAGTCCTATCCCTAGGCACAGTGACTTCTGAGGAGATCCCAGAAGATGGGGTAAAAGTAATTCGGTAGTGATCAATGGGACCACTGGCCTTGGTCCAGATGAGGGAGATAGAGGTCTCTGAGGAGGCTGTAACCATGAGGTCTCGGGGACTGTCAAGTTCTGTGAATTAAAATAAGTTTCATTCATTCATTCATTCATTCATTCATTCATTCATTCATTCATTCATTCACTTACTCAAGGTCTTATTTAGGTTAGATAGGTCTTCAACTCATTATAAATCAGAAGATGACCTTGAACTTTTGATCTCCTTTCCTCTACCTCTCAAGTGTAAGATTACAGGCATTTACCGGCTCACTTGGCAATTGGCCTATTTCACACTGGCTCCGTAAGACAGCTATCAGTTATTGGACTACCCTGTGAGTCTCCAGGCTGTCAAGTAGACCTAATGACCATGAGCCCCAGCTTGTCATGGTTGATACTTTTCTCACATTTGGTTTAACAGCTTCCTTTTGAAAGATGGCCAGTGATATGGTAAACAGATGGGCAGTCTGCAGAAAGGCATTATTAGCAGTGACACTGGCATACATCCCCCACTGGGACAGATCTAGCTGCTGATTCGCTAGAGCCCTATACTTGTTTTCATTCATCCTCCCTTGGTTAGCCAAACGGGGGATGTGGAGCCACTACCACATAGGATAAGGTGTTCACGGCAAGTAAGTTTCCCATCTCCCCCTCTCTGACTCAGAGGTTTCTTTGGCATGTCTTAACCTCGGGCGTATATGTCTGAGGACTAATGGAGACTCTTTTAACTGTGCTCCTCTAACAAGCTTGTTTATGCTAGACTGAACCTTGGGGACAGGAATTGATCCAAACCCCCGACTCCTGTTCAGTCCATGATGTTTATATCTATGCTTACTGGAATGACTTTGAAATTTCCCATGGATTTGGAAGGGAAATTGTTGGATTCAGAGCAGTAAGAATCTTATGTGGATTTTTTTCTGCTGCTCTGGGATTGTATAGAATGTTTCCAAGTCTCGGGCTTTCTTCCAATGACCTTTTTGAGCACCCCTGTGTTGCAGACTGAGGACACACACTCTGCCTGCTATGAAGTAGGTTAGATAGAATATAATCTGCGACAGCATCAGGCTGTTGGGGAGTTTTCACATCTACTCTGCAGTCCTGATTGTAGATCAAACACAGATCTGTGGTGAATTGGTTGGGACTTCAGATGTCAGTCAGGCATAGGGCAGATGCTGTCACTAGGTGATAGTTATCAACAGGGCCTTGTTGATAACTAGGAGGGGCACCCCATGGTGATCCTGACAGTACAAATCTTCACACCCCCCAGTCTTACATGCTTTAGCCTAGTCATTCTCTTCACCGTTCTCCTACTTACCAGTCCTGGCATTCATGGTAGCGGGAATGCTTTGTTTTGAGTTCATCACTGCAGATATTCCAACTCCATACTCTGTGCCCGGAACCAGATCTGTACATAGATGCAAAAACAAACATTATTCTCTCTCTCTCTCTCTTCCTCTCTCTCTTTCTCTCTCTCTCCCTCACTCTCTCTGTGTTTGTATGCACATATGTGTAGATATGTATGTACACACAAGTATATGAAATAAAGAAGACTAAAAGGAGAGAAGAGAATGATCATAAATTCCTGTTCAGATTTTGTTTAGTCCACTTTCAGTTTGCTCCTAATTTTATCTATTAAGAAATTCCAATTTTGCTACTTGGAAAATCCATATGATGTCATAGATTGAACTGGCCAGAGTCAAGTGGTTTTTGTTATGGGTCCCGCTCAGAAAGGCAGGGAAGCTGCCCCCTGTTAGTGTTCTTGGGAAGATTGGCCATGTCTAGAACATTTTTCTGTGTGTTTGTGTCTCAGGTTGGCTAAAATGGTGAGGCAGTCTCTTGCTTAAACTGTGAAGGTGTGAAGAAAATATAACCAATAGAGACACTGGAGATATGAGCCTGGGAAGAGTTTCTTGACTGTGTGTGTGAGGACTATATTGTATATCTTACAAATAGGTCCTGAGGCCATATGAGGATTTGGGGGTCACTTCTAGAAAGCCATAGTGTATGGACTTTTGCTGTGAACATGGGGCTTTCAGAGTTTTAATGTAGATTTGTGCAGAAGTTCAGTAATTATGAACTCTCCAGCAAGGCAGTAACTCAGTCTAGGGTATTTAAACTATGAATCAATTATAGTTTACAGTGACTTCTGGTAGACTCAGAATTTGGAGGAAATTCAAAATTATAGGGTATAAGTCTCACAGGAAATCCCTTGGGAGTTCATTACGGAAGGATCGCTGACAGGTTCCTAGAGCATCTGGAACTCTCTGGGGTCTTTCTCTCTACTGTTCCACATTTGTTTTCAGATCAGCTGGCTTGATTGATGTAATAGTTTCCTATTGCTGTGGTGACAAATTGCCACGATTTAGTAGCTCATGACAGTACAAATTAATGATCCTCTAACTGAGGAGGTCTAGAATTTAAGATGGCTCAGAAGGTTGTATTCCTTTGGTGGGCCCAAGGGAGGACTCATTTCGTTGCCTTTTCAGCTTCTAGAGGTTGCATGCGTTTCTTGTCTCTTAATTTACCTTCAAAGACTGAAGTTTAACATTATCAAATCCTTTTGATAATGATCTGTCTTTGATCTTGCATACAATTGTCAGGTCTACCTTGACTCCATCCTCCCTGCATCCAACTTTTAGGCAGCAACATGAGTAGGTAGGACCAGCATGGACAGTGCAGAACAGTCTCCAGATCTCAAGATCTTTAATCGCCTGAGCAAAGTTCTTTTTACCACAGAAGGTGTCAAAGTCACCTTAGAATGTGGGTTGCTTTGAGGACCATTACCCTTCTACTATACCAGGCTTCAAACTCACCCTCATTGATTAAGACTTAGAGTATAGAAAAATGCATGCATCTCATTGCCACCCCTGGGGGCCTCCAATGCTCAGGCTAAGTCGTTCCAACAGGCTTATTATGAGGCCTGCCCGGGGCTCCTGAGAACTGTGGGTTGTAAGACTGACTTGTGCTTGTGCAACGCTGTGCTTCTCAAACATGAATGTGTCTGGAGTTTCATCTCAATCCCATGGAGGTGGATGGGTAGTCTGCTACTCATCCTTATCAACCTGTGTCTGTTGTCGTAAACTACTAAGAAAGAGTGGCCTAACACAACCGACACATTCTTCAACAGTCCAGATGTAAGAGAAGAAGGCCATACCCCTCCAGGGCCTTACAGGATCTTGCCTTGCCCCTTCCTGACTTCTGGTGTTGATACTTATTTCTTTTCCTGTCTTACAACAGTGCTGCTGCAATCTCTGCCTCTCCTGTCTTGTGAATTTTCTTCTCTGTGTGTATTTCCTCTTCTTAAAAGAACACCAGTCACACTGGATTAGGGTTTCAGATGAACCCATTTTAAACTGATCACATAATTACAGACCCCTTTCTAAAATACTGCCATTTCTGTAGAGAGAGATAGATCGAGGCAATGGGAATGCATTTATAACCATTTTGAGAAGATTCCTAGGTCTCTAACCTCAGAGTTGAAGGCCTGGGTAATTTCTTCAGTCCTAGCTGCTTCTGGTCCTCTGGGCTATTGTGGCTTTCTTAAGGTAATACAAATTATTTTTATAGGGGATGGTTCGAGCAGCCTCTCATTAATCAGTGGCTTGTTTTAACAACAGGAATGCTGTATGGAAGTCAGAAGTTTCCACCTGTTTCTAGCTTTAATTCACTTCACACTCTGTGTGATTACAGCAGAATCATGCCTGGTCTGATCCATCAATCTCCCTTGAAGGAATACAGTTGAGCCCTAGCTGGGCAACATTAGATTTAGGCCTCATTTTCCTACCTCCAACCAGCTTGTCCCTTCTCTAACATTTGCCTAGTTCTATACTGAGACTGTCAACCTAAGTTGAGTAAAGTTTAAAGTATAACAGGCTTTTGGAGTCTGCTGTACATTTTATATTCAGGCCTGGTCACTTTCCACATGTATAATTTTGATTACTTAACATGTGTAGGCCTTGGTTTCTATAGAATGGAAATGGTAAATTCCAGTGTCAGAGGATCGCTGAAGAGATTCTGTGAACTTTCTCTGTACAGGTCTGTCCATAATGCTTGTTGTTAATATTGTCATTACCCAGCACAGGAAGGTATGCTAGAGCGTTTTTTAAGCTCTTTCAAGTAAGTGGCCCTATCATTATCAGAAAGTGTCCAGGCAGGCACGTGTTAGCTTTAGGTATACGTTTTTGTTGATTTGTTGAAGCTCATCCCCTGACTCATGGTTGTATCAGGGTATTAGTGAGGAGCGCCCCCTGGCTGATCTCAGTACCAGTCTTTACACTGAGTAGGTGATTACCGTGCATACAGATTCATTTAAAATACACATTCACTACCATCAATCTATTTCACTATTCCCAGAACATCCCTGGTTGGAGAAGTCAGGTTGCCTTTGGGGCACAAACTCAAGATCAAGACCTTCACTTGACTATAATGAAGTAGAAACTTTCCAATGTAGGTAAAATGTGGCAGATCAAGGGAGTAAGACAGAAATTATATGTTGCCAAGCAGATCTGGTATGTAATGTTTCCATCCAAGTTTCTTATTTATGAAGCTTAAATGAAGTGTTCAATAATTTACAACAGAATTGCTTTCTCCCAGAAAACAGCAGCAGTTAAAGCGCTCTTCCCAGGCTTTCTGTCTAGGGCACGGGGAAGCGAGAGTCTCTTATAGGCCTGTGCCTGCTGCTTCTCTTTGATTTTTAGCAGCTTTCTTCCTGAGCTACAAGTGAATTGTTGCTCATTGCCAGAAAGTAAAGAGCAGTTCTGGGGGAGAAGAAAATGTGTATCCAAGGCATATCTGGTACACCTCTCTCTCAGCACACAGAGCATTCTGAAGGATTTTTTTCACTGTAAAGACCTCATTGCTCTCCATCAAGGCTCTCCTTATTTCCCCATTCAACTCTTACAAGTGGGAACATATAAATGGCTCTGTTCCTGTTCATAACAAAAGCTGGGAAAATTCATTCCATTGGAAGTCACTATTCTCTGTCCCTTAGAGAAGGTCCTTTGTTCTGCTTGAGGACTGACACGTCCCTAAACTCTTCCACTACATAGCCATTCTTCTCCGAATCTCTACTGCACATAGGTCACCCACTCTGCAAGTTATTACTGAGGGTCCCCTTTGTGTCAGGCACAAGGCTGTGTGCTGTGGATGTGAAATGAGTTGCTAAGACATCACCTTTTGAGGGTCAGAAAAGCATCTGTCCTGGAAAAGTAAATGAGTTACTTATTGAGAACCCACGCTATGGCTAATACTGAGTTGCAAGTATTAGGTGATCTAGAAGAAGAATAAAGAAAGGTGCAGAGAGATAAGGTTAATACAAGGATTTGGAGTGTCTGATGGTGAAGAAGACAGTTCCAACTGTACCTTTTATATAGACCTGTTCATGTCCTTACGAACTTCCATGTAGCTTATCTCATGACCAAATATGGCTCAGAGAAGGCCACCCCTTTGAACACTAAGTTAGTACAAGATAGAGCTAAGTTTAGAATCCAATTATCCTGCTTTTTAATATCTGTCCCTAAGAGTCATAAAAGTTGGCTCTGGGGACTGTCGTGAACAAACTGGAATGTAAGAGTCGTTTAACAATACTGTGTGCTGTTAAATCAGAATGGTTTCAGAAGATGGACTCAGCTGGACTGTCGCAGTCAGAGAAGAGGAGACATGGGCCGGGTCTTGAAATCCAGCTAAGATGAAGACAGATAGCAGAGAAGAAAAATGGAGTCTTCCTGTGGTCAGCATTGGGTACAGCAAGCACCACTGGGTTACTGTTATGCTGGAGGGCAATGGGTGTGAGCCAGTGTTCTCAGCTCCACTGCAAGAACTGCCATGATGGAGGGAGAATAAGTTGCTTGCTCCTGCCAGGAAAGCCATGCTTGCAGCTATTAATGGGGAACAATGGGGGAGGTGAAGGGCCACAGGAGCTGTTTCTTGTCAGCAAAAACATAAGCAAGTCATCCAGCATCTGCAGGCTTGATTGGCTTCAAGTGAACACAAGCTACTATAGACGTTCCATCTCTAAATCCCTGGGTCTATCTCCCACAAGCCTGTGAAGCTCAAGGCCACCAAACAGGATTAGGGGGTTAGTTAGTCCTAGTTTACTGGCTGCTTACACAGAGAGGGACAAACTGAGACCTCTTCCCTTAAGGAGCTTCCAGTCATTTTCTTGTTTTTGACAGCATGTGTCAAGTTGTATCTGGAAAATTATTTATAAAAATAAGACCATGTCCTGACACAGTGAAATCCTTCAGTGGTAGAATTTTGAGATGTCACAGGTAGAGAGGGGTCTGGAGAAAGAGGACCTTTCAAGATGTCCTGAAATCATACCTCATGGGTCTGCTTTTTAGCTAGATGGAGAGCCGAGTTGCCTGGCACCACCCTCCCATCTTGATTAACTTCTTCATGGTTTCTCAAGTGAATCAGGCTTTCAATGACATCACTCTGCCTCTGGGGACACGAATAAGGTTAAAGCACTAAAAGAGGCAGCCAACTTCATCTTGACTTTAAAGCCATATTTAAAAAGGAAGTAGTATTACAGATTTAGTATTAAGTAATTTTAAAAGAAAGTAATATAAAGTTCTCAGGTGGAATTTCTTCTTGCCAGTGAAATTAATGGGGAGCATGGCTCATCACTCCAGTCTCATAGTAACACCCCAATTTCTGGTTCTCTGGTGTAAATAAATGTTGAAGGAGCCAAGTAAAATATAAGCATTCTGGCCTCCATCTTTTTTCATGGCATCTCTTGTCCTGGACTTCTCACACATGTTAAGTGACCTGATTCTACAGTTTTCTGAGGAGGTGTGAACTCCTGTTTCTGCACCTTACTCATACCTTCCTGTTTCTTGACAGGTCACATTTGTTTTTTAAAGAATCCCCTACCAAAGTGGCCACTTGGGGTCACTATGACCTTGCCCAAAGGAGTCTGAACTTTTAGACCCTTGACCCATATCTCTCCCAGTCACAAGTGCTCAAGGCCTATCACTGATGTATCAGCATGGCAGAGAAATGCAGTCAGGGTGAAATGGACACAAATGCCCTGGTCATTGTTGATTTGACAGTTGTCTTCCCTTTAAAGTCTCAAATTCCTTCATGGAAAATCTTCCCATGAATATCTGCACATACATCTTGTAGAGCTCACCCTCCCATCTTTGGACCTACATCTGAGCCCTGAGAAAGAAGTGGTGGGTTTAGTAAAAGACCTCCATCCAACGTTCTCTACCAATCAGAAGCTGTGGAGAAGGTTAATCATACTGATGGAGTGTGCTTGCAGATACCAGCTGTATGTGCGCATACTTGTTTATGTATGAAAGTAAATGTGTGACTGTTTATATTTATGTGTGTATGCAGTATTAGCATGTATGTGGGCATATATATATATTTGTGTATATGAAAATATGTAAGTACATATGGTATGACAATGATGTATGTGCATATACATGTGACCTTATAATTCTGTGTATTTGTGTGTAAGCATGTGAGTTTGTATATGTATATATGAGTGGGTGTTATTGCACATGAGAGTAGGAATGTGTGACTGTATCGGTGCATATGTATGCATATAAGTATGTGTGAGTGTTGCTGGAAGTTAGGGTGGGTGCATAGTTATGTGCACTTATCTGTATGTGTGGCTTATGGATACAGATTTGCATCTGAGTGTATGTGAGTCCATGTGTGTATGTGTGAGTTGTGACATGTGTGGCTGTAACTTTACGTTTTATACAACTTACATTATGTCACAATGTCTATAGGCTCTACATTTCCCTTATTGATTGATGCTCTGATTGCCAGCTTGCTGATTACAGATCAGACTATGGGTATTGAGCAGCAGCTGGCTAGGGAGAACTCATGAGGAACCATGAAGAGCAGACCTTTGTACTTGTCTCCTGGTCACAGGTATCCACAGGTGTCCAGGAGGAAGAAAGAGTTTTGGGGAGGATGCACAGGTGGACAAGAGCCTATTCCTTTGTGACAGAGCATGCATTCCTGGCTTCTCTGAGGACAGAGCAGAGGAGCCACCTCAGACACAGTGATCAGAGCATTGGTGGTGTTTATTATTATTTTGCATTAGTCTCTGGCAGGAAGATTATATAATAATAAAAAATAATAATAAACACCACCTTTGACCTCATTTTAGCCAACAACCCAGAATCTTCTTTCCTTCCTCCCTGCACCAGGAGTCTTCCATGTGACTCATTGTCAGAGAACAAAATTGTGATGCCAGTCTTTTTTAGCACAGTGTCAGGTTCTAACCTGGAGGGGCCTTGATGGGCCTGCAAATGTGTGGTGCATTGGGACCCTGTGGAAACTCCATGCATAGAGTCCAAGTAGACAGCATAGAGACTCAGAGGCTGAGCTAAAAGAACTCTTAAATATTAAGATTCAGAAGTCACCCAAGCAAGGAAAAGCAGAAAAAAATAAAACCACCACAGATGCAGAGATCATTGTTTAGAAACAAACTTGTGCCCCAGAGGGAATTCTCGGAGCACGGCCTTACATAGAGTAATGAGGGTGTCTGGGATTCTAGACCTGAGCCTAGGTTTAGTGTTGTAAAGAACAAAGCTGTGGGAGGGAACTGGTGGGTATATGTGTGCTTGCTGTGAGCCTTTTTTAAATGATGAAGAACGCCTAGAGCCAAGAATGGCCTTCACAGCAAAAGAGTCAATGGTGGCTTCAGAGACAAGAGCTTCTGTCAAGAATTGTAAGCTGCCTCTAATTGTAGCAATTGCCTGTAAAGATAAAGGGGGTTTAAATGTGTGCCAGGGAAAGACCAGGCAGCAGCGGGTCTAAGGCTGAACGTTGTGGAGAAGCAAACAGTGACAATCCAATGGCGGAGGTGCACTCAGTGTATTCCAGGCTTCAATGTCAGCACTCACACACAATGGCACATAGGGTTTTATTTAACCCTCTTGACAGCTCTGTGGTAAACAGCAGGAAACTGAAACACAGAAAATGTAGGAAACCTGGTCAAAGAGCAAACCCATGAAGCTGTATGCCTCCATTCTGAGTGGAGGCATCAAAAGCTGAGCTCGGAATGAATGCTTTCTTTCTGCCAATGTGTGTGTCTGCGTGTCCACACACTTCCTGAGGCTGTGACTCGTGGGTCAGGATAAGAGGCCTCAAACATTTCCCCAGGGACATCTCTGCTGCTGGTACCCACATTCGTTTGGGGCATCATGCTGATGAAAAGAGGTTCTCCTAAATCAGCCACCAGAACTCTGCCTCCTCTTCGTCCTCCAGTATCGTCATCTGTGTACAGCCTCCCTGTTAGTAGCACTACCTTGAACTCATTAAATATATGACTCTGTAAGAGCCAAAGGGGATGGAGGATACCAAGAAAACAAGGCCCTCTAAATCATCTTGGTCAAAGCTTACATGAACTCACAGAGACTGAAGCAGCATGCATGGGGCCTGCATGTGTTTGCTCTCGGTCTCTGCATATGTATCATGGCTTCCAGTTAGTGTTTTTATGGGCTTCCTGAGTATGTGAACAAGTGGGTCTCTTGTCTCCTTTTCCTGTCTTGTCTTGTTCAACTCTGATGTGATAGTTTCTGTTTTATCTTATTCTATTTTTGTTCTATTTTATTATTTAAAAAGAGTAAAAAAGATATGACTCATGCTGACTCTATGAGACGATCACTGTCACCTATAAATGAAGAAATAGAGGCTTGGAAAGGGGGTTCAGCTGACCCAGGCACATGGAAAGTGATGAGAATGGGTTCAAGTCAAATAAGAGGTTTCTGGAGGGAGCAAACACAGGGCAAAGAAGCTGAGAAAGCTTCCTCTTCAGGGTCCAAGTAGGGCAAAGAGTGACATGCAATTATATAGACTTGGAACAAGTCATTTCCCGTTTCCCCTTCTCTCCTTACTGAGCCTTTCTTTTCCCAGAGCCTGCAATGGGTGAGCAGTGATCCTTGGAACTAGGCTCAGCAAAGGAGCATACCGTACTTGGCTTTCTTATGTGCCTACAATCCCTCCTTAAATTATGCAGTGGTTTGCATTTATTAATCTCCCCAGCAGTGAACTTCCTTACATTTTTCTTCTTTAGCAGCACCAGCAGCAGCAAGGGAAGGAAAGCATCTTCACGGGGACTCAGAAGCTGCTCTGAGTCACCACAGCCCTTGCTACTGTTGTGACCTTGTGCAAGTTTCTAGAGCCTCTGAGCCTCAGCTTTCTCATCCATACAACTGGGGTGCGCATAGCTGCAGATGTGTGGTATAAGACAAGAATCAGTGAACATAAAGTTTTTTCTTTTCTCCTGATAATGGGGAATGATAACTAGGCTGTGATTGGTTCTCTGTGATTTTACAGTGTAGCTTCTATCCAAGCATCAAGCCACCTTTCTGGGAAAAAACAAATAAGCAAAAAAAAAAAACAAACAAAAAACAAAAACCTGTTACTTGCCAAATCAGCTTGTAGGTGTAGGCAAAGGAGTACTGTTTCCTCCTGTATGGTTTAGTTTTTTGTTGTGGTGGTATTTTTTTTTTAATCAGTGTTGCCGGCTCTCTGCAAGGCTTGCTGTCCCTTCTATGCCCAATTCCCTCCTGCTTATCTGCTTCACCAGCACATTTCCCATCTCCTTGCTGGGTTTCCAGCTGTGTATCTGTTTGGAAAAGGGTTCTTGGATGTTTACTTTAAGTGGCTTCCTTTGGCAAGGAGGCCTGGAATTCCAGCTCAGGAGGAAAACAGCTCGGGTCATGTGCTCTTCTCTACTATTCTCATTCTTGATGAGGCCTCTGGACTTGAAGGACAGCAAATGCTTCTGCAAGTCATGACACACACATTAAATAAAGTCTATGGGCTCAAGGGTAACCTCTGGCCCACAGTGTTTTGTGCCATTCTTCCCTCGTGTGAAAGCCGTATGGCATTCCTCAAGCGCCCACCTTTTGGTGAAGTCTAGCATGTATATTTTTTTTGGATAGATATGCTGTTGGGTCAGGAGGAGCCATGACCAAGTCCCATCTCCCCCAAGATCTGTCACCACCTCCCCAACTCCAGTCAGGCATTATGTTGACCTAGGGTATTGCCTCAGTCCATACACTATCTTTTCTTCTCTGGCATCACCAACAGACTTTTGACCAAGTATGTCCCTTGTCTGTCCATACCTACTTATTGCACTGCTTTGCTTAAAATCCCTTACTCAGCATTATGCTGCTACTGTATAGTTTATCACTCAAGAAGCTGAGGCAGGAGGATGGTGAGATAGAGGCCAGCTTAGGCTACACAGCAAGACCCTGTCTCAGAAAGTAAGTAGGTAAATACATAAAGACATGGAATCCCTCAGTGGTTCCTTACTCTCCTCTAGCATAGCTCAAACTCTTTGTAGGATACAGAAGGCGTGACCACTTTAAGTTTTTGCAGCTTTATTCATTAACTTAGTCATTCGTTTATCCAAAAAGTGCTGATCTGGGATCCAGTATGCAGTTGGCATTGTACTAAACCCTAAATTCAACAATGAACAAAACCAACCAAACAAACACATATAAACTGACTTTCATGGAGCTTTAGTTGTAGGGTCAAGATCAAATAATCCAGTTCACACATATCAGAACAGTGCAGAGAGGGGATTGTTTGAGTGCAGGTCTGTTTGACCTTGAGTAGCGTGTAAACTCAGGTGCTGAAAGGAAATCTGGCATGAGCTGTGCAGTGAGAATGCCCTGGGGCAGGAAGCACAGTGTGTTTGAGGAAATGAAGGAAGCAAATCCTTGGGCCAGGAGACCAGAGACCACCAGGCCATCAAGATGAGGTAGACTAGAGAAAGTAAAGAAAAACAAGCCAGCCTTGGAAGACTGTTCGCCTTAAAGGCAATGCTAGATGTATAGAATGTATACATCACATAATGGATAATAAAAATGCACTTTGAGAAATTATTCAATGTTGCTGGAGTAAAGAGTGGATTAGATTAAGCTGAAAAATGTAAGGGATGCCGGGCAGTGGTGGCGCACGCCTTTAATCCCAGCACTTGGGAGGCAGAGGCAGGTGGATTTAAAAAAAAATGTAAGGGATTATTGCCATGGTCAAAAGAAGAGATGACAGTGTGTTTAGAATGATTGATAGCTGTGCACTCTAAAGTTGGGAATGTATTTGTTAGATATTTAATATATTAAACCAGTAGGATTTGTTGGTGAAGTAGTTTGAAATACATAAGTTGAGGAGAGAGAGCTGTGAGGATACAGATTCAACAACCATCCCAAAAGATAGGTCTTACTCACCTGTGAGGGTAGTCTTGGTGGTTGGACCAATATCCTTGGGTACCAGCACTTCATGGTACTGCTCACCGGCTAGGGTGCTGTACACAACCTTGTACTCCTGAGCTTCTGCCTCGCTGTTATCCCATTCAAGATCAAGGCTAGTTGCTGTTCGGGAACCCACTCTCAAATTCTTGGGAGCATCAATCTCTGAAAATAAACAAATATCACCAACATTCCTTGGGTGGGTCACATGGTGTGGACTTGAATGTCAATGAGTTTTGTGTTTTCTCTATATCATCTGAAAATTCAAGTAGTATTCTAGAAACTTGAAAAGAAGCTGATTAATATCAGAAGTTTAAAAGCAAGAAAAAAAGATAATCCAGTAGGAAAAAGCAAGGACAATCCCAAGTGGTTAAAATGGAATAGAGATCTCTGATTTTGAGCTATCTTCCTGTGCGTTTTCTTGCTTTGATACAACAGAGCAGGATGTAAATTGGAAAATTACAATGTGAATAGTGAGTGTAATATAGTGGGAAGAGAATGAGGCAGCTGGTCACTTTGGAGTCAGGCTTCAGTGTTAACCACTTTTGACACCTACAATAATGGCACCGCCGACAATTCTTTCAAGATCTTAGAACGGAATGGCCATCTCCTAGAAAGAGGAAGACACTGCAAGCCGTCTACAGATTAGATGTGCATGTGAAATGCACAGCATGACACCAGATACAAATATAGGAGTCCAAGCCTGGATGGATGGCTTGTTGTTATCAACAATGCCCTTCCTGGCACCTGTTGTGTGCTCTTGGGCTTCTAAGAACCTCAATGACTATTGGCATTTCCTTCCATCATCTCTGGGAGCTACTTTTCTCCCCCAAGACTGCCACCTGCACAGGCTTATTTGAGGAGGACCAATATAAGAATATGCAGTGTAAGAAAGTATTGTCTTGAAAATCTGTCACTTAAAAAGTCGAAAATAGTTCCAGCCATCGGGACTTGAATTTAATATTGGGATGGTCCAGTTATTTGTTCTAAGTAGACAGTGGTAATCTGCCAATGCCATGCAAGTATCCCACCCCCGTTTGTTCCCGTGGAAGAGGAGACTGCTGTGAATCCATATGAATGCAGAGGCTTCTGTTGTGTGATGTCAGCTGAGTGTGGGTGTGAGGGAAATTGAGCAGATGGATGTCTTTGCAGCTTATTTTTTTGTGAGAAATTGGTCTTCGTTCAACCTGTGTTATCACACTAGATAATGTTCATTCTTGATGTAGTGTACATTATTGCTCCAGGAGTTAGATAGACAGAGAGCATGGGGGCAGACACATGTGAGGTAAAACAATACACAGGGAGGAAGATTTAGCAAAGAGGCTGTGGCCTGAGCTGAGTGGGAACAGTGTTGGTAACTTTTCTCTTTGTTGTAACAAAGCAGCTGACAAAAGCAAGAGAAAAGAGGGTGTGTTTTGGCTCACAGTTCCTGAGTACAGTGAACAAGGCAACTGGTCCTTTTGGATCCATCTAATAGGAAAGAAGAGAGAGATGAAGGATAGGTACTGATGTTCAGATAGCTTTCTCCTTTTCATGCAATCCAGAACATCAGCCCACAGAATTTATTCCTCACATTAGAGGTGTATAGCACCTCAGTTAACCTAATCTAAAAAGTTCATACACAAGCCCAGAAGTGTGTCTCCTAAGTGGCTCTCAACTCTGTTAGGTTAATGAATATTAACCACTGCAGAAGTAAAGACAGTTGAGGTTAAGGTGAGGAACCTATCTTATACTTAGAAATTGTTATCTTAGAGATTTCCTCTTTTTGTAAGGGCACAGAGTGCAACCTAATGGCTGTAGGCCCTGAACTCTGTGGGAGGGGATAGTGTTTTATCTGAATTGAACAGCTGTTCCGATCTCAGTAATTACAGAAGTGCTCATTCCTAGAATGAGGGCTTGGGCAGTGAGTGTCAAAACTGGGCTGAGTTGAGATCAGTGCTCTCTCTGGGTCTAGAAAGAACAGCTGGAGGACATCTGTGTAGGAGAGAACTGAGCAGGTTTCTGCAACATGCCAGCAAAGACAGATGGCCAGTGGACCCTTTCTGGAAGGACTTGTGTCTGTGAACTCTGGTGCTAGCCTTTTTTTTTTTTTTTTTTTAAATCTAGTCTTGATAGTATTTGTTACATCACATTTTTTCTCTGTTTGAAACTTTCTGTTGATCCATGCTAAATGCTTGTTACTTGTAAAAGCGGTGGTCTAACTGGACGCTGAGTGGGCAGATTTTTTTTAAAAAAATACTTTTACTCTTTCATTCTTGAGACACATCAAGCTAATTTGTACTCTGAGACCTTTGAACCAGCTGCTATGTTTGCCTGGAATAATTCTCTAGCTCATACATGACTTAGGTCTTATAGTTCTTAGCAGTAATGCCACTTTCTCAGAGGGATAGACTCAATCCAGAGGAGCTTTTCTTCTGTTTTATCCATTTTCCTCCATATCTCAGAAATCATGATTGAAATGATCTCTCGTTCTGTTTTTCCCTTGACCACCTAGTCCTCCCCATCACTTGGAAGCTATTCACATGAAATAAATTCTCATCTGCTTACGCTATAGCCTCTGGACCTAGAACAGTGCTTGTGGCCCCAGAGGATGTTGAAAAAGTACATGGTAAGTAACTGAATGTGTCCCATCCACTTCTCAGAATTGCTCCCTTCATGCCTTTAGAAATGGCTTGTTAAATATGTTTAGCTATGGGTGTTGCGATTGCCTGAGGTGAGGTGGTACAGGGAACAGAACAGCTGTAACAAAGGCAGCCAGCCTTGTAGAAATAAGATGTCTCTCTGCTATCCACAACCAGAATTTTAGCTGAGGGGTCAAGGGCTTCCTGGTTGAACTTGTGAAGTAACTTGTTGGGGAATCCCACAATGGGGTCACCAGTGAGAAGGGGGAGGGGAATGAAACTCTGATTGGGACGTTTGTATTTGTTACCTGGGGCTGCCACATAATATAGCCCATGCTAGGCTCTGCACAGGAAAGCAATGCCTAGAAGCTTGAGACACACATGGTATGTGCATGGCATGGTGGCTTCCCTCTGAGAGCTGTGAGGGAGTCTGTGACATGCCTTTCAGCATCTAGTGATTCTCTAGTCATCTTGGGCATCCCCTGACCAGTTTCTGTCTCCAAGAATCTTCACATGGCATGTCCTAAGTGCATGCCTGTCTCTGTCCTGGTTTTTCCCTTTGATAATAACACAGTTGTTGAATTAGAGCCAATCCCAATGTCTTCACCTCTACCTGCCCATCTGCAAGGATTCGATTTTCAAATAAGCAGGGGTCAGAACTTTAGCATCTTTTCAGCCCATAAGAAGCACTAGGCACAGGAATGTGGGTCATGCAGGACAAAGGCACAGATGCCTAAGTCCTTTGAGAACTCTGCTCAGAGTGAAGTCCTTCATGATAGGGAAACTGACCCGGTCTCCATAAGACTGCAGAAGTGAGGAGGGACTCTAGGTTTCCTAATCTGGCTTCCTTCTAATTACTGGCCTCTATGTGCTTTCACCAGGGTTCTTCTTTGCAGAGCAGCTCTAAGACCCAGACTAAGATCCTACTCACCATGCAGGAAGCAAATCTCAGTTTTAATTGCCTGTGCAATTAGTGCACTCCTAGTGTCGAAGCCATCACCTGGAAAAACACTTTGCTTAATTTGAATTTAAGCGGAATTCTGAAATGACTGAGGGCCCTACCCGTGAGGGTCTGCACAACCTTTCATCATTCTGCTGGCATCTGCCAACTCTGGACTTGAAGAACTGTCTGCAAAGCTATTCGTCTCTACCCACCCCTACTTCCCTCTCACCTAAGGGAGCCTAAGGAAGCTGGCATGGGTCTGAGGCACAGGCTGAAGGTTGCATGGAAAAACAACCACCTAACAGCTGCCAATCCACTAGGCAACCTGAAACTGAGAATCCTGCTGCAGTGAACTGAAACTCAGGGGGAGCTCCTTCGGAGGAGGTGGGATGCAATTGTCTTGATTGGAAGTTTTCTGGGCTACCAGCCAGTGTGGCTCCATCTTGCTGACCTGAACATTAAGAATTTGCTTTTGCTCATGCTGCTTGAGAGCCTCCTTCTCTTTTCTTGTCTCTTCAAACTTGTTATCGGAGCAGAACACAAAGGAGCCACTTTCAAATACAAGATCTCTTGAAATTAAGAGAAAAATGCAGAACATGCGGCCCACAGCAGATACCAGCACACACACACGCACACGCACATGCACACGCACACACACACACTGGAGGTTGACCATGACTAAGAATGGATCTTACAGGACCATCCTTTCTCATGCTATTATGTGAACATTTTTGCCTAACTGGGAGAAAAAGGAAGAGAAATGAGAATAATTTGACTGCTTTTTCTAAGAAGCACACTTGGTCTTTGGGGGAATCTCATGATGTGTTTACTGAAACAGACCACTGGCTATACTCCAGGCAAGGCAGTGGAGTCTAGTACCAGGGATTTCGAGAAGAACTTAAAGAGTGCCTGGAAGGCTCTACCTGCCTCCTCAAGCTTGCCAGAGTCCACACTTGTTTTTAGGGAGAAAGTTCACCAGTGTCCATACTTGTTTACTTCTGTGGGTGGAGCTCATCATAAGACTCTCGGCTGCTCTCCTTTACTGGGGAAGATGGGCTTACTTAAGTGGTGAGTTGTGCAGCAAAGCCTGGGCACTGACAGTCCATTCCCCTCTCTCCTGGGACCACTGCTGTAGGGATCCAGTCTCTGCCTGTTCCTGTGTCCTAACCTCAGTAGTACTCCAGGATTTCCTGTGGACAGACTAGCCCATGTCTTGCCCAGCCATTCAGTCTGCAAATCTGTCCAGCTGTCACACTTCCGATTTTGGAGGTGTGTATATCTTACTATTTGCTTTGTTTATCAATGATTCAAAATCTAGATAAAGAAGGTGAGCTGGTTATAGCATATTCTTAGAGCTTTTGACTCAGTCCATCTTGTAGCAAAATCTCAAGCTACTACAACTCAAGGTTGGACACGTAGGTTAGTGTTTCATCAGAAGACAATGGTTCTTAGATCTTCTAGATGGGATCAGTTTTTTATTTTTCCCTTGGAGCATTGTGGAACTGGCAAAAACATTCTTTGACATGTAACCTCTCCAAGGAAGAGAAGACAAGGACAACATTCTAAATTCATAGAAACTCAGTCTCTAACCTGATCACAGGACTTTGCTTCCTTGCATGGTGCCTATCATTCTTAGACACTGACTGGTCAGGCTTCTGAGCTCTGAATGAGAAAGTTAGTTACCCTGAGGCCTGGCTTTTCTGATTTCTGATAAAGTTCTTCAAGAAAGCTCTTTATGAAGCTTTCTTAAGGGCATCATTTCCAGGCTGAAAAAAAATTATAATGGGTTTAACTCATCTTCCCATTGTTCATGGCTTATCTTCTACCAACTGGCCTTACTGCTAGAGGTTGCAAATCGCAGACTGATTCAGGGACCTCAGTTGGGAGGTTTGCTGGTAACTATGCAGGCTGAGCTTTGCACAAGGCTGAAGAGTGTTCCTTGTAATGAAACCACTTCAGGATTAGAGAATTTCTACAGCTTCCTGTAAACGGCAATAAAGTGTCTCAAGAAATAAACACCTTCTCTGAACTCTCGTGGATTTGCCATCTAGGCCAACATTATAGGTGCTCAAATGTCTTCTGGACAAACTTTTCACTTCAGAAATGAGAAATCAGAGACTTATGGAAGGAAGACAGAAGTTACATTAATTCACAGATCTGAGTGGCAGAGTTAGGATGAGAACCCAGCTCTCCCTACTTGATGGTACTCTTTTCTTTTCTTAATGCTGGAATAGCAATACCAGCAGGATCCTCCAAACCTCTAACTTTCTTCTTGTAGCCTCTGCACTAATAGGCTTGCTCAGTGTGCATCCATCATCATCATCTTCTTCTTCTTTTTTAAAATGTCCTTTGACTGCAATAACATCATCATGTTGTCTCCCAGCCCAGGTCCTTTTCCCCACCCCAGTCTCACCTGTTGTAAATTGGGTGCTTGAGGCATCACTTTCATTGGTCCCCCGGACTGCGCTGATGGACACCTCGTAGCGGGAGCCAGGTCTAAGTGCTTGCACTGAGTACTGGCTTAGGGGAGGTTGCAGCCGGAAGGTAGTCTTCCCGCCTTCGCCACCCACCAAGCCATATTTTAAGAGAATGAAATCAACTTTAGCTCGAGGTGGGGTCCACTCCACAAAGGCCACAGTATCAGAGACATCTCGAACCAGGATCTGTGTGGGCCCGTCAATGACTGCATGAGAAACAGAACATGACATTGATTCAGGAGTAAGCCTTCTTTGGCATTTGTTCACCTTTTCCCTTCTTACGCTAGCTTGCTTATTGGGATGGATTGTATAGATGGGGAATATGAGATACAAAAGAGGAAATCTCTTCCTGGAGCACACATTTGTTGACACCATGGACAGTGATATACAGTTCTCCCAGAACGTGGGCTCTTTCTCCACTCATCGACGATAGGTTTCAGATGCTGGTGTTTTGCACTCTGGGCAGGAGGACACTTACAAGCTTGGATGACTCTGACCTATTCCTTTCATAGGTAATGACACAGGAGGACAGAAGAAACTTTTGGCCTGTGCCTGTTGCCCAGCTCTTATCTTCATGGGCCTAGATGAAAGGTCTATGAGATAACAGAGACAAATGAGACCCAAACTTGGTTGCCAAAGTCTCATTATAAGAATTCAGAAGTTATTCCTATCTAGTTTTCTATTTTTATTTCTATCTAGTCTGGACAACCAGACTGGCATTTGCATGTGTGGACATGAAACATGCCAGTCGGGAAAATGTACTCATCTGAATTCAAAGGGCTCCAACTCTGAAGCTGTTTTTGTGAGTCATTTTTCTTTCTTTCTTTCTTTCTTTCTTTCTTTCTTTCTTTCTTCCTTTCTTTCTTTCTTCCCACAAGTGCCTGTGTGTTTCTAAGCCTGAAGACACAGGCCACAAAGGGTTCCCCAGGCTATCTAGTGCTAGAAATTGTCTCTAGAGAGTTAGCCTGTATAGAGCCAGGGCTGGTGTGGAGATTCTCTACCACACTTACAGAGAAATAGGGAGCATTAGATGTGGGAATGAGGAGCAGAGAACTGAAAAGGAGAGGAGGGAGATGAGGGAGAGGAAAGGAAGAGGGAGAGGAGAAAGAGGAGGAAGAGGAAGGAGGAGGGAGAGAAGAGAAGAGGGAGAGGAGGGAGGTATACAGACAAGCAGAAATGAGTGACCATGTGGGCTTATGGAAAGATACAGAGAGAACTCAATTTCTGATATTCCATTTTATGGTTCAAATCTTTTATGAGTCTGATATATATATATATATATATATATTTTTTTTTTTTTTCTGATTTTGGGTTTCTAGGAAATACTTTACCTTCTTCCAGTAAATCTTCTTTTGCTTCAGTTTGTCTAAGTAACTTCTCATAGATTCTTCTGGAATCTTTGGCTAAGATTTGTTTTTAAACTCATACACACTGGACCATTTTCAACTCTGTCTCCAGTACAGGTATTTCCATCAGGACAACTGCAGGCTAACCTAGAGTTATTTCCTCAGCTTTTCCAACTTGAGCCATTCTCTAGATGCCCATTGGTTTCCTAGTGAACAGCTTGGGGCTTTTTAGTCTAGTTTCAGCTAAAATGAAAATCAGTAGATCCTGTTGTTACTACCTGGTTTGGTGTTAAAATGGAGTTCTATTTATCATACTTGAGGTAGAAATGTGTTTAAACAGAAAACATCTTTTTTTTTTTCCACACGCTGCAGCTTTAGGTGACTAGATCTTTGCTATTTCACTTAATTTAGTCGCAGGGTGGTTAGATGTCCTCCTAGCTATGTGAATTCAATGTCTGAAACCCTGTAGACACTCAAGAGTGCTGAGTGAATAAAAGGAATGAACCGGCCTCTTCATCCTTTCGAAAGGGATAGGAGAACATTTTTTCTTAACTGGAACTTTTTGAGGGAGGAAGAAAAAAGGCATCAGGGAAAATCAGATAACCACATAAAGCTTTTGTCCTTCAACTCTTTAGATCCCAAAACCCTAATCGTAATGGATTGGTCATATTAGAATGTGATTATGTAGCACAGAGGGCGTTAGCTGCAGGAGGTCTTGTATTTGCATTCATAAAATGGCCTGCCTGGAAAAAGCCAGTCTGAGTGCAGATGAGGACTCAGAGCTTCACAGGAGGGGGTTGGTGTAGGTCAGACCTTAGCAGAAGGAAATAATCAAATGATTGTTTCCTAAAAAGCAGCAGACAGGGATGGGAGCCAGCCATCTTTCCTGCTGCATCTTAGATAACACTCTTCTTTGGTCAACTGGTCTTAATACCCTGCTCCAATCAAAGCTGTAGCAACTTTGATTTCAATTTCAGCACTAATTTCTAATCAAATACAAGTCCTTACAAAAAATAGAATGCATGTGGTTTTCGTCTTCTTTCTCTTCTTTTTCTGTTTTATATTTTTCTTGTAATTTTGTACATCATGCAAAGCCATTAAGAAGGACTTCTTTTCTTAATTGAAAGCTGCTTAGCTTTCCCATAGTTTTCTAAATTTGGAGCTTTTAATTTTAATTTTAATTTTAATTTTAATTTTAATTTTAAGGAACTCTCAAAAAGTACTTCAAATTTTATTTTAAAAATTCATTTGGATATAAAACTGAGACAGAGTTGGATTGCTTCTTTAAGTGCCCTCCATACTTGGGAAACAAGCTACTCAGCTGGAATGATCTCTCTCCTTTTCTGAGGCATGTTTTCTTTTCAGCCTTTTACCTGCTAATGCTTTTTTTATGTCAGGCATAGGAAAGGCCTGGCGACACTCCATATCAGAAGTGAATTATCTATCCTGTTAGCAAATATCTAGTCTTCAGAATCCAGCGTAACCTTGGGAAATAGATTTGTGCCTGTGGCACTCTGGAGAGTTCTCCAGATAATCATGGTTTTGTTTCCATAGGGTTTCTTCTGAAGTCCACTTTTATTATAACAGAACTTTCTTGAGCCTTCTCCCCGTAGAGAAACATTGTTTTTAAGAAAAAAAATCTTAAATGGATGTACAAAGTAGAAAAGAGATCAAAACAGAACTTCCCTGGCTGACAATATGAGAGAAAAGTTATTAGAGAGACACAGATCTCCTTCTGATTCTGACTTTGAGACTTGGTTCTGGAACTCCATCGCCAATGCAACGTAAGCCAATGCCACAATAGTTAAAAACATCAGCATTTTCTGGACTAAATCTCTAAGTCTTAGAACCTGTTGTTGTTTGGACACAAATATTTAAGTCTGAACAGTTAAATTACAGACATTGCTTTATTGAATAGTACTGTGATTCCCTGTTCTACCCAAGCTAACATTTTCTTCTTGACCTAAGACCAAAGATTGGCTTTGTAGCATGTCAGTTTCTGTTTATGAAAAAGAAAACTGTGTTAATACTCATCTTAGTCTTTGTTGCTAACAAGGAAACTTGGGCAAGCTCTACATTTAATCTTCTCTATCAATAAATGAAAACCAAAAAGCCTAATACCGGATGCTACTTAACACTTCTGAGCAACTCTCAGGAGTCACACAGATGTGTATCACAGTTGCTAAGTTACAGCTGAACATCCTTTGTCAGCTAAGAGGACAATAAGGCAAAATAGGACATGATTAATGAATTGATCTTGAAAATATAATGATCCTAAATGAGATAAACTATGGGCACTAAAAGAATAATCAAGTTGAGCCATCACTTTGCTCTGTGACTCAACTCTGCCTACTGGTTTCAAGTAGTCTGCCTCCTACTGCTTCTACTTCTAGCACCTTTTTCGTGAGTATGTGTATATAACAGGTATTAAGCAGGCATCAGTATAGTGCTAATTATGGTGTGTAGTGTATTCAATTTAATCCTCATATCACTTCAGTGAAAAAGGTGTTATAAAACAGATTGAGGTTTGGAAGAGTTTGGTTGAATTTCTCCAAGTCTGATAGTAGGCGAGAGTGGGTCGGATCCCGCTGATTTCCAAGTTTATGACAATCGGAGGTTGGTGTGTGAGGCTTAATGAGTGAGATTAGTAGAAACATACTGGAACTATTAATAGAGAGTTTCCTTCATGGAACACATTCTGAGGTCTGTGTGCTGGCAAGGGTGAGCACTAAGGAGTATGTTCTGCTAGGATCTGGCAGAGTATATCCATTTCCGAGTCCCTACATCATTTCAGCACTCTGAAAATCAGAGAATCTTTTTCACCTATCCATGCCTGGCAGTTCTCTGAACAGTCATGGGACGAATTGGAGGCACTTACCAGTGGAGACGCTGGCAGAGGTCGGAGGGCTCCGGGCTTGTTCCTTTAGAGCCACAACATTCACAATGTACTCCTCCCCAGGTTTCAGTCCCGTCTGGTTAAAGGATGTAACATCACTGGGGAGCTGAGCAATCACCCCTCCTTCATTGTTCTAGAGGGTGGGGAAAACCAGAGAAATCAGAAGGAGTTACTGGAAAAGAAATATGGTAAGAGAAAGACACAGGGGCAGGATGCTAATTGGGCACACTGGAAAATTAAAAAGCAGACTACATCTGTTCCCCAGGAACCATCAGTGAAGTGCTTGGGGCCAGGAATGTGCCCAGCAGGCTCAAGAACCAATTTTTGAGAACATTTCTTTGGCCTATCCAGGGTTTTCTGAGTTTGCCAATAAAATCTAGTCATGCAGTGATGCAGATTGACTCTTGTCAAAGAGTTAATGTTCTACAGTGATGATCAATGTTATCAGATTTTTGGGTCACCTATTGTGATGAGTATGCCTTTAGCCATTAATAATAATGCACTTGCTTGTATGTATATATACATGTGTATATATGTATACATATGTGATACATATACACAATAAATACATATGTAATATTCGAATCTAAGACATTATTACCAGATTTAAAAAACAAAACAAACAAACAAAAAAAAAA
>JANHMN010000009.1:56649908-56675817 GCA_030674055.1 Rhabdomys pumilio | reverse complement strand
TTTTTGTATTATTTGACAACAGAGTGGGCTAATAAACCAGCCATCCTACCTTAAGGACAGTAGTAGTTAAGAACCTTAAGGTGTTGTCATCTCTACTATCGTTGTCTTTGTTCTTGTCTCAGGGGTGGAGATCCAGATCTCATTCTGAATATGAACCCACTAATTATTATGGACTTGCAAACAGTTGCCACAGCAAGCAAATGAATACAACCAAACTGGGAATTATTTTGTCCCCTCCTCTCCATTCTTCCTCCCCAACCAACTGGAGCTAGCCCCAGAATGACCCCCTTCCTACCTGCTGAGCAGTCAGGGCCCTGGTAGCCCTCCTCACAGATGCAGAGACCCTCCTGGCAGTGACCTCGGCCACTGCAGGCATGCAGACACCGTCGCTGGCTGCAGTCCTCACCAGCATAGCCCTCTTGGCACAGGCAGGTGCCATTGGCACATTGCCCCTTCCCTGAACAGTCCCCAGGGCAGCGCAGCTCCCTGCAGTCCTCGCCTGTGTAGGGTTCTTCACAGACACATTCCCCATCCACACAAAGCCCTCGGGAACTGCAGTCTGTTGGGCATCGGAGCTCTGAACAGTCATCTCCGCTGTATTCACTGTCACAAATGCACTGGCCATCGACACACACACCCCGACTGGAGCAGCCCAGTGGGCAGTAGGGCTCTGAGCAGTTCTTGCCAAACCAGCCTTCATTGCAGATGCAGCCACAGGACTCGAAGCTAAAGTTGCCATGGCCGCTGCAGTGAGGGACATAATCCAGTTGTCCTAGAATGGCCAAGGTAAAGGTCAAAGGGCAGCAGTGTCCTCTCACAAATGGTGTTGGGGAGGGGTGATCAGAGATCTGTACTCATCCCTTGATCACACCGGTGCTGCTGAGAGTTAACTACAATGTAGTTTGGTAGAAATTCAACTTAATAAATATTTTCACCCACTGCAGTTGTCTACGCCTAAGACAGCACTGAGGGTAAAGATGAATAAGATCCGAGTCATTGTCCTCTGATAGATCACTTTCAGAGTATCTTAGATTGGGTTCTTTAAAAGTGACTTATCAAAATAATGTTCCCAGAGGAAACTTGCCATAGTAGTTTGGGTGGGGGGAATCAGGAAAAAACGTGACTGAGCCATAATGTGGTTATATAAAGTCCCTAGAAGAATGACTCAGGTTCCTCCCTAGGTGAACAGTTGTACCCAAGATGATGTGATGCTTGTTCTTTATCATTCAGGGCCTGAACTATGTGAGCCTGAGCCCTCAGAATGCTTTGGATAGAGAAAACTGGGTGCAAGGCTCTTGCACAGCTAATGGTAGCTGTTGTTCATGTGATACTTACTAGGTGAGTTAATAGTTAATAGTTCCTTATTGCTCTCATATGTCATTATTTGTAGACAAGGAAGAAAAGTCATAGGCCATGTGACTCGCTTAGCACAAGCCAGAAGTAGCAGAGCAGATCTGAACTCAAAGTCTGACTCTGAAATCTTGGTCACATCTTATGGTGAGGAACAGATGGACAGAGACAGAAGCAAACCCACTGACTATCCAGCCTTCTGGAGAAAAGATACAGTGTGTGTGTGTGTGTGTGTGTGTGTGTGTGTGTGTGTGTGTGTGTTTGTGTGTGTGTGTGCATACATACCTCTCAAGTGCATGCATATGTGAACATACATGCCTATGTTCATGGAATAGATCAAGATAAAATGTCCATCTTGCTGGGGAAGATGGGGACAGTCCTCTGGGACCTAAATGACTATCATTTTCTCAGATGGTTGAAAGACTGTGAGTGAATGAACAGAACACTACATTCTCTAGTCATTCAGGTTAACACGAACAGATATCAACTCAACAGCCTGTGAAGACCAAAGATGAATGAAAACAGACATCAAATTCCCTGCCTGCCATCAAAGTTACTGTGCTGAGCCGATGTACCTGACTCATTCCCCCCCTTACCCCCACAAAATCAGGTTAATATATTTTGAACTGGGTAAGCAGTGTTGAGAATCCCTGAACCAGATCCTCAGGGGACAGATGCATTTAGATCTTACAGATGACACATTAACTGGGAGCTACATACTGGGCACGTTTTTCTATGACCCTGTGAAGATATGCTGGGATTTTCTTTCTCTCATCCCACCTCCCTCTCCACTCAGCTCTCTCCTTATCCACCAGGGACAAGGCTGCAAGTTCTTTAGACTCTACCTGTGGCAGCGCTTTCCTGACAGCAGTTGGCATTGCACTGGTCTCGTAGCAAGGACACCTCCCTCTCCAGAATCTCGATCCGGCTCAGCAGTTCCTGCAGTACCTGGGAAGAGCTTGCACATGGGCAGGCTTTTTTGGGGAGGTTGATCTTGTGAGTGAAGGTGACTTGGCTCTCATGGTCTGAGGTTTGGCCTGTGTATTCAGCCAAAGTGTCATCTTCGGCACTCATGTCCTGTTCAGCTGAGGCCTCCAGCCCTGAGGAGCAGAGGCTTTCTAGTGGCACGTTGATGTTATACACGTGGTTGAAGACCATAGGCTGCTCTTTGCTGGAAGTGTTGTAGCTGGAAGCCCCTCCTCCTTCCTCCTCCACAGTTTGTCTATGGACCCTTTCTGTAGTCACCTCCAGCCGACATTCAGAAGGCTTGAGCATTGATCCCAACAGGATCAGGTTTACACCAATAAGCATGTTCTTCAAGACTACTGTTTCCCCGTCGATCCCCATCGTCTCAGCCAAAGCTTGGTTCAAGAACTCTCGGTAGTAGCCAGCATGGAGTTATAGGAATCTACAAGAGAAAGCAAGGGTTCATATGACCTTGAAAACCTGTGCTGGACCACCACCACGGCTCTCGTTCTGTAAAGCTAGAATACACACAGACAGAAGTTCTCTGTGTCTGTGTGGAAAATTGAGAGGAGACAGTGATTATCAGTCAGAATGCTGGGTCTTCTCTCAAAGACTGAATTCTTGACAATGAACATCACTTCTACATAAGAGTATTGTTATGACTTTAGTTTCAAATGTCCCCCTCCCAAAGTTTGGCTGGCAGCTGGAGGGTATCTGAGAATTGGACTAAGGATTTGATTTCATCAATAGATTAATCCATTGATGGTTTCATACATTTGCAGCATTAAATAGTTAGAAAGAGCAGATGACCACTTCAAAAGTTGTCATGGTTTGTGTAAAAATGTCCCCTATAGGCTCATGTGTTTGAATTCTTAGTCACCAAGAAGTGCTACTATTTGAAAAGATTAGAAGGATTAGAAAGTATGGACTTGTTGGAGGATGTGTGTCACAGGGGTCAGAATTTGAGGTTTCAAATGCCCATGTCAGGCTCTGAGTCTCTTTTTGCCTATGGATCAGGATGTAGCTTTTAGCTACTGCCCCAGCACCTGCCTGAATGCCACTATATTCTCTGTCATGATGATAATTAACTAAACCTCTAAAACCGTAAGCAATCCTCCAGCTAAATGCTTTCTCAGAGTTGCCTTAGTCGTGGTGTCTCTTCACAGCATCAGAACAGTGACTAAGATATGGGTATATCTAATCCTTAGCCATTTCTGTCTTGTCTTTGTTTTCCAGCCACCACAAAGTGAGCAGCTTTTCTCTGCCACATCATCTGCCATGATGGACTGAAACCTTTGAAATGAGGAAAAGTTTGTTCCTCTTTGAAGTTGTTTTTTCTGTTTTTTTTTTTTTTTTTTTTTTTTTTTTTTTTTTTTTTTTTTTTTTTTGTCGTAGCACTGAAATATCAGACCAATGTAGCTATTTATGCACAGAATCTGGTAGTCTGTCCCCACAGTATGCAAGGAATTTCTAGAACACATGTCAGGAATGGAGGTTCTGTGAACAGCCACTTCTACTGAGAAGAGATCGAAGTTTCTCTTCACTTCTAAATTAGGATTAGTATGAAATGGATCACAGAAACTTTGGGGTACTTCTGTGTCTCCTCAAATATTTATTATGAAGGAACCTCAGTGGTCATGTCAAATAACTTATCCATCAATTCCTTTAAGCTCACCTATTCAATATGGGTTGACATCACAAAAACCAACCAGCCAAATAATGTAGTCCTGGGCAGTTTGTGATTGTTAATTATCCTTGGGTACATTTGTGATTTATCTGGGATGATGTGAGCCAAGCTTTGTTTTAATCTTCTCATTAGTGTAGTCCCCATGCTCTGTGACCACAGGGTGCCTTTCTTTCGAAGTCCTGTTTAAATTGCTAAAATAATGAATTAGCTCCTTCACTGGTTACCTAGTCACCAAGAACCATGCAGTATAATAAATTCACAGTAATAAAAATCAGGTTTTACAAAAATTATATTTCCTTTCTATTCCCTGTGTAAAAGAAAAAAAAGGAGAGAGATTTAGACACCTTGGTTCTCAAGTGAACTCAGAGCTACTAAGAAGATTAAGGACTACAGAGCCAAGTGGCCACAACTATGAGGCTAAGAATAAGGCGGTCAATGTTAGTTAACACCCACTGGCTGTACACACGGAACAGATGGAGCTGAACGAACACACGATCTTGATTGATCTCTAAGAAATTCTTAAGATGATCCTCGTCTTATAGCAGAGCAATTTCTGTCTAGAAGGGTTGATATGGGAAAGCTAGCCAGACTGATCTCCAACCTGTGTTCTTAATGACTATGCTTCAGTGCCTTAAAGAAAAATAAAAAGAGTGTTCAAACTTGGGCATGGTAGCATACATTTTTTATTGCTAGTATAGGGGAAGAAGAAGCAGGAAGATTAGGAGTTCAAGGCCAAACTCTTCTGTAAAGCAAGTCTAAGATCAACCTGGGATATATAAGACTCTTTAAAAAAAAAAGAAAGAAAATGTTCAATTATTTATTGTCCTTTATGGAAACTGGACATTCTAGAACTTTCTCAATACTAAAGTTAGAAAATTTGCCTGGGTGTGGTTCACTGCCTTTTCTTCTTTCATGAAGCATTCTCTTTCCATAATTTCCTTTCTGTCCCTTCATACATTCCTCAAATACAGGTTAGACTTCCTGTCCCTCACACAAGAGTGTGAGTATACTTCTTGTAGTGTTTACCATGCTAGACCATGGGCTCCCTACACCTGACTTTCCTACCCAGCTTGCTAAATGAATTTGAGTCAGATCATGTCTTCACTGCAGCATATTGCTGTGTGTTTAGGATATGAAAGTGCTCAGTATTTAGTTGTTGGATGCATGGACGGGCAGATGCATGAAAGAATGAATAAATCAATGATTTTAATGAGTAAATGCTCAGTGAGCAAAAGGTTGAATCATTCTCCAATTCATTTAATCTCTCTCCATTAACCCTAAGTTACTTACTGTTCTGTTCAATTTCAACTCTGGACAATATCTAAGACTTCATTGAATTAAGAATAACTGGTATTAGTGACTAGCATAAAAATCATATATTATTACTCAGTCCTTATGTTATATATTGTATTGTTTTCTCTCCCTGTTTCTAATATGGAGAGAAAGTAGTGCAGACTGGAGCTGCTGAGACTGCCAGACTGTCTGGGCTCAAAACTCTTCCCCACAAATGTTTATCTATGGGAAGACCACTTAACCTTTCCTTCAGCTTTGTGATCTGTAGAGTGGAGCTAAAGAATGGTACCAACTTTATAGGATTAGAATGATGACTCTACCATTATCTATAGTATACTTATTCAGTATCTAATAACACTGACTCAAATAAATAAATAAATAAATAAATAAATAAATAAATAAATAAATACTGTTTTCAGACCATTTGGTTCTTCTCCTATTTAAAGACTACCCCAAATATGCAGAGGCATGTAAAATGTTTTACTAGTTGGCATCAGAAAAGCCCAACTCATACTTTCTCCTTGAACAAGGATGATGATGTCCTAGAAATACTCTGGGATGACAATCATTGGTCACATCTAGATAATGCAAATCTGCCTTTGGAATAGATGGACAGACATGTCTAAACTCATCTGACCCCACAGCTGTAAGCTCTTCCTAGGCCCCTCTTATCTTAGGCTATACTTGTTTTCCCATTTTGAGTTGCTCCAGGTGTTACATCCTTGGATGTCACTTCTACACTTCTGTCATGACAACATTCTCACAGTGAGTCTGTCAACAGTCCTTTACACATACATAAGGCCTTGCTGTCTTTCTTAAACAAAACTTTATTTACCTGATTCATATTGATATTGCTGAATATTTTTTTGTAGAAATTGTGAAATTATTACATAATGGTCTATAAAACTTAATACAGTTTTTGGCTAATTGTAGATAGGAAATGAATAAAGAATAAGTGATATTATAAATGAAAAAGAGGACCAATGATAGGGGAATTATGAGTGAGAGAGATGCTAGATTCTATGTGTAGGTTTAAAATAACCACTACAAATTGTAGAGAAAAGGAAAGTTGTAGTTTTACATGAGAAAAACAAGCAATATTTTAGTCAATATCTAAACTTGTATAAGTAAATTGACCATGTAATATCTGTAAGACCAAATTTATTTTTTTAACTTAGGCTTTATTAACTGAAATAGGGGGTGAAATATAAACCAGGGGCCGTCTGCCCTTACTGCACCAATAATTGATCATTTTTAGATGATTGGCATGTTGAAAGAATGCAAATCTTGTCATTTGAGAAAGAGAAATTTAGCACTTTATTCAGAGAGGTGAGAACATGGGAAGTTCATATGTTATTTTATCACCCATTCATTTGACAGATATTTATTGAGTCGTTATTAGATCCCTGCCCTGTGTTTATGGAAATTACATCCATATGTATGGAATTGGAAGGGTATAGTATAAGGAAACAAGAAAAATAAATATCAAACTTAATATTATATATACAAATATAAATTACTTGATATTTGTCATATAATCATATCATATTATGTGATACATATGTCTGTGTTAGTTTCAGTCAGGAAGAGCTAGCTATTGTGGAGAGAAAAGAATTGATGAAAGGAGTGTTTGTGTTAAGCAGGTGAGGGTTCATGGTCATATTTATAGAGTGCTATCCCAAAAGGCTTGTCTGATCATATCACAGCTGAGAGGATACTTGACAGAACTGGGGTAGAGTGTCTGGGAACAGCAGATACAGGGGCTCTGGGGCTGGGGTGGATCTCCGGCATCTGAATAACAGGATGTCTGGGGTGAGGTGAGGAAGTGGATGTGGAAAGGCCCTGTAAAACAGGGCTTTGTTCTTCACTGCCATAATGCTCACTGTCCTCAAATGCTTCCGGGACCACCATTGGTTATGAGCATCTCCCATTCCTTGAGAAACTCCCAGCCTCAGAGAGAAGTAAAACACAAGCACACTAGTGCATGGTGATGACCATGACTAAAGGGCATGCCAGATGTCCAGAGAGGATGGCTATACATCCACTTTGTAGCAGGAAAAGTGACCCTGAGGAGGTCAGAACATTTGATATTGTTTGCCAAATATTACTGGCCTGGCTTTCAGGCACACAGTAGGACTAGATTTTCTAACTTTCCTTGGGTATATGAGACCAGATCTTTTGTTCTGGCCAGAGAATCATTGTGAGCCTGGTTCTGCTTCATCCCTTGGGTTATTCAGGCACCATTGTGAGTCAGTGGAATGAAAGGAATGAAGCTTGTCAGGGTGGGGAGTTTGCAGGATCTAGGTCTAGCCTGATCAAAAGAGTAGCTGGGCGGGGGGGAGGTCTTTTCCAAGACTATTCTTCAGTGCTACAGCTCTTCTTGATGATGTTAGTGAAACAGCTCTCTTGGACGATGGTCTGTTAAGGAGTAGTTCTCTTTATTCAGGAGTAACAAGAGCTATATAAACCTTGGGGAGTGGTTAGTGGTTTTCGAAGAGAGTATACATTATTGGCTGAGGCTGATGTGCTGGCAATGCTTCATTTGTGTGAAGAGGGAGTCCAGGTACTTAAACCTATAATGTATCCAATAGGCTATGTGATTTCCCAAGAAGGATGAAGGTAGGGGATGTGGGGCTATGTGCCCTGGGGCATGCAAACCAAGAATAGGAAGGGAGCTGTCCTTATTCCTGTAGGACTCAACATGAGAGTTTGGCCTCAAGTTGAGGTTTTAGGGTTTGGACATCTCTGGACCTCACTCTTATTCCAGGCCCATTCTTCCTGGTCACACTTTGCCTCACAATTCATGAGAGGAAATGGTGAGTATTCCTTCCAGGTTGAGGTATCCAGTTCCTCAGAGGACACTTGCTCAAAGATTTTTCCTTCTGTGGTGACTAGCTGTGTGCAAGATGGTGGCAGCTCTATTGTAGCGCGCGTGGTATCCCTGCCCGCAGGAACTCACACGAACACGAAGGATCCTTTCGTGGCGGCACGCAGTTTATTCTTTCAGCATGGCTGGGAGAGAGAGGGATTCGAACTTCCCCCACCCATATAACCTTTGGGGTGGACCATTATGATTGGCTGCTTGCTCAAACTCCCAGGTTCCCCTGCGCTGTACATGCGCAGTTTAATGGTGGATGTGACGTCGGAAATTAGGCGTGCCCAAGACGCTGCGCATGCGCGGTTTGTTACCTCACGCACACAGGCGTCAGCAAGGACAGCCTCCTACACTCTATCACTCTGGGTCTCTAAGTGACTGCATGAAACAGAGACCCTCTTCCCGTGTCAGTCTGTTTTTGTCAGCACATCTTTTGGCTTTGGAAGCACAGTTTGGGGGATTAGTTTTTCTCACGCATAATTTAGACTACCCATGGATAACATGGAGATGGATCTTAATAGATTTCTCTCTAGGTTAAGAGAAGGAGGAGGAAGAGGAGGAGGAAGAGGAGGAAGAGGAGGAGGAGGAGGAAGAAGAGGAGGAGGAAGAAGAGGAGGAGGAGGAGGAAGAGGAAGAGGAGTTCATTCTAGAACTGTATTTGCTGAAACTTATATTCAGAATACAGTTTGTTCAACGAGTGTGTTTAAAGGGCTTCTAGTGCTAAGGGGTTGGACTTTTACATGGCACAAGGGCCTGGAGAAGTTTTCATATGTAAGCAAAAGCTTTCCCAGTGTCTGTGATGGTGGGTAGTATACGCCTGTCTGGTCACTGGAGATAATCCAGGTACAGGCCAAATATTTTGAGAATTCTGAAAAAGAGTTTTCATTCACCAGAGGAGAATAAACAGGACTAAAATCAATGGTAAACATTTCCCCAGTATTTTACAGAGTCATGATTTTAGTGGGTTTTTAGGAATCTCACTTCCACAATCTACCAGTTTCTTAGACTTTCCAAAACAGAATCCCATAAAAGAGCAGCTGAAAACAGCGGCACTTCAGAATCAAGTTATCTTCAAGGTTGTCTCTTCCCCAGGGCTCTGAGTGACTTTGTTCGTGCCTCTTTCTAAGTTTCAGTTGATGACCTGTACACCTTGGCATTTCTTGCCTAGTAGATGTGTCAGTGCAAACTGTCTGCCTGCATATCTGAGTCTTTGCACGGCAATCTTCTGAGACACGCTGTTGTTTTCAACTGGAGATCCAGCCTATTCCAGCTTGACCTCATGTTAACATAGCTAACCATATCTATAATGAGTTTACTTCCAAGTAGAGCCATATCCTGGGATGCTGTTGGCTAGGACTTCAACCAAGACACAATGAGAAGACAAGACTCAACCTATAACAAAAAAAAAAATACCAAATACCAGGAGTAATTGGAACAAGTTATGTACCTGCCTTGTACTACATTATGTATTCTTGCAGAAACATCTATAAGCTAAAAAGGAGTGTTATTTAAGATATTCAAGAAATTTATGTCATGAGTGTGACTTGGGGGGAAGTAACCAATCAGAGTGGGATATCCACTCATGTAAAGGAGACATCAATCACTCTGGTTTACTATGGACAGCAGGTAAACTCCTATGGTGATATTCTGTGATGGTTGGTCCTCTTTTTCCTTTTTTTTAAGATAGAGAAAATGAGCATGAGAAAGGGCCAAGTAACTTGACCAGTACTGAACGGCTAATGAATAGAGGAATTGGTGTTAGACCCAGATCTTGCTGACTGGAGCCTGGGTCTTCATGGCTGCTCTTCAGCCAGCTTTAATTAGCAGCCACATACTGTTCTCATGAAAAGATTTGCTCTTACATTACCAACATTCTCTTCTCCCGGGTTCAGATTTAGGGCTTCTTGACAGCCGTGACTTTTAGTTTAATGTTTTCTCCACAAATCCAGGCGGTTTCCCTAGAAATTGCTTCAGTCTCTCCTCCTTGGGGGAAAACTTTTCTGATGGCTTTGATTTATAAGTGCCCAGCCTCCGCTTCAACTCAACCATCAGGGGAAGAAAATCTCCACCAGTAAACTTTGCTGCTAGAGGTGGAACAGGAGACAGTTTTTAAACCTGCCCCTTCCCAGGCATAGCCTGGCTCAGCCAACCGTTACAGAGAGCCAGACCATGGCTTGCTTGGCACTTTCTCATTTCCTTTTGTATTCTGAACTTCCACTGAAGTTCAGGAGTTATTAGCCACCACTGACCAGACCACTGGTGATCTGCTCACCTCTTAAGCTGCTTTTCTAGAATGAGACAGAAAAGGAGGTGGGAGATGGGTGATTAAGGCTCTAGTCAAAGTCAGCTCCAACAGAAGAAGGCAGAAACAAAGGTATATGAAGTGCCTGCTCACCAAATGTGCCTTTGGCTTTTTCCAAACTTATGTCAATAACTATTTCAAAGTGTCTTTTGTCAGCAAAAACTTCCCTTGCCTGCCTTCTTTTTTAAATCCTGTCTCCTACTCCTCATTGTTACTGAGAATGCTGGCTGTTATGCAGGAGGATGTTTTATCTACATTTAAATAATGGTGGTGGACAGAGCTTTGTAAAAATTTCCAGGAAGACCCAGCCTACTGCATTATGCCTGGTAATCCTGTGATAGCTGGCTTTGTCTTCTTTAGAGGTGCCTCGCCAGATCTGAAAACCATGTTCTCCCTTTGGTGTAAAGTGCTGGGCACCCACTAAAGCTAGGTGCACAATCTCCCTTGTCTAAAGATGACTCAGTGGCTCCTCTCTTCCTTATTTCTGCCTATGTATCAGATGGTGGTCAGACAAATTAACAGGAGTCAAAGCTGGAGCCTAGAGGGTCTGTTAATGACATAGATTAGTGATAGGAGACAGAAACGCTGTGGTCTGAATGTTTGCAGTCACCTCCCACCTCCACAAATTTAACATTGAAATCTTCACACCCAAAGTGACGATATTTGGGATCATGAGGCAGAGCCCCTGAAAGAAATTTTATGGGTCCCATGAAAAACTAATAAAATAACAGGGCCCTGTAGATTCCTTCTCCCAAACCAAGAGGCCCAGTTAATCAGTTACCAAAGAATGTAGAGTTACAGGACAAAGGATGAGGCCTGTTAAAGCTATCTCAGGAACTAGCTGATAAGAAAGATATGCAAAGCTCTGCTAACCTAGATAAGCATCTGCGTGCAGGAACTGCACTCTGCCCCCACCGACTAGTACAGCCTGCTGATGTTCAAAAATTGTAAAACAACCAATCATGTATAACCTCGGAAAAAGTTTCCTCCCTTTCCCCACCCCGTGTCTATATAAAGAGACGGGGAGCTTGGGGTTGTCCCTTCTGTCTCTTACATGAGACACGTGTCTGGAGGCCTGGAGCGCTCCGCTATTATACTACCTCATGTGATTGCAGCAAGCGGGTCTCTTGTGAGTCCTTGGGTACGTGCCATCCTGAGACTGGAGTGGGGTCCCCTTCTGGGGGGGGTCTTTTAGCCTTTCACCCCCAATAAATAGAATCAAGTCTTATAAAAGATAATCTAGGGAGACTTCTCAGCCCTTCCACCATGTAAAGGCATGGCTAGAAGTCCCATGCCTCATATGAGTCAGAGAATAGGCTCTTACACTCAGTATTTGCTAACACCTTGTTCTCTGCTTCCTAGCCCCTAGAGTGGTATGAAATAAATTTCTGTTGTTTATGAACTGCCCACCCTGTGATGTTATTTTACTGTAGCTGCCTAGTAGATTCAGGCAGTGGAAAGGAGGGAAAAATCAGAGGAAGAAAGCAAAGAAAGACAGGGGAGGAAGTAGGAAGACACCCACTTAGTGAAAGAAACTGGCAGCAATTCTACAGGTAGGATGAGAAAACAATCCCTAGGAGGAGATGATACACCCCAGGTTCGGTGACACACTAACAGTCATGAGCAAGATAGATGGTTGATGATGGGACAAATGAGGTTCCGAAGGAGTTGCCTTAACTCAATAGATTGATACTCAAGAAATTGTGTGCTTCTATTGATTCATTTCCTCGGCTCCAGCGTCTTTATCAATACAATTATCATGGCCCGTACCAGAGGTGTTTCTGGGCAATTTGTAAGAGGTGGATAACAGGATCGTCCTTAAGGCTGATTTAGTGCTGAGTTAACGAGGTGCTCACTGGTCTCTAGGGAGGTCTGTGGGGAGGCCAAGTCACCTTAGCTAGATGGAAGCCTCTTGTACTACTTAAAGGTCTTCTAACATGGATCTTCTTTTCTTGTCCTCCCCCACATCCTCCTCTGAATTTATTTCTTCACACTGAAGGGATCTTTGAAGGTTATGGAAAAATATTCTATGAGTCATCAGCTTTTACAGACACTGTGAAGGAAGGAAAGAGCTGGCTACAGAAGCTGGGACAAGGACAGGAGTGAAGGAAAGATGGAGAGAGAGAGAGAGAGAGAGAGAGAGAGAGAGAGAGAGAGAGACTGAGGAAGAGACTGAAGAAGAGAGGCAGATAGGAGCCAACAGGCCTCTGGCTTTTCCCTCTTCTTTTCCTTTTTCCTTGGTCAGAGATGATGGGGAGTAGCAAAAGGACCTCAGGATGAAAACAAGAGAGAATAAGTGTGTAGGTTTTGGGTGGGCAGGGAGAAGGCATTCCCCTGGGAGTGGATAGCCAGTGTTCTGTTTAGAGTTTCGAGCTTCTGCCAACCTTAGTCTCCACTTAGTCCCTAGGGGTGATTTATAAACCAGTAGCATATCTGTGGGAAAATGACATTTCTTGTGCTTTTTTTTCCCCCTGTAAGTTAGAATTAGCTTAAAAATAGTTCCCGCTCTGCCATTGGGATGCTCTGTCTCTCAGGGAAAGAGGGTAATTATGAAAGACGAGGGTGTAATGTGATTACAGCCGGCCCCATTGTGTCAGTGGAGACAGTGCTGGGCTGTTGGGAGAAGGCAGAACTGGCTGTCTCCATCAGCACTGGGCTTTTATTGGGCCTGTCAGATTTCTGAAAAGAACCTGAGGGCAGAAAACTCCCAGCAGACAGGACTCCATGACTGGCTAGGAGCTGACAGAAGGATTATGGGTTGGGTCACTGGACCTGACTGAAGTGTTACCACCCACCCAGGCTGGTGGCCCAGTGGCCCCAATAATGTGCACTTTGATGTATCCACATATGGGGATCTGTAGGAAGAGTCTTTGGTTCAACATTTAATGGATCCATCTTCATTTGTTGTTACATATCTAGAGCCCTGTATGTACCAGGCTCTGTGTCAGCATGGATTACAGGTACTACAGTTTCTGGGAGGGAAATCTGGCTGCTGCTCTGTCCTTTGGCTCCATCTTGTACTATCTGGGAGAAACGCTAATTGCCCTGACCTTCCTGAGCTGTTACTTTTTCATCTGAAAAAAAAAGGGGGGAGGGAGTCTTGAATAGCAATCAAGGGAACGATACAGAGAGCGATCAAAATCTCCAGACTAGAAGTGCAAGTGATGAGGAGGTCATGCAAGTTTGAATCCCAGCTTCAAAACACAAATGGCAGGGCAGGGCAAAAATCTATTACTGGGGACACATTTCGTTTTGGCCACTGTGGCAAGACAGAAAATCCTGCCTGGTAATTTCAGCTGCAAAATTTTATGATGTATGATCTAAGGGTTTTTGTGATTTTTTTTTTTAAGATAGATATCCTATTTAGGAAAGAATTTATCCAATTTTGTAGACCCTGGAGAATTCTTAACATCTGTAGAGCAACTGACAATTCTATATTATATATGGCCCCATCTGATGCTTGCAGCAGCTGATAGGATTATTCCTGTTTTATAAGTGAGGCTTAAGTCTGCAGGTGCTTTGCAGTTACCCACAGTAAGGTAGAGACAACTGAAGAGCGGGTCGCCTCTTAATTGAGTACCAGAGGTGTGGCCTCCCTCTCTCATCAGTTGCCCTTGTCCTTTAGAAATGGGTGGAGCATAAATAATGGATTGCTAATTAATCTTAACCATCTTGGTCAAACGTTCTTTCAAGATCCTGACCTTTCTCCATCATTAATGACTATTTTTCATCTGTGTTTCTTCAGCTTGGAGAACAGCGTGTCACCGTGCGCTGTTCAATTATTCTTCTTGAAGGCCCACACCACCTTTCATCTCTCTCTTTTCTCCATTTAACAAACTGTGAAGAAAGGTCTATTGCAAGAAAGATGGCTAGCCAGCCTACATCCCAAACTTATGGTTTCTGATTCTTATCCAAGATACCTTTCAAAACAAATTGAATGATTGCTTTAGAGTATAAGACACAGGGTCTCTGCCCTCGTGGAACTTATAACCTAGTTGAGGTGATCAGATACATATGAGCCTAAGGAACAAGATGAGGCACTCTATTTTAGTGCGGTAAACTGAAGATCACTCATTTTAAGTTCAGCAAGCATCCCAGAGCAAGTAGGGATCAGTGTGGGAGACGGCTTCTAGAAAAAGCAGTGTCTCAGTCCAGATGGAAGGGTTGTAGACGGTGGAGCATGTGGGACAAAATGGTAGTGTAAGCAGAAATACACTAGATGTAAGGATGTCTGGCCTCCAAAGGGATCAGCTTCTTTCTTCATGAAGACTAAAAATCCAGTGCCTGTGTGCCTGTGTCTGCCTATCAGAAAAAGGGCCAGCCACGCATTAATGGTGTTTTCAGAGCCTTACGTGTAGACCCCAAGATCCCACTAGTGGGTCTTGAAGGTCAGTCTGGGATTGTAACCCTTAATAAGGATAAATGTAACTATAGGAACTTATTGCTTAATTTTTACAACAGCAAAACTCTTTAGAAAAACAAATCTTAGGAGAAGGTACCTCTAGAAATGATATTTACTGGTATCCAGAACAGCACATGAATTCATCTGCTCAAAAACTACACAATGACAAGCTCACATATCAGATTCATGCTGTTTCCAAGTATATGGCATGGCTACATTGGAGTTGATCTTTCTAGCAGGAACCAAATAATTATACTCACTTCGGCTCACTATTAGTTTCGTCAGATGAGTTGAATGTTGGCAGTGGCAACTTAGTAAAGTTTGGCTGTAGTGGTCTATGGAAGTTATTGACTTCATGGTATAAATTATGCCTTTTAGAGCATGAAATAGCACCATACTGACCCAGACACTACAAGCAGGTAAAGTATGTTTTCTAGTGCATGAAATAACATAATCATTTTCTACTTGAAATTTGAAGAAGCTCTGAAAGTAGTGGTGTATAGTGCACTTGCTTAATTACATTTACTTATATGCTGGTTGCATGCCAGGAACTGTGCTAGGATCCATCTGAAATGGCAGGGGCCAGCTAAAGAAAGAAGTGTCAGGCAAGGATAAACAGCAGACCATGGCGAGTACCATGTCACAGCCACAGAGATTCCTTCTAGGAATTCAGCAGAAGGCAGCCTCTGAGTCACTATAAGATTATAAAAAAGTCAACAGGAAAGGTGACCTTTGAACTGGGGCTTGAAGAATACTAAAATTTTGAGAGGAGGGGCAAATGAAAGATGAGAGGAGTAAAGAAAGAGGAAGACAAAACGCACGGTTTCTAGGGTTGTGGGATATTTGGGGTGTCTGCTTTCAGAGGTGAAGGGTTACTCAGACATCAGATCATCTTGGTTGGTATCTTCAGAAAATTGCCTGGGGGTTTACTCAGCCATAGAAAGAATGAAATCCTGCCATTTGTAGGAAAATGAATGGAAGCCGAAATCATCATGTTTAGCGAGATAAGTCAGTGTCACGAAGACAACTACTTCATGAGCGTTCTCCTATGCAGAAGATGGGAGGGAACAGAATGTGGAGTTAAAAAGGGCACAGCCAGGAACATGGAAGGGGAAAAGAAATGGGGATGGCACACATGAGAAAGAGCAACCAGGGATGATATAATCAAGTTATATATAAACATGAAATGTCCTAATGAAACCCTTCTGTATAATTTGTAAGCGCTAACAAAAATAAATTGACTTTAAAATCAGCAATAAATAAATGGATTCTCTCCATGTCTGTGAGCCTGATGAATTACTGGCATTTTTTTTCTAGAGCCTGACATGGTTAAGAAATTCAGTGACATTTGTACTTACAATTGGTCCCAAAGATAAATTCCAAATTGACCAAAGGGTTTCTTAAAATTACAGTTCCTTAACTTGTAAGGTTTGGATTAGCCTTCCCCGTTATTTTAGGGTGTGGTTCTTCAGGGTACCTAATTCCTTTCATTCATTTTCCTCCCACTAACTTTCAGATAAAACACATTTTGCCCTCCATGAAGGTATAACAAGCACATCCTCTTTGTTCGTTATTGTTAAAAGGGGGCACCTGAGGAATTCAAATGCCATTTTTTATTAACCATTAAATCCAGGGTATGTATTGTACAACAATGGGCTTTTAAATGTGTCTGATCTGAACAAAGACAAGAACTGACCATTTAGTTTTGGGGAACCGACTTGTTGACAAGTTAAAAACAGATGGTGTAGAGTGGGTTCTGACTGTATCAGGACCACTGTGACCTTGGTAAGTAAGAGATGTCCAGAAGGCTCAGGGAGGTCACGCATGATGGAGTGGGGGACAAAAATTGCTCACCACAAGGATGCAGAAGCTTCCAGTTGATAGGGACTTTTACCTACAATAACTTGATGATCATGTACCTTTACCCAGCATTCTCCTTTCTTTCCAGCCTTAGCTCTCAGCCTACTCCACTTCTCTCTACAGCACTAGAGATCTTCCATTGCTCATCCATAGCTCCTCTTTTCCTTTATGCTCCTCCTTCCTTTTCCCAGAGCTTCCTCTCCAGTCAAGAGGGAGTCTTGCTCAGCAGGAACTCAGTAAAGAGTCTGTGAAGGTCCCTGTTCCTTCTTCAGGGAGGCCTCCAAGAGCTGGCTGTGCCCTAAGATGAATGGTATGGTGCTTTTTCTCTACAGGACTGTTCCTGTGATTTCTTACTCAGCCTCCCTTTCCCCTTTGAGAACTTAAAGATGGCAACGGCTCAGCTTCTGTCAGCCACAGACCTGTATGCAGTGCCCTCAGTAACTGGCCATGGGTGTCCAGAGCTTGTCTCTGCATTTTCATGCAGGCACTTGGCTTGCTGAGAAGGGCTTTTAAACCCAGATGTTTGTTCCTAGCTTGGCTCTGCTAAAATCTCATTTTTCCCATGGTTCCTCCCTTCTTCTGTTAGTCAAATGCCAAAGTAATAGCAGACACAGTACTGGCAATAAATTAATGCCTTCTGAAAACCTGTTTGGAAAGAGGTAGGCCTTAAACCATAAATAACAATGACATTTTCATTTTAACAACAGCCTTCAACTAACCTAACAGTGGACACGGTTCCGTGTGGCTTCCTGTCGCAGCAGAGAGCAAGATTCATGGGCTGTAAAAGGTCCCAACATTTTCTCTCACATTGATCTTTCTACTTTTGCCCCTTGGAAAACCATTCAGAAGAGTCAGAGGAGAACACCTGGCATTTGTGGAGCTCCTTACGAATTTTCAAGATGTTTTCATACACATCAGCTTGGTTGGTCCCACTGATACGGTGCAAGTACCCTCCTCACATGTGATTAAGGGAGGATTATCCCTATGAATAACAAGTCACAAAATTACAGCTGAAGAAACCTAGTTTTCTGAGGGCAATCTCTGCCATTTCTAATAAATTCACTCTTTGAAATGTAGTTCCTGTCTTTTATGACGTTGGTTACCTCACAGGGAGACTAGAAAAAAGTTGTGACATTAAAAAAAAAAACAAAAAACGAACAAACAAAAGAACCCCACAGACTTATCTGTTTTTATATCTCTGCAAGAAAGTGTCTTCTAAGTTAAAAACATAAAAAAACAAAACAACTTCAGACTTCACTGTCTTTGATGTCAGGACACTTAGGTGATTGGATAAACAAGGGGCTTAGATAGTGGTGGGGTGGGAAGAAGCTTCATCAACGTGGACTCTGAATTCCAGCCCTGGTGGTGCAGTGGGTATTGAGCGAGGCTTAACCAGCTAGGCCCATGTACATGCCCTTCCAGAGTAGAGGGCAACCTTGTCACCTCTTCTCTCTCTATAAGGAATTTATTCAACACTCCTAATCCAGATTGGAGAACTATGCCTTGAGAGGCTTGCAGATTTCCCTAGCAACAACTCAGTGTGGTTCCTTCTTGGAAGTTTGGGAAAAGCTATCCTTTTGATCCTCGTTTGCCTTGTCAAACAGGACTCCCGCTGGGAAACCATTAGACTAGCATCCCCCTCTGCTGAGCTAGGAATCCGCTTGATTCACTAAGTGGAAAACCCAGGGTAGGTAAGCTATTTCCCAAAATGGCTCTGACAATTTTCCATGCCTTATTTATCAAGGCTTGTATTTGAAGAAAATTAGAAAATAGGTAGTGATACGTCTTTAGATTATTCTGGAATATTATACCCCCATTTGCCTAAATCTACAAATGTACCTAGATTGATCCAAACTTTTTATTTGCGAGACAAATCTACAGTATTAAGTTAGCAATAAATATTTATTGCTTTTCTCTAAAATAATAAAATCACTGGGCTTCGCCTATAAGACTGAAGCCCTCAGAGTGGTAGCTGGCTTTGCATTTGATTTAGAAAAGAAAAATCCTCATCACCTTCCAGGAAATCCTATCAGACAGAATTGCTGGATTGAAGGCCTGTGCATTCTACCATCCTGCAATACCCATGAAGAGCAGGGAGGGCTTTGACTGACGCATGCATAGTCTAGGCACATGTCAGTCTGTCTTAAAGGTCTTTATGTACTTGCTCATTTAATTCTCATAGCAATTGCATAAACCATTTTATTGTCCCAATTTAACAGCTGAAAAAAAATTAGAGGTACTGGGAGGTTAAATGATTTGCCTGTTGAAATCACAAAGCCTTTAGACACAGATACCAAGATTCCAACACCTTACTCCAAAGTCTTTGAGTTTCAAGTGATGCTCCTGTGGGCTGGGAAGCGATCTTTTAATAATTTATTTTAAATGTGACAATCATTTCTTCTTCTAAACTCCAGCGAAGCTTGTTACTACACTTATCACAGCAGCTATCTGTTTCCCCTGAAGAAAAGCTCCCTAGAGGGCAGGGCAATAAAAGAGGTAGGTATTTTTTATCCTAGCATCTGGTACAGCACCTTAAATCTAATATATCGTCCCCCTACCCACTCTCTTATACACAGTCCACATGGTATATATAGTTCCAGTCAGACTTACCTACTGGGGTATCCTACCTATTCTCATCAATATGTCTTTCCTGATTCTAAAGTTTCTAAAATGCTCCTCTCTGCTCTGATTCAAGGGGTTGGGGCAGGATGCTCTGGAGTGTGAATAAACTGAGAGGACCAGGACACATTATATTGCTCGCAGTCAGCATTCTTTGGATGAGGCATGTCCTACAGACCTGGATCAGGCTTTCTCATAGATAGCTCCTGGATTACAGGTCTTCCACTTTTACTTTTGTTTTGATTGCTGCTGCCTGCCACATGTGGCTTATTATTGACCCTGGCAACTGCCAGACTGCCCACATCTCGTAATTGGCTTTACCCATCAGATGTCCATCTTCACTGAAAGGCTTGTTTCTTTGATTACTCAACCCTGTCAGTGTCTCATAGATTTACTTGCTTCTTCTCAAAGAAGTGAGCTGTCTTTTTTGTCCTTAGATTTGATGGAGGCTATTGTCTGCTAGATGGTTGTGGATAGGTCCCTCTAAGGGGCCATCTCAGGGAGGTTTTGGAGAGCAATTGTCTGATGGACAGGACACTGTTCTTTGGAGACCCAGTGTCTTTGTCTTCTGTCATTTCCGTACATGGCTTCATGAGCTTCAGTAGTCATAGGACAATCTTGAATCTCAGTTTGTTTATCTGTGAAGTGGGGTTGACTTTATGGGGAGTCAAATGCTTATGGGAGTATTTTGTTACATGAACTACAGTGTGGCATGTAATTGATTGTAAGACGAGATCAGCTGTTAACAGATAAAAATGAAAGAGCATGTGCTCGCCATTGATTTGCATATCAGAGGTTCATTCTGGGACATCCAGCTGTGGAGTCATTTTTCCTCCTCATTCTCTCAGCACCAGCATTAGAGAATGTGCAAATGGGACAATGAGTCATCTGTCTGCTAAATTAATCACTGCACTGAGCAGAGAGCTGAAGATACTTGGGTAACTTTGTGTGACAAATCCCTTGATGCCACTTGTGGTGGTGCTTCCTGACCCATAAGTGAAGGAACATGGTTTCATGCAGATGATTGACAACCCCCAGGAACAGTCAACTTTTGTTCCTAAGTGAGACCAATTAGATTGTAGATCAAGACCTCAATCCCTTAGAAACTCCAATGATTCCCAAATTATTCATTGGTTGTTCTTGGGCTCTATGTTTCCAAAATGGGACTTTAAGAAGCCATAAAGCACCAGGAGTTAAAGCTACTCACTCAGGTATAGGAGTTGCATGTAAGGCCTTAGAGGGAAGCATCAGGGCTCCACACCATAGGTTTCCCCTGAGCTGGATGAGAGTGTGATCCTAGACAGGACTGAGGAGGATAATGTTCTGTGGTTTGGATGTGATCACCTACAGGTCACACTTTGGAAACTTAGTCCCTACATGAGCATGGAAGTAGGGCTTTGAGAGGTTTAATATCAGATCAGGTCACAAGGGTCGGCCTCCCATGATGACAGTGGTGCCTTTATAAGAAGTGGAAGAGAGACGGAGTTAACATATTTCCTGTGATACCTGTGTAATGATGCAGCAAGAGGCTCACAGCAAATGCTGGCAGATACTCGATTTCTGCTCTTGGACTTCCTAGCTACCATCATTGTTAGCCAAGTAAACTTTTATTATTATTATTATTTTTAATTTTTTATAACAACAGAAAATGGCATGAGACAACTAGGTAGCAAATCCAAAGTGATGCCGGGATTAATTAATACCCACAGAGTTGGATGAAAGCTGGATCAGAATTCCAAGAGAAGGTAGGGCGCAAAGTCAACAAGTGTAGGAACTCTACAAGTCAAGGGGTTCAAGGTATGTGCAAGCTAGTCAAACACTGTAGGTCTTCAAAGTCAGAATCCTGGCACCAATGGCATAAAGTTGAATCAGTATGATTATGTTGTTAAAGGAAACATCTGATTAGAAAAACAATATATATTCATTATAGAATAACAGCACGATATGGAAAAGGCTGTATTTTTAGTTTCCTGGCCCTGTCAAAGTCATTGAGTATAGTGTGTTTCTTTGTATTTCTTACTGTGCTTATGTCCATAACTGAAATTGTGCCCTCTTGGCAATTGATAGTTTAAACTAGAAAGTTCTTTGGGGTTACTATCTTTAAGGAAGCATTGCCTAGTGATGCTGGGCTTGGGCAGGCTTGGAAGGCAGGCTTATGTCTGACCTTGGTTTACATCAGTAGCCATGCTAGCTGAGTGCCCAACAAATCAGACAGAAGCAAGGGCTGATCAGACAGCAGTGGAGAGCTACACAGATCTCCACAAGAGAATGATTTTTCCATTTTTTCCCTGTCCAGCAGCGCATGTGCATATGCATACCCACACACGCACACACGCACACACGCACACACACACACACTCAAGTTGTAAAGCTTTGGCATGCATTGGTAGAGTAACAAGCTTTTGTACTTTTCTTCTTATTGGGATAAATATGTATGAAATTATATCAACCCATAGCTGTGCTATATAACCCAATATATAGGTTCAATCAAAATAATGTGCCAAGTAAGTTAGAGAAAGCCCTGTAGAAGATAAGGCATGTTCCCTTTGGACTCTACCCTTTCTGACTAACCTGATTAGCAGTGTCCTTGGGCAGGTGGACCTGAGGGTCTGCAAAAGCAGCAATGGAAACAACTGCAGGCAGAAGCCAGTGGAAATGAAGGGAGACAGTCCCTGGGTTCCCATTCTCTACCCTGGGCCATTGGTTTCACAGAGAAGAATGGTTTGAAGGGAGTAGAAAGAGATGTAGTATGCCTAAGTGAGGCAGGAATTACTCATTAGGATGGAATGTGTGCTCAGCTTAGAGACCAAGCAACAAATGCCCTTTCCTAGACCCTAGAGAGTAATTCAAACCCAAGAGCTCTGGAAGTAATGCATCCATCCATCTTCCAACTTCCCTGTGTCCAAGACAGGGTGGATTCTGACCTCCTAGAGAAATTCTAAGAACATTCTCACCCTACATGCTGGAAACACACCCCAGGGCTCAGGCTTATTAAAAGCATTTTCTAAGACCTGATTTTAGAACACTCAGCCCACTTGGGCTGACAATATTCCCTACTGACAAAACCCACGATATCATGTATGAGAATCCCTCTTTTGAGTTATTGTTCAGGGGTGTCCAAAAGACTCCCTAATAATATAGACTATTTCTGTTGCCCTTGATTCAACCTCCCAGAGGTAAGCCTCTATTGCTGAAGACACTATTTACTTTGGACACAGGACTCTGAGAGTCTGACTTGGATTTGAACTAAAAGCCTTCTCTCTGAGGACCAGCTTTCATAGTGCCAAATGGCATTGTGCAAGGTATCAAGGTAGGGAAGCAAGCAACAGTTCTACTTAGCTATGGACCACAGTAATGACCAGAATGTTACAATAACCCTATAGGTGCAGTAGTGGCACTCATATCTTGGTGGTAACCAACAGCTATCTAAATAGTCTTAAGGCCTTGCCAAGATGGGGAATCATACATAGTATTGGAAACCCAGCCAACTAAATAGTGTGGCCATAGATCTGAGACCCACCATCACCAATAGTTATCCTCATGCCCACAGATAACTCTAACTCTCACCCTTCATCAAGGAAGCTTCTCTTTGCAACACAGATATCATTAAAGAAAACTACAACTGGTCAAAATGCAGAGAGTAAGTAATTATTGGAAGCCTATCCACAAATGATATATCTATATCAACTCCTGCTAACATGGAAGAGGAAATTTCACAGGGCTCCAACAGTATACAAAGAATACAAACAATGAGTGAAATAGTCTTCCTCAGAGATAAGTTCCCTAATTGGTTATCCAACAAAAAGTGATCAGCCCAGAAATAATATACATACAAGTTATTTACGTACATACACTAAACAGGTGGAAAATGTATTTATATATTTAGGTGTACATGTTTACACACACACACACACACACACATACAAACACACACATATATACATATACATATACATCATATACATATACATATACATATACATCATATACACATACACATACACATACACATACATATATATAACACAATCAAAGAAAGAGTAGTCATGAATTTGAGAGGGAGCAAATGGGTACATGGGAAAAGTTGGAGAGAGGAAAGAAAAGGGGGGATGCTATAATTATATTTTAATTAAAAAGGAAATGTTTGAAAATATTTAAATAAAAACTACTTGAAGAGACAAGATACTGCCATAACTTGAGGCTTGGGGATTGTATAGGCTTGAAGTCTAATCAAATTGTTCTGACTGTTTAGTTGTGTGCAAATGATATATTTTTGGATTCCCACTTATAATTTTAGCATTTATCTCACATGGTTATTTCAAGCATTTAATACATAATGAGTATTAAGCATTTACAAAGGGGCCACCATAAAATACGCACCCTTAAAAATGTTAGAGATGATCTTGCAAGGTTTCAGGTGTGCTGTGGGACTCAGGCTTGATTCTTTTGCTTACAGGCATGCTCAGTACAAACATCTTGGGTCATTTATGAGCGTGGGAACAGAATTAATTTTGGGGAAAACTTGCTTTTTAGTTCCTGAAAAGTGTCCTTCCAAACTAGGAAAATGTCTTCCAGTGACAATGATCACGGCTAGGGGCAATAAGCCCTGTTCACCTTCGTTCTCCCTATGGATTGCCCACTGCCTTTGCCTCTGCACTCAAATTTGTAAAGTCCAGCATTTATTCTGTGTCGGTACAGACTTGTGCCTAGAAATAGAAGGCCCCACTGTTAACTTTTCCAAAGCAATGTTAAGGACAAATGAGTGCCACAATTCAGGAGACCATGACTTCTGTGGCCTTGAATTAACAGTAAGGTCAAGACCACTGTCTTAGATGACCTCAGCGTCTGGTCCTGTAAGGCAGGGGTTATTTAGTCATGAATTAGCAGAGTGCTGCTGGGTCTTACATCAACCAGAAATAGGGCCTTTGACTCTCCAAAGGAAGCTGTTTAGGGAGCCTGCTGTGATAGGTGAGATTTAGCTTCCAGAAAGGTACAGCCACCTCATTTTTTTTTTAAATGTAATTACCCCAAGGGACAGGGAATTTGGAGCTGTGAAATTGAGAATAGTCTGCAGAAGAATGCTTCCTGCTATGAGCTGAAGAAAGAAAAACATCTCCATGTATAAAACCAGTGACTGAAGGTCTAATTTGCTTATGAGATGCTTGCTGGGCAACTTGATGGTGGGATGTTGTGTTGGCTCACTGAGTCATCTACCAGGGCTAAAGTAGGTGCTTGCCTAGGTTGGACATTGGTGCTGTAGCCTCTGTACTTTTGTGACTCACAGATGAATTAAAACACAGAAAAGAGCAGCTCTGCTGATATTTAGTGTAAGCACAGCAGAAGCAAGATAGTTCCCATAGGCTGAACTTGAAAGCTACAGCCTTAACCTGGCTTTTCTTTAAATCCCTGTAGTCAGACACAAACCATAGCCCTTTGGTTAATGTGAGAACGCACTGATGTAAGAAAGCCTTGATTCATCACAGATAATTTAGAAAATGGGTGTTCAAACACCTTTGCTCTATTGGCTGTAAAATTGCACTTTCTTTGTAATATATTAACACATCTGTGATATCTGACATATAAATAATATATATGTACACATACATTATTAATTGAAACCAAAATTTCATAGAACAAGTTTTACTTTAACTAAATATCATAATTCAATTTCCTTCTATTTATTCTGTTCTTTTAAAAATACAAATTTTAATCCACTAAATTGATTTCGCAGTTCTTGGACATATCACACAATCTTAAAATCTTTTCTTTAGAAGAATGTTGTCCAATAAACATATGGTACAGACTACTGAATGTGAGTCACAGATGCAACTTTCAATTCTCTAGGAGGCAAACTGAGTGGATAAAAATGAACATGGACAATTCATTTTGATAATATATTTTCCATTGCTAAAATATTATTTAGTTAAAATAAAATCTTTTGGTACTGAGCACACATAAAAGTGACCAGTGTGATATTTTTCTTTCGTTGCTGTTCTGTCTTTGGAATGTGGTAGGTACCTTGCTGCACCGAGAGCAAGGACTTGTCATACCAAGTGTCCAGTAGTCCTTCAGGGCTGTGTTATGAAGCAGGGTGTCTGGAGCAGACACCTTGGGAAGAAGAGCCAAGCATGTACCACGGTGTTTACCATGATCATGTATGAGGTTTTGTATCATGGTATGTGGTATTGACAACAAGTTTTCTCTTTCCTTTTTTTCATTCCTTTTTTTTTTTTTTTTTTTTTTTTGAAGCTGCAATTTTCAGGCACCTCTGTCCCAGCATCAAAAAAAAAAAATGCATTGCAGCAGAATAAACTCTGGACTGGAGTGTATGTTTGCTGGTAAAACCTGTGTGTCTTTGGGGCCGAGCACAGGAAAAAGCTATGAAGATGGGAGTTCTTCCTTTACAATTAAAGCTCAAAATGTATAAGAGAGCAAAAACTTTTAGGCAGTAATTGTGTCCTAGCAGTAAATCAATGAGTTGGCACTGAAGGTTTTAAAAATTATAGGGTCTCTCTCTCTCTCTCTCTCTCTCTCTCTCTCTCTCTCTCTCTCTCT
>JANHMN010000009.1:56594931-56649898 GCA_030674055.1 Rhabdomys pumilio | reverse complement strand
TCTCTCTCTCTCTCTCTCTCTCTCTCTCTCTCTCTCTCTCTCTCTCTGTGTGTGTGTGTGTATGTGTGTGTGTGTGTGTTTCTGCACTTATGTTTATGCCACAGCATGCTCGAGGAGGTCAGAGGGCATCTACTATATGGATCCTGGGGATTAAACTTACGTCTTCAGTCTTGGTGGCAAGTGCCTTTACTCAATGATCCATCTCACTTGCTCTCTGAAGGATTTTTGGAAGGTGTCTTATTCTCACTACCAGGAGCTTAAGTTGGTCAGGGGTTGCCTCTCTTTTATTAGTCTTTCTTTTACCTCTTTCTGCATTGTGGACTAGCTCATGTGTTCCTGCATGCCCATACTGGCCAGCATCTCCTATTCTCTGTACAAGTACTGGGGATATGGCTAAGAGGATTGATGGAGTGAGTGTGACTGTGTTTTTTCAAATGCTGCTAAGATTATTATTGTTGATGATGACAAGACTAGCAGCTGATATTTACACCAGCCTTTAAAATTAAAAGTTGCTTACAAATACATCATCTGGTTTAATTTTCTGAGCAGCCCTGCAAGTTGACATTGTTACTATCATCTTTGTTTTATATTGAGGAAACTAAGGCTCCAGGTGGTTAAGTAAATTGCTCAAGATTGTACATTTGCTTAAATCAGCAAATAGTTTTTGAACACTCACCAAGAACAACATCACACGGTGGTCGTATAATAAGAGATAAACTTAAAGCTGTTGTTGGAAATGTAATTCAGACACAAATCTTTCTGTCAGGATTTCAAACTTTTTTTTCCATCATCTGCTACATTTCATGTGTATGGAAACGCTCACTACAGTCCTAGGTTATTCTTGATTCGACTCCTCTGTCATCCATCATTAGTTATTTAAGCAACTAACCGGTTATCCAAAGACAGAATGTGTTGTTTTCCATTCTTACCAGCTTACTTTAAATTGATTTTACTCCCTGGAAACGGACAACTCTCCTCTAGATCTTCAGTGATGTCCATTTATACTGGTAGAACTAAAACAGAAAACTGAACCTGGACCTTTGTAAGTCCCACCCTTCAGGTTTCAAAGTTGAGTCCTCAGAACTATTTTTTCATGATGCTTTAGAACTCTCCATAGCACTAGTTCTTAATTGCAGCTAAGTAAACAAACAAACAAACAAACAAACAAAAATAAAATAAGTGCCTGAAGGGGTTTCCTTGCATCCAATAAATATAACAATATGATAAATCAACAGAATTTAATAGATTTCTTTATAGAAAATATCAGAGTCCCTACTATACAAACATGGTCTGTAAATCAACAAGATAGATATAGATGTAAGTTAGATTTGGAATAGAAATGTAGATGAAGAAACAGGTAATGAATATAGGCAGAGAATGGGAGATGACCAACACATAGCGGTTAACTGAGTAGATTCAAGATTTAGATTGCCATGAACTCTGAACACAGCAGTTGCTGGTTGGGTAACTTCTTTTGCTTCAGTTTCTTCGTCTATGAAATGGGCACACGAATGGGGTTGTATAGTGGACACAGACTTCAAATCATGGAATTAGAGTAGAGTGTGTGTGGGTTGCTTAGGAGGTGAAGAAACTTAGCTGGAGAACTCAGAGTATTCTAGTCTTGTTGTAGTGATGTAGTGGCCCCGTGTTTGCCCTCCTGTAGAAAGTAGCCATCTCTCTTCTGTGTCGACTGGTGCTTTTCCTTTATGCCTGAAGAAAATCATGTTTTTCATCCCCCAAATCTTTCAAATATTTTTCTCTTTTTCCTTTTCATTGTCTTTGGATAAAGTTCTTCATATCTACTATATGGTGAAGAAGGTTCACTAAAACGCTGTTAGAGAAAAAAGTGGGTACCAGAATAAAGGTTGCTTTCATATCTTGCCACAAAAAATACTGTTCTGTAAGAGAAGAAATTTCGTTTTAATTCTACTCAGCATTTTGAAGTCTCTGGGGTCCAATTTGAGAATCCTTATTCTGCAGGTATGTATGTGGACTGGGGGAGGTGTTTAATCCCATCATCTTCTTTTTCTCATCGGAGTACCTATTTCAAGAGTGAAGTTCCCATAAGGCCTCCATCCTGTATACTCATTTGCATGACATTTAGCATAGACATTCTCCAAACTGCTTTTCATTTAGAGACTGTATCATATGGATGTTTAGAGAAGAGAAAATCAACTGGGAGAAACATTAGAATCTGAAGCCTTGGACGCTGTTTTTGGTAAAGTTTTGTCATTTTAAAGACTATTTAGACTTTCACCTCAGATATGTGGTGCTGAGAAATAATAGACAATATATTCTGTGTTTAACAAGAATGACTAATTTCCTATCATACAGAGCAATGGTTATGATAATGTAAAACAGACTGGAGAACACAGGTTATTCAATGTGAGCTTAAATTTCAAGCTTTTACTATGGACAGCAGACTCTTTTTTTATTCTCTTGTCTTCTCTTCCTACTGGAGGGCTGGACTAGCATTGCTTCAGTAGCATAAGTTCTAGGAAGGTCCAGCATAATTATCATCTCATTGGAGTGGCTATCTGCCATAGTTGGGTTTCTATTGCTGCTATAAAACACCATGACCTAGATCAACTTGGGAAGAAGGAGTTTATTTGGCTCGCCCACATTTATCATTAATGAAGAAAATGCCCCACAGGCTTGCCTACAGCTAATCTTAGGGAGGCATTTTCTCAACTATGATTTCTTCTTTCTAGATATGTCTAGGTTTGTGTCAACTTGACAAAAACCAACCAGTTCAGCGTCTTTCCCTCCACACAGCTAGGAAAGCTTCCTCTGGTTGTAGATTCTCTTTTAGTAGAGTCAGATCCCAGGCAGAAGAGGAGGAACTGATGCTCTGGCAGAGTCACATAGGGCAGTGGTTGCCACCGTGATGATTTTTTGTTTCCTAAAATCCAGAATACAAAGCTGAGGAGAACAAATTCTTGTCTCTGGAACAGGTGATTACACCATAGGGAACTAGTAAGGAGACTGGCTAGTTCCAGCTCTCACAAAGAATACACTATTCTCTTGCTCTTTCTGAAAGCTATGAATGGTGGTGGCAATACGTGTTTTCATCAAGGCTTGGTATATTATTGCTACAACTGGCAAGGTCCCAGGAGTAATTGTGGGTAAGAAGTGGAGAACCCTATGCGAAGAGGTGGAGAGGGGCTGAGATTGCTGATTGGGTGGGTTAAAGTAAGAGCTGCATGTCATAGGTGAAGGGCTTAGCACAGGGGATACTGTGGCAGGGGCTGGTCCGGAAGGAGGCACTTAACTTGGCAGCAATGGCAACATTTGTGATGTACCTGACCTTATTTATGGTAAAGGTCTCTGAGTATTGATCTGGTGAGAGCTGACAGTCAAGGAGGCCCAAAGATAAAAGAGTATGGATTCCATTTTCTAAGCAGGATAGGAGAAGGAGTTGGAATACTTTTACTGTGTAAGAAGCAGGGAACCCCACCGCTGGGAAAGCACAAGGTAAGACAAAACAAAAATATAAACAAACACAGCCCTAGAAAAAGAAACCAAAAATTTTACCCACATAGCAAATATCATTTATAAGGAAGTACCTGGCATTTTAGGTAACATAAAGCATCTCAGTAACACTATCTTTACTCTTTTTTTTCTTCTTTTTTTTTTTTTCGGTTTTTTGAGACAGGGTTTCTCTGTGTAGCCCTGGCTGTCCTGGAACTCACTCTGTAGACCAGGCTGGCCTCAAACTCAGAAATCTGTCTCTGCCTCCCAAGTGCTGGGATTAAAGGCGTGCGTCACCACCGCCCGGCAAAGGTCAAGAACCAATACTCTAGACTATTTCTGTTTTGCCAGTACTGGGTCTTGAACCCAAGACTCTGAGCATGGTAGGCAAGTACCCTACCACTGAGCTATATCCTTAACCTATCTTTACTCTTTTCTGTAGCTTTCTCTTTCTTTCTCCCATTTTTCTTATTTCTTCATTGTCTTCTTTAAACTTTTCTCCTTGTTTTCATTATCTTCTTCTTTTTTCTCTTAAGTCATTTTTCCCCATTTTTAGGGTCCATATCTCCTGTGTTTGCTACCATCATCTTTACTTTTAAAAATAATACTATATTGTGTTATATTATACAGTTAAGTTAAGGGCCCCCACTCGTGTCCTCTGCTCCTCACTTGAGTGCAGCATAATTGGAGCCAAGGCTGCTAGACTCATTCTCATCTTACCTTGTGGTCATTAGCACATAATATGTGGAGAGGTCCATTGCCTACCCTATGTCTTATTAGATGTGGACAGGTGATCAAGACACGGACAGAGATATGGATGAGAATGTGAGTAAGTTGCACTTACAGGGAGTGGATCAGATGAAATTTGCACCCACTTAGCCCTTCTACTGTCTTTCCTCCTGTTGTTGGCTCATGTCATCAGAATGATTTCTGGAGATATAGGAGCCATCTTGGACTCTCAGAGGACTTGCAAGTGGAAATTACATGCCAACAAGACTGGAGAGAAGATAGGAAGAACCTGAATTTACAATAATACTGTGTGTCCACAAAACCAACCCCAGCATGAATATGTCTTGACTACTTTGCATGAGAAATAAGTAAATTTCAATATTGTATAGTGCATTGTTATTTCTGCTTTCTGTGAAATAGAATTCAGTGCCAAGTGATCCATTAACCTCATAAAAAATACTTCACAGACTTCATTATTCCTTCTTTGCCACTTATTCTTCTATTTTTTTCTACCAAGGCGAATGTGAAACTTTGAGGGGTGCTCGAGCTCTGCCATGTGAGATTGCACATCATAAGCAATGAAGCATTTTTGTCTTTCTTCTGCATCCAACATCTCCTCATATGCTCAGTGTGGGACTTGGGACCTGTGGGCTATAGTAGCTGAGAGCCCCAGACTCAGAGTCTCCTACAGACATGGTGTGTGGAGAAGCAAAGGCAATCTGTCTGGGCTGTCAGCTACTGTCCAGGAGTCTAGGCAAGGCAACAATTTATGAGATGCCTTTGACACCGAGTGTAAGGGAAGGTTCCATCAAACAGATTTTGCTGGCTGTGTTGTATGTACGTTCACAAAGTAATTTACAGTTCCCTTGGAAACACAGAAGAGTTTGGGTCTAAATTTAGAGTGTTCATTCTGAGCCAATGTAATAAGCTCAAAGAATATTCAGAATGAAGAAATGTGGGGCAATCTAATCTATAAACCTCAGGCTCATCTGTTGGATCACCAAGACCTTAGCTGCTCCACCAGAAGGCCATTAAAGGGACAGAAGGAAGGAAGTGACCACTTCTCTGCCTACTCTGGGAACTCTGGTCCTTGAAGGTTTCTCCTTTTTTTTTTTTTTTCTTTTTTGGTTGTGTGAGGCCCCATGGCATTTGCCATCTGTCTTCTGTTAAATTTTCTTTCTAAGTGTCTTAGTGTGTGGTCCCAGAGAACTGGCATGTGAAGTACTCAGGATATACCCAGACTACTTATTCAAAATCCATCAACATGCTGGTTTCCCAAGGAAGGTTCAGGGAGCTTAGAGGGTAAGGCACATCCAGTTTTGGACAACAGGTATAAGGCAGAGTACATTCTAGAAGCAAAGGTTGCAGATAAACTCCACCTTTTATGATGGCAACATGTGGAGTGACAACTGATCCTGGGAAGTCTGGCTCTTTTCTTGGGCCAAGTAATCGATTATCTCCTCCCTCCAGTGAATCTCGCATCCATCCCCATGTTCCCCTGTCCTCCATCCACAGTGCCATGGAGACTTGATCAACATCAAACTCCATTTCTCTCTTGCATGGTAGCTGCTTCCTGTCATCCCCTCCTGGACTACAAAATTGTAACCTTTCTGCCATTTCCCCAGCAGTTAGCACATTGCTTACACTTATTTCTCTTGCTTTGCAATCTTAAGGGCATCTTCCTTGGCATACCAACACTTAGAAATTTGATGGGTGAGAAGGAACTAGTAAAGAAGAATGAGAAGAGGCACCTGCTGAGGTGAGAGGAGAGTCCAGAGGGTAGATACCCGTGTCCAGGAAAGGACAATAGGAAGAGGCTGGTGAATCCATTCGCATTAAGAGCTATAAACAGATCCAATAGGATGGGCCTCTGAGAACTAACTGATCACTGGGCTTGGCAGTGTGTAAGTCATGAATGAGTTCAGAGCAGAGAAAAATAGATGTACAAGGATTTCCACTGGATTTAGGGCCTGAGTAGGCAAGGGAGGGTGGACCTAGTATTCAAGTAAAAGGTCTGCTTTCCAAGAAAAGCCAGGTCTCCGATGGGGAGGGAGAGGATATGGCTGTGAAAGAAAGCTGGCTGGTGAATGAGTTAGGGGGAATGGAAGAATCCCTCTTGTGGTTATTTTGATTTCTCTAAGAACTCATCTGAGGATGAGGGTGACCGTGTGTGTTCTACTAGGGCTTATTGCTATGACACATTATCTGTCAAAAGCAACTCAAGAAAGAACTTCCTTTGGCTCACAGTGTGAGGCAAGAAAGGCATGGGACCAAGAGCTATGATGGCAAGAGTTTGGGGCAGTTGAATGGTGTTCACATTCAGTGTGCGGTTTCTATCCTGAGTTAAAGAATCTCTGGAACTCCCCTACAGATATCATCAGAGGTGTATGCCTTCTGCATGATCCAAATCCTCTCAGGTACAATGGGTTCTCTCCTCTCTCTCTCTCTCTCTCTCTCTCTCTCTCTCTCTCTCTCTTTCTCTCTCTTTCTCTCTCTCCCACCCTCTTTCTCATCTATCTATTTATCTATATCTATCTATCTATCTATCTATCTATCTATCTATCTATCTATCTATCTATCTATCTATCTAATTATAGTCAGGCTTTCTATTGTAGCCTAGACTGACTTTGAACTTGCTAGTTGACCAAGGATAATCTTGAATTTATGATCTCCTTTGTTTAGCCACCAGAGTGCTAGAACCACAGGCATCATGTATTACTATGCCTGGCTTGTATGATGCTAGAGATCAAACCTAGGCCTTCATGCAAACTAAGACTAGCACCCTACCAACTGAGCCACACCCCAGCCCCCAAATGAATAAATCACATGTAATTTAGTCATCTTTGTGCTATATCTGTGTCTCAAGCAATTAGCATTGTGCCTCAAACATGACTGGCATTAACAAAGGGTGGTAAGTTAGTGAACTGAGGCTCTGAAGTGACTTGACATTAGGGTTATTTATCCTCACATTTTCTGGAAAATGTAACCGAATTCTTACGTTGAACTGTTATGAACTAATCTAGGTCACCTTCAGCTTTGAGGGAATTCGGATCCTCTTAGTTCTCTACCATCCATTTTCTTCTGTTCTGAAGTCACTTATGACTTTTACATGACCAAGGCTAGTGGTTAGCTCCCAGTTCTCATCTTATTAGGTTAATTAAATACACACAACACTCTCCCCCCTACACACACACACAATGGTAGTTTCACATTGTGTCTGTAGTTTAAAAAAAATATAGCAATTTAAAGACTATGGAAGTGGTTGGTAGTAGAGAAAGCATCAAGCTTTCCTCAGCTGCTTAGGGAAAACACTGCAGCAGTCTAGTCCTAAGACTGCCTGGGTCCAGCCAAGGTCTGTTCTCCCTTTCTGAAGAACTCACCCTCTATTCTCCTATAATATTCCATCACATTCCTGAGACAAAAAAAAAAAAATACAAGGTAAGGCTTTAAAAAAATTCCTAAAACGGAGGCAGCGGGATTCAGCAAAGAAGAGGAGTGTGAATTACTAAACAGAACTGTGGAGTGAGGTAGCAGCGTGGTGCATTTTGCATTTGGAAGTCTTCCCAGCCAGAATCTAGCTGCACTGGGGACAGAGGGGAAGAGCAGCATCTGTCAGTAGGTTTTCCAGGCTGTGGCTTCACTGCACAGCCGCTGCATGCTCATCATTTGAGTCGGGATGTGGGGGTTCTTGGAAGGGTACAGGTAGGCAGCATAGTCAGTCTGGGTTTGCCTCACTGGCCTCTTCTTTTACATATTGCATTCTCTTGTTTCCTCCCTTTCCATTCTCCTGTATCCCTTTTCAAACAATTTGTAGGCGGCGTCACTGTGGAGAAAAGCCAGCAGGATGTGTAAAATAGCCTCATAAATTAGGACAAGATGACTCCCATTAGTTTGACAGAGAGTGGTCGGAGGCTTAGGCAACAATCAGAGCCCTGGGATTCCACCTAAGGAGGTGCCTGAAGATGGAGTGGAAGAGAGATGAGTTTAAACACCTGTCCTGGGACCCAGGTCTCTAAAGTTACAGTCAGTGGCTTGTTGGTCACTGAGAGAGCATGCTTTTAGAGTTGACTCAAGGGGTAAGAAGAAAGTATGAAAGATCTTGTAAATCACAACAAAATGCGTTTCTCCCCATGGAGGCAGATGCACACAGAGTGACAGAAGAGAAGAGGAGAAAGCTTTCACCCACCTCACCTTGGCAGGCCTCAGCCATTAGTCATTCTGTTTTCAAGCATTAAACTGCAATAAATATGAAACGTCCTGTCAACGGCCCCAGATCATATTTATTCAAATCAGCCAGAACAGGTTTCTAAAAGCAAATGCCAACATATCAGAAAGATCCAAGGAGTCGGCAAAAATGCCCGCAAGCAATTCCCAAATAAGTTATCATGCTTAAAGACAATGCATCTGTCTCCAGGCATTGCAGACTTACCTGTGGTGGATATTCACAGCAAAATCCCCACACCCTTGTGGGTGCTTAGTGCTAGGTTGGTTTTTGATGGCTGTCATAAGTGCAAAGTGGCTTGCAAAGATAGTAACACTTTCACCCATGTATATATACAATACATTCCTGCGGGCAACTTGTAGCTCAATGGAACATTTACTCTGTAGTATAATTTTTCAATAATATTACATGCATTAATAAAGGTAATTTAGAAGAAGCCCCCATAAAGTCATTTGACTTTTTTTTTTTCTTTTGGCAATTGCCAGAGTAATAAAATGCCTTTGCATTATGCAGCAATAGGAAAGCTGTGCCCTTTTGCTTGATTAAGTAAAGTCCCTTCAGCGTTTACAACCACACATTTGTGTGTCACTTTATTGCTGTCTTATTTTAATTTGAGCTATGCATTTCCTGACTCTGGATGGCTCTACTCAGAGAATTTTGGAGAATGACATTGTTGTCCTGCACAGCAGAAAGACCAGGGACATGAGAACATGATTTTACACTGTTAAGTGCTTGCCACATTTAATATACCCCAGGGTTCTAGGTCAACCTGTTTCTTTTGTTAATGGTTTGAAAATGTGTCCTGGACATCAACTGTGTATTAAGCTTTGTGGTAGGACTGTGGCAAAATTCAAAGGCAAGGTCTGGTATATATATGAGATGTGTGTATGTGTGCGTGTGCGTGTGCGTGTGCGTGTGAGTGTGTGTGTGTGTGTAGCTGGAGTAGAGGATGAGACTTCTAGTGTGTCCTTCAACTCTTCTCCATGATGACATTTCCTTATTAGAGTGGAGGAGGATTGTTTGAGCCTCAGAAAAAGGGGACAAAAGATGCCATCTGGAAGCAGGGAGACTCATGAAAACAGATGATAATGAAGTAGTGTGAAGGGGTTGATAAGAAATGAATGCAGAAAGGTGCATTCTGGGATTGACCACTCTTTGGTTTGAGATGTGATTTTTCTCCATGGCTTCACATCCTTCAGGAAATGTTACTGATCCTACAAGCACTCTGTTTAGGAGTTGATCTGCTTCAGCAGAGGGTCTCTGCAGAAGGGTGCAATAAGCAGATTCATGTCTCTAGACATCGTGAATTTGAGGTATGGTGCTCACAGAGCCATAAACCAATGGGCAAGTGCAAGCTCCATCACCATGCACTGGAGGGTCTGTGTCCACTAAATCTACTTCTCTTAGAATGAAGAGATTCCAACCAACTTCTGTGTTACACCAGACTTAGAGATTTCAAAGTACTTCCAACCTGGTTGGTAAGTCAAAACCAACATCAAAATTAAAGCCTGGGGTACAGACAGAATGTAATGGAGTGATAATTCAAGAACTACAGATCTAGCTGGTTGGAAGCAGGAAGAGTCCCTCTGAGTAAGGTAGGTCTTGAAGGAAGCAATTGAGTTTTTGCCCAAGTAGTCTAAGACCTTTGTAAGGAAGATAGAAGATTTAACAGTTTTTTTTTTTAGAAGGTTTGAGTCTGCTGAGGGGAATGGGTAAGAGGTCCAAACAGGTACCATGGGAGTACGACAAATATGACTGTCTTCCCATTAATCCCTTACTTTGTGGTCTATGAGCAAAATCTCCCGAGCTTCATCTCTGTAGAATAAGACCTGATTCAAACCTGTCCCAAATCACAGTCAGGAAGTGACAGAAAACAGGAATCATCCATGCATTCAACCAGTAGAGGGCAGGGAGCAGCATTTTCATTGCTAGGATTCTCATGGTAAGTAAAGCAGCCTGTATCATCCTGCCCCATGGGAGACACAGTAGCCTAGCATGCAGATGTACAACTGCATGCAGCTCCACATGGTAATCAGTGCCCTGGGGGAGACTAAGAGGATGCTGAGATGATTGTGAGGCAGGCAGAACCTACTAAAGAAGACGTTCAGGGGAAGCCTAGGTGATGTTTAAAACCAGACCTGAAAAATGACAAACCTACACAGAGAGGAAGCAATATAGCTCAGAGAGAGGAGAAAGCATTCGTAAAGGCACTGTGTTGGACCCCTTTGAAGACTCTGGGAGAATAGGCTAACTGACGAATTGTTAGGATAGTAACAGGAAGCATGCATCCCAGCTGCAGGAACAGCTGGATCCAATCATTTAAGGTACTAGACACCAAAGGAAGAGCTTAGTTTTTATCAAGACTGTGGTACAAATCTACTGAGAGTCTGAGCAACTAATAAACTCATTCAAGAATTTTTTTGTTTATTTCATTCTCTCTTTTTCTCTGCAAAGATTTTCAATAACAAATTCCTAACACTTCACAGGCATATGCAGGCCACCAGCACGTATACTGCATGTGATGGTCTGGCCCTACTCAGGTTTACTCGCTGCAGGTTTCCAGCAGCCAACAGATGGATAATAACATTTAGTCGTCAGCGGCTGGTAATTACAGTGTATATTTAAAGAAGAAATAACTACATTTCCTGCTTCGAGCGCTCTCTTATGAAATGGAGAACCAATATCTCCCAAATTATATAGCAGAGATGCGATCCACAGTTCCAAGAACTGATAGAAAACTCCCCGAGGTTAATAATTCATGCATGACCTGTGATTGCAGTTGTACGTTTTATCTGTTTTCATTAGATGCTCTCTTTTATTGAGTTTTCACAGTGTACATTGGTAGCCTGGATGTGCCCCTGTTTGAAATAAGCTTTCGCTTTTGAAATGTTCTGGACTATATAATTTCATTTGAACTATTATGTGGAGCACATGGTTCCCGTGTGTCTGGCTTTTTAGATTGTTTCACACTGCTATCTAAGACTGGTCCGGAGATTGATTCCAAACTTTTCAGGCTCAACGAGTCATGGGTATCTCTTATGGGCCAATCTGCCCCCTGACCACACCTTGCTTTTCAATAAAAGGGTACCTGATCCCAAGAAGAGTTTCGAATTCAGAAAACTCTGCAAGAAAGCATCGTATACATTTCAAAATGAATTATATCCCTGTTCTGTGTACTGCAGAAGAAAAATGACATTTGGCATCATGCCAGCCCTCAGGGAGCTATGTGCAGGGCCTGGTACATAGTTTATTGCTTGAGGTACACTGTCCCCTCTACAAAATGCCTGTTTGTTTAGCTTCCTAAAACTAGATAGAAACTCCTGAAGAAAGGGATACCTTGTAGCTGTTGGTGGATCATATAATTGATACCTCTCACCCTTTCCTATCTGATTTTAAAACTGACTCAAAAGGGTATCACTAGAAATATATACATCTTTTGTGTATGTCTATGGCTACATATTTGTACATATATACATGTCAATTATTAGTAGTGGCTCTCTCTCTGAATTTTAGTTACTCCTTTGGTTTATAGTTTCTAACTTGCAATCTGAATTATTTGTTTAATAATTAAAAATAAGGCAAAGGATAAGTTTCTCCTTTTGGTGCCTACAGCAAGAAAACTGGCAGTCACTGTAAACTGGGGAAAGAGGAGAAATGGCAAACATCAAAATAGACTGCCAAGTCTGGGAGATGGCTGAGTGGCTAGGCTGCTTGCCGTGCTAGTCTATGGATCTGAGTTCTGATCTTCAGAACCCATATAGAGGACCTAATGTGGTGACATGTGTCTGTAATCCTAGGGTTGGGAGGTGGAGACAGAAGAATCATAGGGGCTCACTAGCCAGCCATTCTACCTAGCTGGTGAACCCTAAGTTCAGTGTGAGACTTTGTCTCAAAGCATAAGGAGGGAGGGATAGAAGAGAATATACAACAACCTCTGGCCTCCACAGGGTGCACCCACACACATGACAGCCTGTGGGGCCCTTCAACTTCAAGGTAAGCAGAATGGGAGTCCCTAGGATATTCATAAATCATAACAGCATGTGGTATGTGTGCGTGTGTATGAGTGCATGCATGCATATGTAAGTGTGTATATGTGCAGTTTCTGTGTGTGTGTGTTGTCTCTGTGTGTATGTGCATGTGTGTGTGTGTGTACAGTGCCTCTCTGTGTGTGTTGTCTCTGTGTATGTGCATGTGTGTGTGTGTGTGTGTGTGTGTGTGTGTGTGTGCAGTGCCTCTCTGTGTGTGTTTGTGTGTGTGCTGCAGAGGCACAGAACTCTCAAGTGTCTCCCTAAGATACAAACCCCAAGCCAGGACTCCTTTTCAGGATTTTTTCAGATTTACCTTGGATTCTTATCTTCTGGAGGAGAGGTGATACAGGTGAGGATAGGTGCTATGGTGTGAGGAGGGGAGAGCTCTGGCTCCTCTCAGAGACCAGCAGTGAATTTGACTCCTTCTTTCTCTTGATTGTTCTTCAGCTCCTCTGTAAACTATCTTCTCACATGCCTCCTTATTTTGAGGATGGCTCTTACACCATCCACAGACTTCCCTGTTCTCATTTTGATGGTTGTGGATTAGTGAGCATTGTCTCTATGACCTTACAGAAACAGGTTAAGAGAGTCAGTTTCTTTTTGGCCAACAGCATCAAAGGTTCAGCTCATGCTCCCATAGTTCCTTTTCTGAGCTCATGATGGGGTAAAGTATCACAGTGGCAGAGGCATGTGGAGGAGGAGGTTGTTTACCTCATGGTAGACAGGAAGTAGACAAAAGGGGAGGGGATGAGAACCAGGTCCAACCTTCAAAAGAGAACTCCTTTCTGGGATCGCTTCCTCACACTGGGATTTGCCTTCTGGAGTTTTTGAAACTTTTCAAATTAGTGCTACTATCTGAGAACCAAGTGTTAACATGTTGAGTCTATGGGAAGTTATTTCACTTTCAAACTGTAACAGAAAGAAACGTTTAGTCTCTTCTGTTCCTTTCTTTTTAATGCTATTTTATTTTTATAGATATGTGCAGACCACATTGGTTTGGCATGCACCTTTTTGTTTATGGACGTGTGTGTGTGTGTGTGTGTGTGTGTGTGTGTGTGTGTGTGTGTGTGCTTGCGCATGTGCTGTATGCATGCTTCTATAGAGGTCAGAGGTCAATCTTGGGTGTCATTCCTCAGGAACTATCTATCTTATTTTTTTTTTTTTTTAGATAAGGACCCGAGGATTGCCAGGATTGCCAGTTCAGCTAGTCTGGCTGGCCAGGGAGCCCCAGGGATCCTCTTGTCAACTCCAGTGCTGGGATTAGAAGCCTATGCTACTGTGCCAGCTTGATATTGAATTTAGGTTCTTTACACTTGCACGGCAAGCATTCCACTCCCTCCTCTACTAGCAGCTCTTAATAAACAAGTCAAGCTTTTAGAAATGAGAAAACATTTTCTCAATTAAACAGCAAGTCAAAAAGCCTAAATTCTTTTGGCAATCAAAAGCATGAGACTTCAAGCCTATTGCCCATGTTCGGGGTTTATTGTTCTCTCTTTCCCTCTCTCCTTCTTTCCCTCCCTCCCTCCTTCCTTCCCTTTGTCCCTCTCCCTCTCCCTTCCTCCTACCTCTCTCTCTCCCCTCCTTTCTCCTTTGCTCTCACTGTTCTCAATCCCCCCTTTGTTATTTATTATGATTTTTTTAACTTCCTACTTGTGGACAAAGAATGATTTCTGAGGCAAGAAAGGCTTTTGTCTCTTCATAGTCGGGGAGGTGTGCAGACTTCAAGGGAAAATTCCTCAGTTAATATCACCAAATTTCATCCTAACACATGTAATGTGGAGCCAATTATGTATCTAACGTGTAAGCTTGTTATGAGGATTTAATGAGAGAATCCAGGAGAAACACTTAACACACAGTCTGGGCAGTATGTGGTAAGGGCTCCGTAAATGTTTCCCATTGTAACAAGCATTTAGTATCCCTAATGTGCCCTGCAGCTTCTTGCTGTTTACTAGAAAAAAAGAAAGCAGTCCCTAGGATTCAGCTACACCCTTCTTGACAACCCACACCCTCCTCTTCCTCCTAGCAGAGGTGGTTTAGAAGCTACTATGGAGTACCAATGACCACAACTGTTCTCTGGAAAGCAACAGAGAAAGCTCATAAACCACATGTTCTCCCTTGTAGGAAGCAGGTAAGACACTTCTGTGTTCAAGGTTCCCCATGTTTAGCTGGTGATGCCTGAAAAACCCTAGTGGACCTGTAGTACAGGATAGACCTGGAGTTGTTCCTATCCCTAACGCAAGTAGAGGTGCACGGGAAAGAAACTAAGTGTGGTTCTCAGCTAGCAGGCTTTTTTCTACATCAAGAAAGAACTGGTCTGTCACTGTACCAGCAGTAGGCAGCCCAGGAAATGCTACAGTGGTTTGGGCACACATCTGACATTCCTGGGGTCAAGGAAGACTTGGCTCCGATGCCTGAGGATCATTCTTTAGAAGTCCCTGACTTCTGACACGGTGATCAGCTCGCTGGTGCAGCTACTTGCTGACGTATTTAGGTGACAGCAAATCATGGGAGGTTCTACAAAGGCTTTAAACCTTTGACTTCAACAGTAAGGACCAAATGGAGCTGTAGAAAACACTGGAAAGCATTGCCTGCCTGAGTAGCATGACCCTATTCCATTTGCAGATCTCTACTGAAACAGCAAGAGAAACCTGTATCTGCTCAGGGCACTTTGCTGTCCTTTTCCCTCTCATACAGATACAAACAGGCATTCATAAGTATTTACAAAGGAGCACATACATGAATACATATGTACACACACAAATGAGCATACATGTGTATGCACAAACATGTATCTATACCCACAGCAATGCCTACAGGGTCCTGCCACACTTGGAGTATCTCATGAAAAGCTAGTCCTACACAATTCCTTTAGGCATCATCCTCTTCCTTTCTCTCTCTCCCTAGCTCCTCTGCAAGTGTCAGAGTCTTGAATATATTGGGTGGCTCTGTAGACCACTTAGGAGAAATTTACATTTTGTGCTGGGTCAGCATTAAATGAGCCCTGAAAACTAGATACTCACAGAGGCCACACATCCCTGAAAAGACATTTGTGAAGATAAAGATGCATGGTGGAGCAAAACAACATGGCTGTAAGGAAACAGCAAGGCTTCCCTGATGTACCAGAGGAAGGGGCTCTCCCCTCTGCTACTTAGCACATTGAGCACCCACTGAACTGGGCTGACTTCATGAAGAAATCTTTCACCTGATCATAGGAGACAATGGACTTGTATTTGAGATCTGCCTGCCAGGGCTTCTCTCCTCTTGGCTTCCTTCTTTGTAGCCCCAGCAGCCTCATATTTTCTGCTTATACTTGTCAGCTTCAGCTGGAGCCTCACAGCGCCCTGAGTTGCTTTCTGAGTATCTGCTCATCCATCCATGAAAGCTCTGTGTGGCACCAGGTCTCCATTTTCTTCTCCTGCCCACTTCCTCCTGGGGTCCCTTCCTCTTTACCAGGCCTCCAAGCCTAGGCCTTTCCCTTACATCACTCTGGTGAGAAATGTAGCTCCTTTACTTTCTCATCCAGCTTGGGCATCTCTAGAACAAACCTCGGTTCACCAAGGTTTGTTCTTCCTCATTTGACACCAGAGAGAAATGGTGATTGCCCAGCCTTGTAATTTGGTACCAGTTTCAGATAGGTCCTTGGTAGGATTTCATACCCTTTGTTTTTCTGTCCCTCCCCCATCAGACACTCACCCCTTTCTCCAAGACTTGGTGGACCATCTTCTCAGAGTCCCCTGCAGCTGTGAGCTGATCTTTTAGGAATGACATACACAGACCATTAAACTCCACTAAGGCAGAAACCCTAAGTTTTCATGTCTCCTTACAGGAGAAGATACCTTTCAACTTCAGGTTAAAGTCTATGCTCTGGGCTCTCACTGAAGCTTGTGTGACAGCATGCAGTATCTGGCATGGAGCACTCCAGAGTGGCTTGTTTATCCTATTTGCTTAGCTTTCTGGACATCAAGCCCTAAAGAATGAAACTCACCTTTAACCTCTGTAGTTGGCAGGACTGGCACACAGTAGGTGCTCAGTGTGTTTGTTTGTTGAGTGGACAACTGGTGTTCATCCTTTATGGACACGACTCTGACTAAGTGCATAATATGGACAGAGCCATGAAGGTTCAAGTCTTCTCCCTGAAGGGACCCATGAACATTCAGGGATGCCTGAAGAATTATCTGCTGCATGGGGATCTGAAAGCATGGCTGCTTGCATCCTATGACAAGAAGCTGCTGGCATCCACTGGGATTGGTACCTGAATTTACACATGATAATTTTAGTAGGAGGAGAATCACATTTTCTATTCTCCTTCTCCCCAATCCTGAGAAAGAATTTTTTTTTAGCCTACACCTGATGCATACTCTCCATGGTGATCTGCTAGGAGTCAGGACTATGAAGGCTTTTCCGCTTCCTTCTCTCCCTCATACACCTTCGCATCTTTTAACTGAATCTGACTGTCTTCTCAAAGGATAGACGTTTCTAAGGCAGGGGAACCATCTAGATCATCCTCACCCACTAGAAACTGAGGCCCAAAGAACTTGAAAGTTATCTCACGATCTCATGGGAAGTAAAAGGGGCAATCTCAAGGACATTCAATCTCTAGACCTGTTCTCTACCTACTAGATTGCTGCTAGAAGAGGGAGCCTTGGGTATGCCTCTCCCAGGGGGGATTTGGTCACTGTGGCACTATGATGGTGAGGACATTTTCCGATAGGCTATGTCAGCCTAACAGTAGACTCTGGAACTGGTGAGCATTGCACAGTGGCTGGTGTTTGTTCTCCTAGTCTTTCATAGAGCCTGTCTCGGCAACAAGTAGAGCTATCTATTGACAGCTTGATGAAGGAGAAATCAAGCCCAGCCTGAAAAATGACACAACATTTTGAATGTTGGAGAGGCAGACTAATGGGCTCTTTCTTTCTATGTATTATGTGGCATAGTGACTTACGTTGCACCAAAAAAAAAAAAGAAAAAAAATTGCTCTGGCCACATCCAACCACATCTTACCTGTCATCTCTACATTGTCTGAGAACACAACACTTGACATAGTGTGGAGGGACAGGGACTGGTTTGTAATTTTTTTTTAAAAGAGGACTCTGTATACCATCATTTGGTACTTGGATATTATCATATTAGATGTACCCTGCCATGCCATATCTTTATGTGTCCCAGGATTCCACGGGAAGGCAGCCAGTGCAGCAGCTAAGGGGAAAGAAAACATGATCTACAAGTGAATTGAGAATGAAATGAGACCCAATGTCACACACTCCATGTCGCCTTCTTATCAGCTCCTTTTGTGGGGTCTTGAGACTGTTTTATTTTACTAAGGGCAGTGAAATCACATGTGCAGACTTTACTCATTTAGAAAACCTCCTGTGTGGCAGGGACTGCTCTGCTCTGGTATTCCAGCCTGCTGCATGGGCTAGCAGAACATGGAAACATAACTGACAGCTCTGACGTCATCTTACAGTAGAGTGAAGACTGCTTATGTTCATAAGTTACTGTAGTTCAGATGGTCAGAAAAGCCCTATGAGGAGATGTTTCTGCAGAAGCCTACATGAAGTCACGAATCTGGCTTTGCTCTGGGTGGGGATCAAAAGTATTCTAGGCCAAGAGAGGAGTAGGCACAGCTCTCCTGAGGATGTGCTATGCATTTGGGGATGGGCAGAGGCTGCTGTGGCTGGGGTCTAATAAGTGAGGGGTAGGTGGAGAGGCAAGAAAGAGAGAGTGGGATCTGATGGGGCTTAGTGGACTGAGAAAGAGGTTTGTATTTTATTTTTAGCACTAAGTTTTATAGAGCTTTCAGTAGGTGTGGAATGTCAGGAACTGGTTTTTAATGTTTGAAGAGGACCCTGTATACCACCGTTTGTACCATGTTACACAACTACCAGTGATGAAAACAGCCCAAATGTTAATTGCAGAATAAGACAGATAAAATGTCATACATTGTGAGACCATGTAAGGATAGCTTGGTTTCTGGTAGAGCACTGACTAGAAGTGGCAGGAGACCCTGCTAGGGATAGAATACATTTCACCATGCTCCCAGACCCCAGGCTCCTGATACTCGATCTAAGACTTCCATTGATCAGTGCCTTTCAGTCACACAGGGCAATGCCCCTACCAGCCCCTCCACAGGTAGAGGGTGTGACTACAGGCCTCAGGGTCTCAAGAGGTCTACCTACTAATGAGATACCTAAAGGCCAGAGGGCGTAGCCAATTAAGTATTCCTTTCCCAGACCCACCTCCCTCCTCTCTCCCTATTTAACTCAGGTCTGCCCTGAGTTTGGGGTGGCGTACAACCAGATTCATCCACCATCCACCATGACAATAAATCTTTTAAGCCATGGACTTCCTCGTGTCATTGGGGTCCCACTGTGGGGAACTGTGGAGAAGGCCTTTGACTATTGAGCCACTTTTTAATCTCCTGCCAGAAGACTTTATGTTCCAGCCCGAAGCCCTGTCAATTCAAGCAAGCCAGCCTTGATCCAGCCAAGAGAGTGCCATAAGAGTCTCAACCCTATGGGGCTTCCCTCTCCCTCTTTCCTCTCAGCTGTGGGCCGGTTCCATAGGTCCCTAGTCTCTGTTCTTCTGCGGCTCTCAGTGGTTTCTGGGGGCCCAAAGATGGAGACCACCTGCCTCCGGGGGTCAGCCATCGGCACAGAGACCCTCTCTCAGAAGCCCTACCCCTGTGGGACCTCAGACTGAGGTCTCCCCACGCCCAGGCGGAGCCCGGCAGTGTCTGCCCAGCATAGCATGGAGTAAACTCAGTCAAATTCCTGCGCTTCTGCTCTCTGGAGCTGCAGGATCCACAACTCTGCCAAACAGGACCCACGCCCACCCCTACGCACGAGCTAACTGCCCCACAATACATGCTTCTGTATAGAGTAACTATGTGGTTATTATGTTGAGTGAAATTAGCCAATCACAGACAGAGTTCAGGAGTTTCTATTTAATGAATAAAGAGATTGGGCTTGACAGAATGAAACTATTCTTCAAATGGATGGTAGTGATTGTTGCCTCACAATGAGAATTCATGGAATACCAATGAACCGTAGTGGTTAAATGATAATTTTTTTCATTATACACATTTTACTAAAATAGAACAAACAAAATAGGAAGAAGCAAAGCAAAGTTGCCCATGGCTTCTGTGGAAATCCATAGTTGGAGGGCAATAATAAGTGTCCCTAAGCCCACCCAACTAACCAATCACAGTCAAGAGGCAACTTAACATCCTGGGTCAGAAGTGATGGTAGTTTAGAGCAGGAAAGGAGGGAATGAAGAGAGAGAAGGAGATAAAAAAAAGGAAAGAAGGGAGACAGAGGGGGCAGAGGGAGAGAGGGAGGAGGCAAGGAGATGGAGAGAGAGAGAGAGGAGACACATAGTTAAGGAGGCTGTAACTTTAGATTTTATAAAAGAGTTGGGAGAATGGGCACACAGCCCTAGGGTACTTCTGTGGGCAAACAACTTGCTCAAAGTAAAGCCAATGTCCTAAATGTGACCCCAGAGTCATGAGTGAATACATAATTTATCAACAAAATGGAGCTACTTTGAAAGTGAGCAGGGGCACTGTTGATGCTACTTCTGGGACAGCAGGCTTACTGTGAAGTTGTTCTGGACAACTAAGAAGTGCAGCCACCCTGTTCGCACCAGCTCATGCTTCATCGTATCCCTCATGTGCTCAGATGCACTCACAACCCATGATGCTTTACAGATGATTCTCTCACCCCAGCGATTGCAGCTCTGGAATTCTCTGGTTCTGTCAGGATCATGTGACTTGCTCTCCCACTTCCTTATTAATATTTACCTGGTACTGCTTATCTGTGGGCCCACTCTGTATAAAATAAGCTCTACCAATGGCCTCCTCTTCCTTGTCATTCGGCTCTCTTTATGGCACATACCACCTTCTTCTATGTCCTACCACTTTTTATTCATTTGTTTCCCTTTGATAGAGTGAAAGTTCCAGAAAGGCAAAGATTTTCAACTGTTTCAGTTGCTTGTTTTTGCATGCATGATTGCAGCAGTGTCTGACTCAGAGTAGATGCTTAATAAATATCTGGTAAAAGAATGCCTACATAAAAGTGGCTCACAGTCTCCTTAATGAAACACAGTCCAACACTGAGCAGCTCAAGCAATTGGGTTTAAGTGTATAGAGCAATGTTTTGCATGAGAATTTTTTTTAAGTTAGTAGCTCTTGAAAACAGCCAAGAGCCATGTCTAAAAGAAAATGTATGGCCTGCGTTCATCACAGTTTGCTCTTATAAACTTTCACTTCACATCTCTTAGTATCATAAATTATTATAGCTGGAAGAAATCAACTCTAAAATTCTGATTCTAAGTGACAAGCTCCATTATATCTTTGAAAAAAAAAATGAGATGATATATTTCCTGGATCGCAAAGAAAACTGGAGGTTGAGGTAATAAGGGGGAAACTGAGGATTTGGACAATTTATAATTCAATTTCTAGGGCTGGCAGACTACTGGGATTTCTCTCTGTTGCTGTTGGGGGTATTTCAATCCTGCTGCTAGCTGCTAGAATAATACTTCTTCCATTTCTTTAGCTCCCCACTAAAGTCTACAGATTTCAGCAGATAAATTATCAGCTGTTCTTCTCGTTTCTGAGGCATTAAGCTTAAATCCTGTTAAGGTTCCTCATATATTAAAAATAAAATTTCTATTTACTTTTCCTCTATTGGTGCAATTACAGTTAAATTAATTTTTAACACTTGGGTAGAACAGCAGGAGAGAAACATAGCCCCAGAGATGTCACTTGCAGGCTGCTGGGTGGTGAGAGGGCAGCTGCTGATGCTGGCCTGCACAAGTGTCTTCATCATATAGCTGTGTTGGGAGACTTTGTGCTCGTAGGCAGTTAGAAGGATGGAATTGGCTTTCCTGACTTTGCTGTGGCCCAGATATGAGTAGATTGCTGGGTAAGACTTTAAGTTATGCTGAGTGAGCTGACTGGTTAAATTAGTGTGCATGCTTTGTCATCAGTGGATCACATGGCATTCACATTCCTAGAATTGCCTCAGAGTTCACCTTCTGTGCCCAGGGAAAGAGCTCATTTTAAAGTCTGCATTGTACCCTGTGTGAGAGCATGGGCTTTACCATCTGATCTGTAATCTTGGTCAAGGAACACAGAGATTGTGTGTGTGTGTGTGTGTGTGTGTGTGTGGTGTACAACATTTATAATATTACATCAATTATATATTTCTAATCATTATTGTGTATAAGAAAGAACAATTTCCTTTATTTTTGTCTACCTCCCCCTGCAGTTCAGTGTTATCCTCCCACTTTTCAGGGGCAGATACAAAGATTCAGAGATGAAAGTCACATGAATGGTAAGTGACAGTTATCATTTAACTTATATCTGAATCCAAATCCAAAGTATAGTGCATTGTGAGGTTATAATAAAAATTATTTCAGTTCTCTATGTGTTCCATCTTGAATGCAAAGAATTCATAGCCACTTCACAGGCTCTATGTGGTTCCATGTGATAATTAAAGAAGATAAAGCATGGGGAATGTTTAGCATAGCACCCGATTATGGACTGTTACAATAGCATGGTTGCTGTAATTTACTTTCCTCTTTCTTGCAAGACCTGAGAAGATGTTTGTGCTTATATCTGTTACTTTTACACATGCACGATGACCAAGACATGTGACACAAATACTTCCTAGAGAAAAAGATTCATTTTGTTTTATGTTTTCAATGCATCATGATAAAAAAAAAAATGAAAAGGCGTGGTAGAGCAGTTCCATTCATATTAAAAAGAATGTGCAGTAGAGGCTGTTCACACTGTAGTAGACCAGAAAGCCGAACAAACAACAGGAACTAAGGGTGTGTTTAACCTTCAAAGACTCTCCCATTGTGACCCATTTCTTTCTGCTAGGCTTTATTTCATAAATGTTGCACAGACTTCAAAATAATGGCACTAGCTGGGGAAAAAGCAATCAAAATGTGACCCCACTTATGAATATAAACATACACATTTAGAGGAAGGCAGTTGGATGCTGAATCAATTTCAACAATAATGAGCTTCTCTTTTGGGCCTATGACTTTTCCATGCATCAGTTATTGACAAGACTTATAGTACCAGGTATAGATGGTGAAATGGGTATCAAATACAAATAGATGGTGATTGGTTGCTTCAATAACCATTGTGCCACTATTACACAAGTGGATATATGTTGCCTTGCAGGTTGGTATTGTAGTTCGTACAGTTCATAGCTAAGTAAGACATTAAAATTGTAACAATACTTAATCTAATGTCTCAACTATTTTAGGTGCTTGTGTGTCATAATTTTTTTTAGGAGAAAACTATAATTCCATGCATGTGTTCATTGATCTGCCCATCCATTCATTTATTTCAAGGATGTGGAATTGAAGAAAGATAAATGATGTACCCTACTTTGAAGATGTTCAAATGTGGTTGGAGTGGCCAAAACCATACAACCTGAACTAAACTATAACCAGGGAAATAACTGTTCCAAGTCCAATGGACAAACTTTGAACAGGGTATCACAAAACTCCAGAGGTATGGATGTGAATTATAGCTGGAGCCTAAAACAAGCAGGATTTGGATTTTAGGAAAGAGAGTGATTGAAATAACTAATGCTCAAATTGAGAAAGCATTTCTGGTACCAGCAGGCAGGTAGTCAGTCAGAAATGAAGCTTTTATTGTCTAATTTCTACTCTGACAGCCACAAACCAGGTAGAAATTAAAAGCAGAGGGTTTTTTTGGAGTTCTGATATGAAGTACCTTCTTTTAAAAGATGTGTTCTATTGGAAATTCTTGTAGATCTTATAATCTTATCACAGCACACACAAAACACAATCACATTCGCCACTTTACTACAGTGCTACAAACTCTTTCCATCTCACCATCACCATAATCAATGGCATCGTCACTACTTCCATTTCCACCACCATTACCACGTCTACTATTTCTGATAACATCACTGTCATTACTTTATCCTTTCCAATGTCATCATTATTGCCTATAACGCTACTAACATCTCAAATACCACCAGCACCACCACCATTTCCACAAGGCAAAACTAACTTTCAGCCTATGTACTTATGAAGACTAACGTTCCTCGTTCCTCATTTTAAGGCATATGCCAACTCCAATTCAAGGCTCCCATCTCCTCAAATGCATGTGGAAGAGAAATCTAACTATTTGAATTCCAGGAAATGGGATGGGGTGCCTGTAGTGGGTATTGACAGGAAATCTGAACAAGTCTGTCAGACAGGCTTTCTTGTCTTCTCTACTCAAGCAACAGGAAGGGCTGACTTTAAACCCTAGCAAGGGATCCTGCTGAATGAGTTATGCTCAGAAAGATCCTATAAATGGTTCCTTTCATCTTTTATTGAAATGAAAGAGCAAGAGAGAGAAAGAGAGAGTAGAAATGAATTGTATTCCTGCTGCAGAGAGTTCATTTGATAAATAATGCATATAGAGTTTGCAGTAATAACTGCTCTTTTTCGATTCAGCATGTGTGAGTTGGTTTTGACATATACTCTCTGTATTTCTAACAGACGGTTACTGACTGGTGCCTGGACTGGCATTATGAAAGGCAAGGCAGACTGTTAACATTTGCTGTAGTTTTACAAAGGTTAACTTGGTTTTTCCCTTGAGCTGGAGGCAGGGTATTTTTGCCTTTCAGAGAAATGCAGATGATGGAGGGAGAACTGGCTTTGCTTTGGGTTCCTAGAATGGGTGTCAGGCTAATGCATGTACCTGAGGTTGAGAGACCAGGACTCTCTGAAAGTGAAGCACAGCTATATTTTAAAGACCTTGATCTTGGCTTCTCCTCTTTGGCATCAAAGCCAGTCCCTATGACCCCATGGACTCTGAGAAGAATACAGAGATACTTTTGTACAAGAAGGAAGCCTGATTTGAATATGGTTATTGGAAAACTAACCTGTGTGATTTTTCTTTTCAGCTGGGCCCTGGCTTTCAAGGGGACAATACTGGGCTCATGTGCAATCAGTGCTGTTAGTCTTCATCAGTTACTTTCCATGTCTGCCTTGAAGGCAGTGAGAGCATGCATTATTTTTCATATTATCTTACTTGGTCTTCACAATAATGAGGCAGAAATTCCTATCCCATTTGATAAATATGAAAATTGGGCTTCTGGATAGGCCTGGTGGCTTGTCCACACAGCAAAACAGTAGGAAGTTCATGCTAACTGAATTTTAGTTAGTTTATCAGATTCTAAGTTAGTGCTTTCATTTCTGTAAGTTGCCTCTCTAGAGCCTTGTTGCTACTTGTATGGGGGAAAGTAAGGGCACTGGATAACCAGAAGTTAAGATAAATACACATGTTCCCTAGACACACACACACACACACACACACACACACACACACACACTCATTTTGATGCACACATAAACATACACATATACTCATACATGAACATATCTATATATCTTCCCACAGACACGTACAACTTGAATCCTCATGCATGTATGCGTTTCACATACGTGCACGTGTACCTACATGCCTGTACACACATATGCATGTACATTGCTATGACTGAAGTTAGTGGTACCCCAGCAGGGGATGGCTTCTACTATTCAGTATGTTTTAGTTTGCTTCAGTAGAAGAAGAAAATCATTCAGAGCCTCAGGAATTACTTTCTCCCTAGTCCCAGATGGACGGGAGGAGCAAACCAGGAGCCCCAAGAAATGATTTCCACCCTGCAGGGGTCGGCAATTTTGAAGAATCGTGATACAGAGCCTCTTTTAGCTGCTGACCCCTCATTGGGGTTCATTGCAGTCAGTGGTTACAATTTGTGAGGACTAAGATTTATAGCGCTCAGTGTCCAGGAAGATGTAATTTACCTCACAGGAGGACAGCTTTTGCTCCCAGGAAAATGTTTTACCTCCCCTGACTCACCTTTAGATTTAAGGAATCACTGTGAGAGGTGAGAAGCTGTCTAAAATTTTAAATATTAGATTTACTTCCCCAAAGATTAGATAACATTAATGTCAGAGCCAAATCATGTTTCTATCAGAGTCCCCACTCAAATAACCTGCAAGAACTTTCCAGGAAGCCACCGAGAATGAAGCTTCTGTATCCATCTTCTGTTTTCCTTCCTGTCTTCTCATCATTTATTTTGATTTCTCTTGGAAGCATCTCTTGGGAAATCTTACTTTTTATGCTGTAGGATGTTTACTGCTCCTCATAATTTTCTTTTCTGTCAATTTCTTTGTTTTCCTTTTCAGTGATATCCTTTCCTCCTACTGCACAAATTCTTAATGGTTTCTTTCTGATAGCCTCATATTTCTGCCAATTATTTTGCCTTTTTTTTTTTTTTGTACATTGGTTTTCTCCCCTGCTTCCTGTCCTTTTTGTTTCTGACTTGGGATTGAAGTGTACATTAGTGTGACCTCAAACTCTCATACATAACTAGGTGCATGACCTTGACAAGATACACATTCAAACTCCAACCCTAATTGCAGTATCAGAAATTTGAGGTTACTACAGCTACAATGTAGGAATGTAGTAAGAATCGAATGAGATCCTGCTTGGAAGCACCTGTCTTCAGACATGACACATGATAGGTAATCAAAGAATGTCCAGTTTTCCCTGTCAGTCTCTCCAAAAAAAAAAAAAAAACCATGCTCATTCCTGATCCTTTACAGATTCATTCAGTTACACGAAGCAGGCTATGCAGGATAGCCAGGTTTCATGGGGCAGATTTGCTAACTTGCTGTAGCCGGATGATGACTAACAAGACAGCCTTGATTTGGTGCTACCTGAAGAAAACATTGCAGCAACTTAAGCAATGAAGGAAGTGACAAGGCAAGGGGTCAGTCTGCTCATGCTCTGTGTGCACACTGCAAACATCTTGATAATGGAGAGGGGGAAAAAATCAAAATGTGCTCCCTGGTTCAAATAAGCTGTCATAGCCTGGGAGATAAAGATGTACTCATCCATGAAAGCTGGGTGCTAGACACACACCATCACTATGCACAATTTAATAATATACACAGGACTTCTCCCAGTTCTTATTTGGCAGCAGCCGACACTCTGAGCTCGGATCTTGCTAATTTTGTGTATTTGAATTCTGCAGTAAAACAAGCAATCTCAATATTTGGGTTCACTGGGAACCAGTTCCAGAATTGTAATGATGATTAAATGTGGGAATGCCCTAGTAGCCTTAATACTTAATTAATTCACACTGACAGGGCGAGTTTGATGATATGCAAACCATGCAACCCCTACCAGAGACAAGAACATCACATGCTCTCCACCCTCACCCCAAATAACAATGGTAACAGGACAAGAACAGCTGGTCAGATAACACAGGCAGTGGTTAAAAGGGTGGCAGGGGAGGGGCAGAAGGTTGTACCCATCCTGGTAGCTTTTTTCTTTATTAATAATTTGCTTTGGCAACAAGGCCATCTATCTTTTTCTGATGTAGCTATTGACTGTGGCTTGGGAATTATTTCTATAGAATGTAGAATTGGGTTGTCAGACTTTTATTTGAGAAAGAAATAGGCCAATGGTAACTCTCTAGAAGCCAGGAGCCAGGCCAGAAGGACTTCTTTCTTTGGATTGCAGCATGGGTACACTGCCGTGACAGACTGTATCTGTTTCCATCTACAGACTGCCTAGTGTCTGAAGCAAGACTCCTGTACCACCTCCTTGGCATGCCTGTGACCCCTTTTGTTTTACAAATTGGAGCATTCTCTTGGCTACACCATCAGTTTTGCTTCTTTCAATACATGTAACTTGTGAAAAGCAAAAGTACAGACAGCTTCAATCTATGCAGCCATTCAGAGCATCATCAAAGAGCAGGGTTATTTCTGTCTTCCTGCGTGGACGTCCTCATTACACTGACTTTTGTTCTCATGCTGGATTCCTCTTGATCTCAAAATAGTTGCCAGAGCTCAAGTTATAACTCTTGCCTAATAATATCAAAGTTTATAAGTGGGCTAACAGGAGCTTTCATTATTTTATTATTTATTTAAAAGTAAAAGTGTTCCCTAAACCTGCCTTAAGGTTTCCTGAACAAATAGTATAGTGCCATGTGGCCATTTTCTATGGCAGTTACTTGGAAGGGAGAACAGAGACATCATGATAGGTTTAGATGTGTCCTTATATCTTCATTCCCATCACAGGCTAGTGTATGACCCAGCTTCCTAGTGAACTGTCATCAGACAATTGAATGAAATCAAGATTCTATGGCAAAGAAGACACGAAGGGTAATAGATAATTCCAGGTTATGTGACTTCCAGGCGAGTTGGCAATATAAGCAGAATACATGGGAGTGGGAAGCCATGAGGTTGTGATTTTCCTTCCCTGTTCTAATCTGTATTGAGAGCCTTGAATCTGAGCCACCCACATGGTGTCAAAAAGAATATGCAGTAATATCATGATGTGTTACTCCCAAATAGTTGATCTCCTGATTCAAATACTGCTCATCATTTCCTTACAGAATCTAAGCTACCAACATCTTCTGCTCAACACTTAGCAGAAAGCCTTGAATTGAAAGGGAGAATCATCAAGGGATGGAATTAGTTGGTAACTGGACAAACCCCACCTGCACTGCATTCAGTTTTTGAGAGTGAAGGACACATCTATTTGCCCATCAGGTTAAATAGACAGAGGTTAACCTTTGTACCTGCATCCACTGGGCTTCAGAAATCCAACACCTGATATTAAAGCAAAGAATACAATGTGAAAAGACTCAAAAAGGAAGCTCACTAATAAAGACTATGGCTAGATCAGGGCTAGAAGACATTGCTGATTCTAAGGAAGCTGAGAAACTAAGAGATCAGAGGTACAGAAGCAGAGGGAGCCATATTCAGCTTCACTGTTCTCAGAAGCTGGTCAGAAAAGCATCACTATTCTCTAGCCTTGTGTGCCAGGTGGCATCGGTCATCACAGAGGAAGGAGGAGGAGTCACAGATGCTTTGGTGGAGATCCCAAAACTCAGTAACACACAGCTGCTAAAATCTCAAAACATGGCTGAAGCCAGTCATTATGATGGCCACCTGTAAATTCAGCACTCATAAGACAGAGGCAGAAGAATCACAAGTTCCTGGCAGCCTGGACTACATGGTGAAAATCTGTCTCAAATTTCTTAAAACAAAACAAACTGCGTTGTCTCTGGTAAAAGATTTTAACTCTATTACTTACGCATGTATTCACATCTTTCAGCCTCAGTTTTCTGATCTATAAAATTAGGTGAATGCTACTGTTGTCCCTGAGTTAGGAGGATTAAGAAATATCCCTAATAATTTGGGAAAGCAGCAGTGGTCCATCATCCATGCTTGGTATGTGCCAGAGAGAATGCTGTGTGGATCCACGGCAGAAAATGAGACCTGATGTTGCATCTATTATTAAGTAGATTTTTAACATGCATTGATCAGAAAGCTGGTCAGTGTCCATATTTGCTTTTTAAATGAGTTTTTACACGTAAGAAAGAGTTTACTCTTTCCTTGGTGTTGAGGAAGCCCACTTCCCAGTGTTTTCATCCCTAAGATTTGACTCTGCCAGGATTTCTAGGTTCAAGCCTCTAATGGCTGGCACATGATTCAGAAACATCAAAGAAACTAAGAAGAAGAGAGTGAAGAAGTTAGTGCCACATTGTTCTCCAGGTTACTTGTCAATTTGCTCAGACAAAACTCTGGGGCCAGAATGACTCCCTAATGTTCATATCAATGTGACAATCTGTCAATATTGGCTACCTCAAGTCTCATTCTTATAAATACCTGCATTATCATGGTCAGACCCAGAGTAATGTGGGATAGCTTGAGAAAGCTAGCTGTCTCCCACTCCTCAGGTTTGATTTTGTATTCCAACTTGACTTTACCAGTTGGACTTGGCTCTGCAACCTCGACCTCACTTTTGCATCTAGTCTCTTGAACTTGCTGTGCAGAAGCAGCCTCCCTGCTTTGGCATTAGATCTTCCTTCGCTGAAGCCCCTCCTTACTGCCTGTGGACTTGACCTTAGCTCTGTTATGAACCTCTAGTTTGAATCCTGTGAATTAAATATTATGAACCTTGTTTTATAAGCAGGAAAATGGAGGGTCAATCTCATGCACCTGGCATCAAATGATGGCTTCTGGCTTCAGTCACAGAAACTTTGCTCTGAGAGTCTCCAGAAGAAATCAGGAAGATTCTCCAGTCTTAAGTGGTTGGAAAGCCTACTTTCTCAGTTGAATCCTTAATACTATCTTGGAGGGGCAAACCTTCCCTCCTCTCATCTCCTTGGGTGATCTATAGGTAATACCCTGTGTCTTCTTGGGCTTGCCCTAGGACTCCTCCCATAGGTTAACATCCTGTCCCTGAATCTTTATTCAGCTACTCGGCCTTTTGATCCACGTTGATGGCCATTCTATCTACCAGCTCTTTAATGTGAGAACTTATAGAACGTATCTTAGATAAGTTAATTGTGTTTCTTCCCTTGACCTCCCAAAGTCTGCTACTCATTTGAAGTATTATGATATTATCTGATATTATGATAGTATCTTGATATTATCTGTCACTATTAAGGGCTTTTTTATCTTTCAGATTCTACTGTAGGTCCTGTGACTGTATCTATACCTTATCGTGTTCCATTAGACATGTTCCATACCAGCAGACAAACTAACTTGTTCAGGAGTCTGGAATCTGAGCTCCCATCTCCTTTTGGGCTCCCATTGGTACTGCAACATTCCACAGTTGAGCCATGACATAGGCCCAAATCTCCTGGCGACTGCTGTCTAAAGCATAATTATATTGTAGCAGAGGTAGGAGAAATTCAGCCTTTACCTCCAAATCTCAGAAGAAGGAGGCTGGGATTCCAAGGTCTGGCAAATGATTAATAGGTCTGGTATATTAGATTCGACCTATCAGGGCAATATTAAATGTGATTTATGAGTTGGTTTTAATTGAGATTTTACTGAATTATTATTTCCTGCACAGAGCAGACTTAGACCATGCTTATAAGTGCCCTAGGAGTCTTGTCATGAGAGTTGGGAAAATATAGTGTGCTCAAGGGAGACACCTACTTTCTTCCATGTGGAAGCAGAGGCAGCCTCTTGCTTCCCCTTTCCTGTACCCTCCGTAACACTACCACCAAGTGTCAGCCATCAAATCCTTGGTCTCCTTTTAAATGCCTTTAATTCCAGTTCAAAGGACATGTTGACCTGGTTTGCCAAAACAGTGAACTCTGGAATTTATATGCAAGTGACTTTATGGAGAGTTTCCATTCCAAAAGACAACAGACTAAGCAATACTTCCATGAACAACATTCCTTAGTAGCAGGATTTCAGCCCACAGGAGAGGTAGCTGGTAGGTTTATACACAAGGAGACAGGGACAGATAACCAATGAGTTTTTGGAGGTGTGAGGTAAGGCCAGCCTGAACCATGAAACTGGAAATTTCAGCTGACATGCTGGGTACTAGTGGTAGTCACACTGCTGTCTGAAGGGACAGTAGCTGCAAAGCAAGGGGTAAAGAAAAAGGATATGTGTGGGAGTTTTCTCTCCACCACCACCAAAAGGCTGCTGTCTGACCTATAAGTGGGGGAGTTAGACTTAAACAGCACTTATTGAATTTTTGAACTGCAATGGGCAAAGAAAATTACTCGTTAATATATAAAGCCCTGCATTCCTGTAATGTGAATGCCAGTGAAAAATGGATTCAAGCCTGCTTCATAGAGAGATGCTTGCTTTAAAGTACTAAAGCAAATGTGTCCTTAGGGAGAGCAGGACCAGCAAATTAGATAGAAGTTTGCAGTGAGCTATGGAGCAGAGGCAGCACGGGCTCAGCTCTATGCTTGCAGACATGCAGAGCTCAAGTAGTTTTTAGGGTTCAGGAATGACTAGAGAGGCATCTGATTTGGGTGCGTGTGGGATACCTTCTCACCCAGGATCTTGTGGAGGTATGCAAGTGAGAGAAACAGGACAGGAGAACAGATATAAGCTGGAAGTGAATGGTAGATACGGCTTTGAACTTCTGTTCCATCTTCAGACAAGTCACTCTCTGTAAACTTTAATTTCCTCTGTTGCATATAGGTAGAGACAACAATATTTGCCCCATGGAGTTCTTTTGAGACTTAATACAGATAAAGTGCCTGTTATATACTCATTAGTTTATTTAATTTACCTTTACACATTATTTCAAAGAGATATGCCCATTTAATAGACAATACTCAAGTTCCTATTTTTAGCAAGATGGCTTCTGACTTCAGGGGAATAAGGACATCATGGTAGATATAGCAACAATGGCATTCAAGGGACACTATGGAAACACTGAGGTAGACTCAATTCAAGTTGAGGACATAGGAAGACTCCCAGAAGGCTGCCAAGAGGAGGAACAATGAGTGTTTAGTCTAAAGTTCAGACAGGAGTAGGCCAGACAGGGGCTCTCTAGGATGGGTTCTGCCTTCACAAAGGCATGCCGTTGAGAACTAGAAGTGCATACAAATGTGTTGCAAGAGTTTCTGTGTGGATGGAACAAGAGGTGGAGTCAGGAGAGAGGAGAGGAGACAAGTGGTCAGCAGAGATAATGGAGTATTTATGCAAAGGATAGTGGGAAGCTTTTGTGTAATGAAAAAGAACCCTTGGAGGACTTTCTGCCACAAATGTGACCACAACAATGGTAGAATGTAGACGTCTGCCATGGAGAGGCTGTGGCAGAGAGACTAGCTGTGGTAGTAGAATAGTCTAGGGAGACTTGGTGAAAGTCAGAACACCATGTTGGTGGCAGGATGGAGAGGAGGGTGGAGACTCCACAGAGAATCAGAAAGGAAAATGAGCAGAATATAAGCCAGAGAAAGGAGTCACAGTGCTTTTTAATTCAGAGATTGTGCACCAGTTGCAATAGAGAATTCTGGAAAGGAATCCTGAAGGAGGAAGATGCTGAGCTTAGCTGAGGGCTCATGGAATCTGATGGGCCTATGCATCTGCTGGTTAGAAACGCCCAGTGAGTGTGGGACCTCACAGTGCTGGGCTGGATAAATGCAACTGGGTCACTGTGAGGTGACCTCAGGGATTCAAATTAAATAAGATGTAGTCTCTGTCCTTAAGGAGACCATCTGTCTTGCCAGGAGACAGACATCTGAAGGAGAATCAGAGGCCTCATGTTTCCCAGGGGACCCAACTCACAGGAAAGTTAATGAGGTGTGATCGGGTCAGCAAAGTCCCAGAGGACAGCACTGTTTTAAACAGGAACCCCATAAAGTGGGTAGAAATTCACAAAGCAGAGAATCAAATGGGTAAGAAGATACACAACACTTTGCACATTCCACTGTGGACATGAATTTTATGTAGACTCTTGTGGCTGTAACAGCACTATTGCTTTGTAATAGAAGTAGAAGTTCAAGATGACCATGTGGGCAAGGTCTAGAATTAAATTCTAAGACCAGTTGGAAGGTGAAGGAGCCCAGACGTGATTATAGAGGGAACAGGATCTGTGTAATTGTCTTAAAAATGAAAGGCTTAAGCTCACAAATTGAGAAATATTTGTTTGGAGTACGGACGGAAGTTAAGACACACCAGGATAAAAACATAGAGGCTACTGCAATGATTCAGGCATGAGATGATTGATGCAAGACAGCATAAGCTGCTGTAAGGTAGAAAGACTGAAGAAAGCATGTATTGATCATTGATCGATGGACAGAGTATAGATGAAGCAGAGATGACTAGAAGATTTTCAACTAAGATGGCAGTGCGATCCAGTTGAAAGAAAACTATGAGAGGCAATCCATCTGGAGAAATGGGCCAACAAAAAGTGAGTTTGAACTCAGATACGTTGGATTCATGGAGAAATTTAATTAATAAGCACCCAGCCTGTGGATTTGGAATTTGGAAGGAAGCTTGAACTGAAGAGGCACCAGCATAAATTCCCAGGAATGGACTAGATCATTTTAAAAAAAATGTACAGAGTGAGAAGAAAAGAAGGCAGAAGATAAAGCAGGAGAAAGCCATCAACACACAAAGGGCCAGCAGAGGAAGACAGGACAGAGCAGGAGTGATGGAGAAGTCAAAGGAGGATGCACACAAAGGGACTTTATAGAAGTCAGTAGAAGATACGTGCCTTCGATGTCCCTGGTATGCTCAGGTCTCCTTCCAACACAGGATGAGTCTTGGTGATTTGTGGTGGGTCATTGACCTGTTTCTCTATTAGCTCCTGCATTCTGACAGTTGGTGGCCATTGCTTCTGCTGCCTGAAAATGTATATGGCTGGGAACAAGAAGAGAATTTATTGATTTTGTTCAGTCTCTGAATAAGAACTCGGGCCCACCAAAGGCAGCCAGATAAAATGTGGAGGGGCAACTGGATACACTGGGAGTTTGGAGGATCTCATCATGATGGTGGGAGAAATAGCAGGACCATTTCAGGGTAGATCTATGTTGTCAGGAAAAGGAGGCTGATGCTCCAGTGTGACACCTCAGAATTAGGCAGCAAAGAGAGAAAGGCAATAGATATACCATGAAAGGAAAGCAGAAGAACTGCCTCACAAGTCCCAAGACTGGCTAATGAATTGTTTTGGGTAATAAATTCATTTATGTTCTTCCTGCTTATCTTCACATTGTAAAATAAACGAACAAACAAAAACCCAAGAAAACCTCATTTAGGTCCTTTAGAGATCTAGCAGATGTCTCAGTCTGTGCATATTGCTATATTGATAATTTGTATTATGTGTTGATTTGCAATTGTAAGAAGTACTTGTAGTCTAGAGGAAAGGAATGGCACCTTCAATGAAGCAGGCAGGGAGTGATCTGAGTTCCATCCTGTGTCTGATCTCTAACACTTACCAGTACCAGTTTAGCTGATGGTGAACCAGTACCGGGGAAGCCTGCTGTGGCAATCTTCAGTCTTGTCTCTGTACTGAGGATGGGTGGGCATGTTAAGACAGGAAGAAAAGTCAAAAAGATAAAGAGTAAACGTGGAGAATATAGTAGTGATGGGAAAGGTGAATGTTTTAAAACAAGCAGTGGTCCTAGACAGACACTGTTTGGGCAAGACTAGCTCCTAGCACTTAAACCTTATGCACTCCTCTTGAGTTGTTATATTGCAGCTGGCAGGAGTCCTAGCGAGGATTGTTTGATTGACTGTTGGAAGACAAGCCACAACTCCATCTCAGTCTGTCTAAACCCCAGGAACACAATTTCTTCATCCAGCCTCTTTCCCTAGCTGCCTAGTACATTTTCCTCTTGCTTTCATTGCATTTATGATTTATGCTCATAGCCACACGGTATCAAAAACATACATAATACTTACATAATACACACACACACAAACACAAACACACCCAACTATGCACCAGCAGACTTCCAAAGTTACCCTCAGCTCTCATCCTGAATCCATGTTAGTTTCTTTGATGGAAAAAAATGTTTTGAGATGCGCTGTTGCTAAGATATGGAAGAACACTAATTTCTTCTGGGGAATGGAATTTCCAGGCTGGACGAAGTAAGAATATATCTGTAGTGACCTTCTAGTGATGGAGGAAAGAGAAAAGTGTCTGTAGAGTATCAAAGGTGTAAAAGGCCTTGGGAAGAGTATTTGATTGGCTCCTACCCCTTGCCTGGTTCTACCACCAACCCTACTGGGTAGCCATAGTGATGCTGGAGGAATAAGGCTGAGGGGTATCGCCTTTGATTCTGCTTCCCTTTTATGTGTGAGCAGCTAACAGAGTGAGAAACTGTGCTCTTTAATGTACAGTCTACCTGAAAAGATCAATGGCAGCTTAACATGCATTTCTGTCTAATATTCACTTTGGCAGGTCTTTGTAATAAAAATGCTGGTTTTAATGAAGTGTATTAAAATGAGGAGATTCATAGCCAGCCTGTATGCTTTTATCACTATTGCCTCCCCTTGAGCTGTCACTGTATAAGCTGGTCTGTGGAATCGAGAATGAAGTAAGTCATTTTAGGAATCACAAATAAAAAAACAAACGTACTTATTTTTGAAAGGATCTGTGTTACTAATGGACATGTGTCAATGTTTCTACAAGATGAAGGCTTTTCAGAGGTGTGTCACGGGAGGCAATTCACAGGCACTGTGAATCAAGGGGGTACAGATGATGGGGAGAATTTAGCAGTTAAGAACTGATTCTACTTTCTTCCAAATTTATGTGAAGATCCTGATTTTGAGGACCCTGGCATATAAACCATCTATGGATACAAAGACTACAAAGAGGTGAGTAACTGGAAACGAGGCCTCTGGTGTGGGTGCTAATATAATATGGTTGGTGTTATTGTGAGAGGAAGACATTAGAACACTCAAAGGTCCCAGCGTGTGTGTGCACAGAGAAAGACATTCATGTGAGAAGACAACAAGATGGCAGTCATTTGCAAATCACAGAAAGAGGCTGAAATAGAAGCTAACCATAGAACTATGCCATAGAAACTGGCATCTTGATCTTGGATTGAATCTCTAGAGCTGTAAGACAATGAATTCTGTTGTTTAAGTTACCAAGTCTGTAGTCATTTGTTGTGGCAACAAGTTATTCAAAGATACAAAGTTTGAGATTGGAGAGAAAGATTCTGAATTCATTCTTTGTGAGTTAAAATGATTCAATGGTATGGGAGGTCAGTCTGAGGCTAGGTTTGTCCTAAGGTGAAGTTTATGAAGGTATCTGGAAACTTATAGAAGGTGGAGAATGAGGTTAATGCCTAAATTGAATTCTATCTTTAAATCCCCCAAATGATGGCACTGATAAGAAACAGTATATGTTAGACCAGGCTGTGTGAGAGAACTGTGCTCACAACCATAGGCCACGTGTTGTACAAGGACAAGGGCTCAGATGCTCTGTGTGGAATAGATGAATTAGCTGAGAAGCAACATAGCATATGGACTGGAAGCACAGACATTTGAACCCTAGCTTTACTCTTAAACAATCACCGGCTTCTCTGGGCTTAGGTTTTTTACTGTTCAGTGGTAGGATGTAGTACTTACTTGCTCCACGGATGAGTACAAGTATTAAATTAATTATGCTTTCCAAATGAACATAACAACAAGATCTTTCTAGCAACTCTGAAATAGAATTGAGACACCATGAACACAACTCTTATAAAGAAAAACATTAAACTGAGGCTGCTTAGAGGTTTAGACCATTGCATGGTGGGAAATATGGTGACATGCAGACGGACATGGGGTTGGAGAAGGAGCTGAGAGTTCTATGTCTTGATCCGAAGGCAGCAGGAAGTGAATTAACTTATTTCCTCCAACAAGACCACACCTACTCTAACAAAACCCACACCTTCTAATAGTGCCATGGGCCTAGGGGGACATTTTATTTAAACTACCACAGGCCCCCAAAATGTTCCCATTTTACCTAGGATCAGAAAAGGAAACATGTTTCTACTCAACTAAGTCTTCACTGGCCAGTAAACTTAAAGAACCTAAGACATAATGAGGACATTGAATTCATCTGAAGATTAAACCAGCAATTCCTTTAGAGTAACTAGGTGCCCCTAAACCTCCAGAGTCTTTTAACAAAATGACATCTTAAGGAACAAGATATCTTTTTTAGAAAGGGGGCACTAAAGCCAATGGTGTGTAAAGATGTCTGTCAGGGTAAAAGAGTCAGTGAGGAGGATCAAAGCAACCCAAAGAAAGAATTCTGCAAATGTTACATTAACTCAGCCCAATGGCCAGAAATTCATCAACACACCTATGTCTGCTGACCTGCTGCATTGCTCTCACTTGATCCCTCCATGAGGCAATGCAGACAGCAATCAGTAATCCTTGACGACCATATGACTGTCTTCTAGAGTCTGAAGCAACATAGGATGTGCATGGCCACTGGATAGGGTGATCTCAGGAAAACATTCAGTTCAGTTCACAATCTACAGAGTGGTCTTCTAAAGCACAGCATGTCATACTGCTCGAGGGGCCAAGTAAATGATGTGTGTCCAATGGCTTTTTAGTTCTCAATACTCCCTAGGCTTCTGTTTTGCTTTTGAGAGGAATAGTGTTCGAATGTAGGTGACTCTGGCAACCCTCAGCCCATTTCTCTGTCTCTACCTTTCATTCCTCTGAGAATGTGACACACACAATTTCCTATGGCTTATTCCTGGTCAGGGACCTCCAATGTCTGCCTCAGAGAGCTGCCCTCTTCCCTTTAGGTTGTCTGAAAAAGTTCAGTCTGCACTTCCTCCTCAGCTCTTCAGAGCTGTGCCCCCTCACACACACAGACACACACACATACACACACACAGACACACAGACACACACACATACACACACACACAGACACAGACACACACACAGACACACACACACAGATACACACACAGACACAGACACACAGACACACACACATATACACACAGACACAGACACAGACACACAGACACACACACACACACACACACACACACACACACACACATACACACAGAACACCCTCAGCAGTCTGTACTCCACAGTCCTTCTTGGACTTGCTGCTACGTGGATTAATTTACCTGGCAACTGACTTTTGCAGAAGCATTCGCAGGCAATAACAGCTTGTGTACAACTTGTCTTCTGTAAGGTAATAAATAGATTACCTGACACATTCAATGTACCCTAAGTGGTGGCCCTTCGGGGAGTTTGAACCCTGGAAGCTCAAGATGGGGATGAGGGCAGCAGACTCACAACTGTTGTTTTTAGAGACCAACAAGAGCACCAGGCAGGCATCGGCTCTCTAGGCCTAGGAAGAAACTGCAGCCTCTATTAGAAAATTAGAGTTCCTTCCCCTTACTGCGTTTTAAGGAGAGTATAATGGGAAGGTAGGATTTCATGGCAAAGAAGAGCTGAAAGAATGGCTTTTAAATGTTTCTGTATTTTGGCAATGCAGTATCAAAATATAAGTGAAAATAATCTGCTAGGATAAACGAGATAATAATAACTACAGATTATTCTTAGTTCCCTGGAGGAAAAGCACCATATAAATTTGAGGTGTTATTTTCATATATATATATATATGTAAAATCTGTATATTTATTCATCGTGAAGCTCACATATGCCATTCCTACTAATAACATTTTCTTTCCCAGCTTCCATGTAAGAGGAGATCTGCCATTTTCATATGTTTCACACACACTCGCAGAAACCTGCTTAGAATATTTTCGCTGATGAAATTTCCTGGGTTGTAGCATTTATCTTTTTGAAGAGCTTGCTTTCCGTAACCCCACACGGAGAGCTGTGCTTTTACCTCTCATTATGATGCCATCTCCAAGTAGATTTTTGTGTCAACTGCTTATCTCAAGCACTAGCCAATTTCTTGTCATTTGTATTGTTTATAAAGAGCTGGACATACATAGTATTTTGCTGGTGCACAGGGGACTCAAATCTCTGCCCTATGGAGTATACCATCTAATGAAAACAGACAAGCCCAGCACACTGGAAGTCATACAAATATAAAACCTAGAAATATGTTTTTGGTTTGGGAATCAAGCAAGGCCAGGTAGGGCTTAGACAGAAGATATGAAGACACAAGGAAGTGTTTGGAAGAAAATTAGATGGGGGAACACAAACACTACACTCTTGCCAGTTCCTATACAATTACAGGGTTGGGGGATTTTTTACACATTTCTTGTCCCCTCCCCCCATCTCAGAGTGTTTCAGTCTTCCTGCAAAGCCTTCTAGCATCTTGATTGATCATCTACATTAATAGGGATAGGCCCTTTAAGTGTGGATTTTTGCAAAGCAAGTGTTTAATCTCCAGCTGGCCTCCTCTGCCACCCAGCATGCTTCTGGGTGGCTGTCTGTCTCTGCTGGCACTTTGTGGGGTGTTCAAGGAATGCAAATTTGCTTCAGTATTACTGATAGCAAAGCAGCATAACAGGAGGATTAGAGGTGCTGCGGAGAGAGGGGCATGTATTTCATCTTCAAACTAAAAATAAACCTTTTGGAGTTACTCGTGATGGCTCCCCTGGATTTTTGCACTTTCCTGGCACTTCTCGGTAGGATGGGTAATTGGATGCTCCCAGATTAATTTATATACACAGGCCTACGCAGTTTTTAGGTGAGAAAGCTTGCACTCCAACTTTCAATACGTGTGCACACATTGTCCAGATGGAGCCATGTTAGAAAGAGAAGAAGAGAAAAAAGAAGGAATGGGGATGGAGGAGCGGAGCAGACCCAACGCAAGTGGATTAATTTAGAAGGGAAGCAGAATGCAACCAAGAGAAACAGTAGCCCATGCAAACATGGACATGTGATCTGGCCTTGAGCAAAGCACGGAAGTTCTCTGTGCTTCAGTTTTCCAGCCTAATTATGTACTTCATAAACACTCAATTGCCTCTTAAACTGTAGCTGAAGGGTAGAGCTGGTCCTTCCTGGCAACACCTCCTGAACAGGTTCCTCAAACCACAAGGTAGTATTTCTAGGTAGAATCTCACTGCTTTAGTCTCTGCTTAGATGCTTCACAGGGTCTTTTAATCCTAGGATTTTAATCCTAGCCAACTGGTACCCAGATTTGTCTCTTCAATTCTGTGATTGCCATGTGCTCCTAATACACATGGGTCTCCTGGCAGGCAGAGTTCTTCAAGCTTCATACTTCCCACGTATTTCTGCCTCTGTGCTTCTGTTGGTCACCAGATATGGATCCACGTTCTGCTTGTACTCTCAGGGTGTCTGGGTGTCATGGCACACCAGGCTGGAAGGATGAGACAGAGCCTGGAAAGAGTGTGGGGATAAGAGATGGGTGGGGGTGGGGCTAGGGAGAAAACCTCCGATCATCTTCAGTGAGACTGTTTGTGTACATACACTTTATTGGTGTAGATAAGGTTACATATGAGCCTTGGAGTATGGGGAGGAATTTTCAGGGTGAATATAAATTGTTGGCTAGAGTTTAAAGTAACATGAGTGCTTCATTTGTATGGAAAGGAATTTCCAGAAATTTCAGGTACTTGCTGGGCAGATTCTTATTGGGAAAGAGGAAGTTGAATGTAGGTTTGCCTAGGATTACATGACCTTCCTCTGGTAGAGAGTATGGGAGTTGGGCTCCTCAGATAAAGTCAGAGAAGGGGAAGAAGCTCTGCTGGAAAAGGGAGTCCGACATTTTGGCATGAACTCAGAGAAGCTATGCAGACAGGATAGAGGACTGCAACCTTAAGTAGCAGGGTTTCCTGACAGCCCTGAACATTGCCCTTGATTCCCAGCTAAGTCACAAGCACTGCTTCTGTCTAGTATTTGTCTCCTCTAAAGAGCCAGAGTCTTAGGTGCAGGTTTCTCTGGCATGGGCTGACCCTCAAAGGCTCATGTGTGGCAGTACTGGGGTGGGGCCTGATGGAATGTAATTTAACCAGTAGCACCATGACCGACATAGTAGTAGGGGGTCTGTGGCATGGAAGACTGGTCATCTCAGGGCAGCTGAGGAGTGCAAATGCAGCCATTCCTGTGAGTAAATCTACCCTCTATGTTTGAAGCTTCCACTTCTCCAGCATGCTGTAACTTATCCAAGGGGCCACTTACCAAATACTGGCATCAGGCTCTTTAACCTTCCAGTCATCAGATTCATAAACTAAATAAACTTCTTTGTTTATAAAGTCACAGGGCTTCAGTATTTTGGTATAGCAACACAAAATGGATTAAGACATCTTTTGATATGCTTTGTGACTAGAGGGTTTGTTTAAAAACAGTCCCGGTGCTGTGAATAGAAGCATTTTCTAGCCACTCTTGAGGCATTTGTAAGTCCTGCTAATTTTGGAAGCAGCATAGTCATTGACAAATATCCCTCAATCCCCATGGATAGGATTCTGGTGAGATTCTAAAGAAACATTTTGTTTGTTTTATCTTTAAGTTCATCATCATCGGAAGTCGGCCTGGTGGTCACAGCAGCCAGTACAACATGCTGGGGAAGAAAAGGCAAACTTGGGCACAGGTACTCATCTGCTCACGTGTACTACAGTCCCGTAGGGCCTTTTCCTCACTACCAAGACTGACAGCGACCTGTGGACTCCCACTCATGTGTGGAACAGTCTTCAGCTCATTCTCCTGTTGCATGGGCAAGACTTGAAGTGCCCTCGAGGCTGTGTCCACGAGTGAAATTGAGACATCAGTGTCACCAACTGCCCCAGAGAACACAGTCCGTGGAAGGAAGGGTTGGACACAGTCCTGAGTGTGGGAGCTGAGCTGCCTCCATGGACCCCGTGGGCTCTGCAAAGTGGACTCTACCTTTGGGTCACAGTGTTAGACTAATGCTCACCCAATGCTCACATTATGCCTAGTTCCTCGCTGAGTACTGCACAGGACATCATAGAACCCAGTGCCATCCAACCCATGGACAATTTCAGACAAAAGTTCGGAGAGGCCGTGAAGCTCACCGGAAGAGTTCCCAGTAACCTACTGGTTTTTGAAGAACTAGATGAGAAGAGCTTGCAGACTCCCAGAACATGGAAATGATGAGAGATAGAAGTGAGATCACCCTATCTGATCAGTAGACTCTGTGGATGAATGGACTGCTATACCACCTAAAGTGTGCAGTTACTAAATCTTAATTAAAAATTAAATTCAGCTACATTTACAAAATCATTCTGGTAAATGAGTTTGAACTCAAGAGCTCATCCCCGAAGCACTGTTATTCTGTCTTCTCTCTGAGGTCCCTCTTTTCTCCAGATGTCTTGTATTCCTATTATCCTTTCCCACCCTTGAGTCTCACTGTACTATCTTATGCTGTGACAAGGAAAACCTTAGGTCATTTTTATCAGTGCATTTCTACTAGTCCGTCAGTTCAAACTCACATGGTTCTGTATTTGTTCACCCCAAGGATGCTTCTTTCTGATATTTTAAATCAGTCCCTGCTATAGTGCTAATGATTGCTAAAGAATATTCTTCCTGAAGCTGAAAAATCCTCCATACTGTCCTTGTGGACAACCTTAATACCAAGAAAACGGGGTTTGCAAATTTCTGGCATTGTGTCTAATCACCGAGAGGGAAATCTGGAATTAGGAAAAGAAGAGTGGGGAATTCCCTTCTTGTCCCCTTTGAAACACACCATCTCTGACTTATATATAGTGTCATCTTCTGTAAGTCCTTGCTTAAAAAAAAAAATATTGACTGAATGAACTAGAGGCTGAACTTCTACATTTAAGAATGTGGCAATACTGGGTCTGGGCAGTAGGGGCCGCTGTTCACATTTGCCCATACCTATAGTAGGGCTAATCACAGAAGGAAGCCTGGGACTTGGGAAATACTGGTTCTAAGACAAACATCAGTGTGCTTCTCATTAAGCCTCTTCAGAGGGGTTTGCAAGCACAGATGAGCAATTTCTCTTCATGGGTTGGAGAGAAGGCTGAAGGTCTCCTCAGGCCTTAGATGAGCAGCATACAGAGGACAAGCGCAGCAAACCATATACAAATCAGTGTATCTATTAGGCAAGAGCCTGGTCAAAACTTCTACTTGTGTCTGGCTTCAGTGGTGAAGCAGGTGACTGAGTCGAGTGGAGAGTGGCTGCTGGCTACATGTTCTTTGACACGTCTTTCAGATAGGAGCGCAATTAGGTAACAGCGTTCTAAACCACCTTGAAGTTTCTAACGTTTACTATGGCAGTTCGGGCAGAAATTAGTGAGCCAAGATTAATTCAAAACATTTGCAAGTAGCAAGCATATTCTTCCACCTCAAAAGTACTGTCCTAGTATTCCTGTTAGGAATGGGGCTATGTCTGTCTTGTGTGACATTCCTCCGTATGAGGGCCAACTGACCTGTCTGGCACAGCCTGCCTTCCAACTCTTTTCCACTCCATGGTGGTCTCCTGCTATGCAGGAAAGAGCCAAAAACAAACATGAAAGTGTCAGCATCACACACCAACACTGAAGCTCTTGAGGGCCATCATACATGTTGTGAGCTCCTTAGGGACAACAGGTATCTTTCTTTGTCCATCCTTGAGGTCCAGTGCTTGGCAAAAGAGCAGACACCAACACATGTCTGATTAGTGAAAGAATTTGAGAATGAAATGCAGTGAGGTGTCCCGTGGTGATCTCAATGAACTGGTAAAAAGGACAAGGTAGAACTGGTCTAGTATTTAACTGTCACATTGTCTATGTCTCCCAGATAGAGGAAAGCTGAAGGAGTGGAAAGAACTTTCCTCACCTCTGTGGTATTTGCTCGGAGAGCTGGAGGCAACAGACCCTTCATTCCTGTTGAACATAACAAACCACAATGAACTTTACTCCTGTTTGTTTTTGGCTCGTGCTCTCACAACAGGGGACCCTTAATGGCCATCCAACTTGTGCCTTATTAAATTTAGCAAGATAAAATGAATTGCATAAACCATAAGTTTATATGCTGCTGTAGGCTAATGAGGAAGATGCTGATTAAAGTTTACTCAGCAAAGAACAGCAGCACTTTACCTCGAGCCTGTGAAAACTAAAAGCACGCTGAGAAGACACAGCAAGAATGGGAGTGTCTAGGACCACGCTTAGCACTTGTTAGTTGAATGTATGAATGAATGAATGAATGAATGAATGAATGAACTAGCTAGAAAAAGGGCATTAAATGAAGATTCCTCTCCTCCCTTCATAATTGATTGTAGAGTCAAACACAGTGGAAGTTCTCTAAGGCTTGATAAATTATGGTGTTAGCACCAAGACAGCCCGAAGCCTGCCATTCTGTTGGCCCTGAACAGGCACCAACACAGCCGAGAGGTACAAGGGACTAACCTGATGGAGACCTTCCATTCCAGACTCTTCTGAGGAAACTTTCCATTCTGTGATCTTATAGATCACAATTTGTTTTTGACCGTGAGAAGAGACAGGATAATTGTTCTGAACTGATTTAAGGATCGCCTGTGACTCAACCCATTTGGGACTCATTTCACACCCACCCCCAAGCATTTTGTAAACACTTTGCAGAGGGAAGGGGCTATGTTCAGTTATGACCCTCAAAGGCCTTGCAGTCCACCAAAGAAGCAGGCAGATCAGATTTTAAAACAATAACCATGGTGACAGTTACCAGAGAGCATGCAGGGAAGGGACACTTGATCTGCACTGGCTCAGGTGAGAGGTTGCTGGGAAAGAGATGTTTAAGAGCTAAAGGAAGGGAGGTAGAGACTGGACTGAGTTTTGGGATGAGAATAAAGTCTATGTTTAGGGTCCTTTAAGAATGAGGTGAGGCAGGGACAGGGAAAAGAACCCGAGAATGGGAGGTTCACTTGTGAAGGGCCAGAGGCCCGATCACAGGTTTGCACATCAGTGAGGCTAGCACACAGTAGGGAAAGTAGGTGAATATCCCAGCCTAGAGGGAGAAGGCTGTGGACTGGCATTTAGGCTTCATCTGGTAGGACTTCATGCCAGATGGAAAGGTGGATGCTATCGGATCTGAGTCTCATTGTACCCAGATGAGCGATGTCAGGATGATGAAGTCTGAAGCTGAGGCTTAAGGCAGCTAGATATGGCAGTCTTGTCTTTGTCACTCACCTTCTCTCAAGCTGTGGCCTCCTGGTCCTGCTTTTGGGCTGTCAAGTGTACTTCACCCAGTGTTGTGGTTGTCTACACTGAACACACGTGGCTGCCAGGAATTCTTCTGCAGGTTCCCAAGGCTCCTTCATATCTCAACTCATTTCCTATGGTTCCTCCACTGGCCTGAGAGCCCCCAAATCAGTGGTTCTCAGCCTTCCTAATGTTATGACCCTTTAATACAGTTCCTCATGTTGTGGTGACCTCTCCTCCCCCCTGTCCACCAAACTACGAAATTATTTTGTTGCTACTTTATGGATGCAACTTTCCTACCATAATGAATCATAATGTTAAAATCTGTATTTTACAATGGTCTTAGTTGAACCTTATGGAAAGATCTTTTGACCCCCAAGGAGGTCGTGATTCACAGGTTGAGAACCATTGCCCTAAAGGGCACTAGTCTGGTTCATTTTATTCAAATGTACATAAAAGATACTAGACAAATAAAATATATTACTCAAATAAAGGAAAGGGTGGACAAATGTGTGAAGTCTTTCTCTCCTCAAGGATTTGTTTACCTGTTGGTCAAATGAAAACAACCTCAATGCTTTCTTTCTCATCAGGAAACTTTCCCCTCAGCTGTCTAAAGCCTGCGCATCCTCCATCTTGACCCACATACCTTCTCTACCCACGTATTTCTCTTTTGTTTCATCCCATCCAACTCTCTCTGTTTCTGGCAGTCTCTCCTGTCATTTTTTTTATTCTATCTCTTCTCTTTCCCTTGGATTCTCTAGCTGATGATTTCACTTCCTGCCTTTCCACTCCCTTTCCTGTTTTGTTCTCACCTCTCCTTGCCTGTGTCTTTCTTCCTGCCTGTTGTAGCCCTCACACTTCCCTGGTTTCTTTCTGTGGAGTCTTCCTTCCCTTCTTCAATTGTTTCTACTTTAATGATGTTTCCACTAACCTCATTTCCTGCTTGGCCTTTTGCTCCAGGCACTTGGTTCTAACTGACCTCCAGACTCTGTTCTCCATTTATCTGGGACAGAACAAATTGAAGATGATAATGGCCTTGGTGCTATTTCAGCAGATAAAGGCACAGAGATGTAGAGGGTATCTTTGTGGGGACTGGCAGGTCAGCAGGAAGGAAGGAGGGGCGCCACTTGGTTCGCCACAGAGAACTCTCTGCTCTGTGAGGAAGCTTCAGAGGATACATGAGCATATGATGAGCATCTGGAACTGTTCCTTCCAGAAAAATAATATATCAGAAGGCAGAAAAATAATTATGTTTCCCTCAATGATCCCGGCAAAGATGTTTGCTCTCCTAAAGGACCTCAAGGCACTCATAAAACTAGGAAAACTAAGTTAAGTGCTTTTTATTAAACCATTAAGAGATTTTATTCAGCTAAGACAAATGTCTTCACTGAAGGATACAGAGTTTGATAGTATAGAAAATACCCAGATGAAAACTTGTCTGAATAAATTAGACGGATGCATTTGGCATTCAGAGCTCTAAGAGTCTGATTTCCTCCTTCAGTCTCAACCTACCAACCAAGGAATATTCTCCAGAGGCAGACTCACTGACTTGGAGCTGAGCAGGCTGCAGAGAGGAGAGGTCTGGACAACACTGGAAGTTACCCTAATTACAGATGGCTTTGGGGACAAGATGTAAATAGCAAGGAATTCATTTTCTTTCTTTGAGCGCTCCAGTCTCTCAGATCCACCTAATGGTTTTCATTTCAGAGGCTGAGAAGCAGCTCAGGGACGACCTAGAGCATTAGAAAGGAGGACGGCGTGGAGAGGGCAGTCAGAATGGGAGAACGCACTTCCATAAGAGAACCTTCACATCTCTGTACGGCCACAAGATCCCACCATACCTGTTAGATCCTTTCCAACCCCCTTCTCACCACCTTGTTTCCAAGACAGAAAAGGGACTGGTTATGAGAATCATGTGTGCCAGGGATTTAGTACAATAATGTTTATTTATAAAGAATAAAATTGAGCTGGGCAGGCACTGTGAGCTTGCAGCAGCTCAGACTTACTAATAGTAATAGCTAACATTTATTGGGTATTTACCGTGTGCCAGGCACCATGCCAAGCATTTTACATATATACACATATTTTGCCCTCACAAAAGTTGTATGAGAAACATACTATCATGTGCTATATATCTCATGGCTATCTTTTGATGGAACTAGGATTTAGTGAGACGATTTGAACCATTCAAGGCTGCTCTAATGGCCTTTCTAGCATCTCTTTCTTAGGGAACTGCCTGCCTTCTTTCTGGGAATTTCCCTTTCCCATGCATTTGTGTGTGTGTGTGTGTGTGTGTGTGTGTGTGTGTGTGTGTGTGTGAGAGAGAGAGAGTTTTCCTATCATGTGGGTCCCAGGGAATTAAACTTGGGTTAACAGTCTTGCTGGCAATCACTTTATGCACTGAGTCCTCTTTCATGCCTTGGAGGCCTAGTTTATTCTTCTGGGTTCCATTAGGCAGCAAGGACACTTCTTAAAAAGACTCCTCTCTGCTTCTGCTACCTCTAATTCTCCTTTTAAGAGAGTGAGATAGAACAGTGACTACATACACAGGCTTTGTAACCAGATCAACTTAATCTTAGCCAGAATGCCATTTATTCACGTGGTGTGATATCGAGAAAGTTGCTCATTCTCTCATGCCTCAACTTTATCTGGCAAATGGGAACAATAATTTTACTTCTTACCAAAAGTTTTATGAGACTGTTGTTGAAGTAAAAAGTACATAGCATTATTTACCTATGATAAGCTTCCAATGGAAACACTATGATTTCTTTCTTTTAAAATATCATTTTAAATTGTTAATTGCTATTTCCCATGATCAGGTGTAGAATCTCAGGGTTTAGATTACAACTCTCTGATGGTGCCAGGACTTTGAGTTTATCAATCACATGTCTATGAATGTTCCACCCTAAAAAAGGATGTAGTGTTGTGCAAGAGAGTGAGTAGATGCCTGTGAATATGCCCATGCGAGTCCTGGGGGAGAGCACCAAGCTTTTTGCTAGCAGGCTTTGGATGATTCTAAAAAATAAGAGCTAATGACATCTTCAGGAGACTTCAGTAAGCAGACTGCCATTCTGTGCAAACTGTGAGATGAGATGCAAGAAAGCAGAGAAACTGATTTTTAAAAGGCTGGACTTCCAGCCTGTTGTAAGGAGCAGCAGCAAATGAGAGATCTATAAATGCTGGGAACATGCAGTGTGTCACTGGGAATGGTGCTTGGAGATGGATTAAGCATCAAGAACAAATACTTTGCAGAACAAAGACGTTTTTATGTGATGTCAGAATCTGGAAATTCCCAGGACTATTTTTTTTTTCTTTATGAGCAAAGTTAGATGGGAAGGAAGGTGGAGGATGAAATTAAATTTCTTAAAAGGATAGCCACCAAGGATTAAGTACTGGTTGGAAGAGGGGGTAGGAGGCAGATATGATTTGGGAGTGCAGTGAGGGGCAATGGAGGGGAATAGATTCAATACAACACTGCCCAGTTTCTCTGCTGGGCTGGGAAATTGATTTTAGCTGTGCTGGGCAGGGATCCTCAGAGGCTCTGTGGTCTTTGCTGGTAAGTTGTTCAAGTTGCTATTGGGCCAGGTGTCTAATGCTTCTCAGGCATCTCCTTCTCAGAAAGTCACCTAGATCAGAGCCCTGATTATGGATCCTCAGCTACCAAAGTCTGTATAAGCAAAGTCTGATGCACATGTCACTCAAAGAAAACCCATAGGGTAAAATTCTAAGACTCTGTTTATTCTCCACCCTGAAAAGCTGGCGAATCAAATGAGGGATAGAAGATGAGAATAGGGTATGGTTGACAGTTCCTAGAAGCATGGGTAAGGCAAGGGTTGTAGGGTGGGCAATTGTTAGAATTTAGGTCTGAAATTTGACCTCTGCAATTCAAAAAATAAGGACTTGGTTCTTAATTATAACATTATTTGGAGGTAGCAGCACCTTTAAAAGCTGGGGCCTGACTGAAGAATATTGGGTCTTTAAGGAATAATCTTGAAGGGGGAAATTACAAACCCGAGTTTCCCTCCTTCTCTTTCCTGGTTGCAACGGAGTGCACAGCTTTGTCTGTCATGTGTGTTGTGACATGGTGCATTACTGTCATGTCACAGGTTCAAAGGTCAAGCAAACATAAAGGTCAAGCTTTAAAACTATGAAATAAACTTTTTTCTCCAGTTACTTGAACATCCCAGATGTTTTGTCACAGTAATAAAGTAATAAAAAGCTGACTAACTCAATGAGAGTGAATAGTCACAAGCATTTGTAGACAAGGCCTGAGATAATGGAGAGTGTGGAAAGAAAGACTAGAAATCCTGACCTAAGAGCATGTTTATGTTTATAGGATTTGAACCTGCAGTGTAAACTCTATCAAAGAGTAAGTCATGGTGAGTGCATCCTGAAACGTAGAGCTGGGAGTCATGTGCTGGCAAGTTTACAGGATTTTAGACACCCTTTTAATGCCATGAAGGTGGAAAAAGGTGCTTTTATTTTCCCTGCCAACTGCACGTTGAGTTATGCCTAAAAAAATTTTTTTTAACAGCTTAAGGTGGCCCAGTCCAAAGAAGGAACAGAACTATTCGGCTCTCTTCTCTTCTTTGCTTGTGTATAACAAGTGTGTGTGTGTGTGTGTGTGTGTGTGTGTGTGTGTGTGTGTGTGTATAACAGATATATATATATATATATGTGTGTGTGTGTGTGTGTGTGTGTGTGTATAACAGATATATATATATATATGTGTGTGTGTGTGTGTGTGTATGTGTGTGTGTGTGTATAACAGATATATATATATATATATATATATATATGTGTGTGTGTGTGTGTGTGTGTGTGTGTGTCAACTTCAACTAAAATAATTATGCATTTTCATTCTGTTATATGTATATATATATATCTTATAAACATAATAAATTCAAATATTAATTTGTTTCTTTCTTTCACAAAATCCTGCCAGCATTTCACCTTTTGACTTCCTTACCTACTTACCAGTGAGGAAGCCCGAGCTATGATGATTTATTCATTTCCACACATGAGGAAATAGAGCCCCAGAGCAGTAAAGCAATTCTCTCTCTCTCTATCTCTCAGGATCACACCAGTTAGTGGGAACATCCAGACCTCTGAGTTTAAATAATGCCCTTTCTACCACAGCACAGGCATCTATGTAATTATGTCCAAACTCCTGGCCTAGCCTTTGAAACTAAGAACGTCTCATTGGTTGGTTCCATGAATTATTAAAGGATTCTGTAAAGAAAGGCCAGTCATTGTGGGCTTAGAGCCATTGGTAGTAATCAGACAAGGAACCCTAACCCAAGCCTCCTAGGAATCATTTCCATAATCAGCTTTGCTATCCTCATCAATGAACATCAGATTTCATCTAACTTTGGAGTTAAAAAAGAAAACCTTTTTTTTTTCCATTTTTCTCCTTCCGGAGGAAGCTCATTTGCTCAGTCCATTGTGTTAAGATGCTGTGTGCTACTCTCATTTCCAGGAGTCATCTGGTGGTCCGATTGTGTAGGTAGTTCTACAGCGGAGTTGAAGTTGCTCAAATACAGCTGTGCACATCTGGCATGCAGGTGTGTTTTCTGAAAGCCTGACTTGTTTACCAGTTGATTTCTCTGGGGATGAAATACAGAACAATTGCCCACTGGGTGAGAGGAGGTTGTCCTTGATGGGGTGTTAACTTATTTCTAACATTTTTCCTTTTCTCTGACAAAGGCACCTTGGAAAAGATGATAGAGGATATGCACCTAAAGTAAATGAGTGGTCCCAGGATTGCCATCCTCAAAAGCAGGTATGTGGACAGGCATGAGTTGGTTTGCAGACTTGAGAGAGTTTGGAATGTTAGTGATGCAAAGTCACATTCATGAATATTTATGAGTTAAATAACATGATGGATTGGGAATACTTTCAAAAACATAGCCAGACATAGTGATGCAGGCATGTAGCCCTGCAGTTCAGGAGGCTGAGGCAGGAGGATCATGAATTCCAGGCTATCCTTGGTCATACAGCAAGAGCCTGTTTCAAAAAAAAAATGTCCTATGTCAGCAAGTCAGGGACCTTGGGAGTGAGAATGGAACAAGAAATATACTGGATTGGAGATTTTTATAGTAAAGTGATTGTTATACTAAATTCATTGAAAACTTTATGTAATTTTGGAAATTTCCATAATAAAATGTTAAAAACAAAATCTGCTCTTACATATGGACCCCCAGAAGTATGACTGAGATTTTAAGTCTCTGGTTAATCCCAGGTACTGAGTGTCAGTTGAAGTGTGAAATGAATCCAAGCAGCAAGCAGAACATGAGGTGGGCAGGTCGTCCACAGGGCAAGAAAGAGGAACAGAAAGAGAAGGGGCATGTCACACATTGCCTGGTTTGGGCAAACCTCTCCTGTCAGAAGGCAGCTGCCTGTACCACAAGTATTTTCTTCTCTCTTTCTACAGTCTCTCCATGAAGTATGATGTTACATGGAGACTAGAAATATAACCAGAAAAGAGGCTTGGAGATGTCGCGATGCACTGAAGCCACATTGTGTAGGGGGGCCAAGGAATAACCTAAGGAGTAACTGAAGATAGAGAGAACAGTGAAGGGATGCAGAATGGTAACAAAACAATCATCAAATAAAGGAAACCAAGGCATCTCTAGAGAATAGGTTCATCTCCTGAAGCAGAGACTTACCTGAGCCACCCACCTATGGTGTCAGAGGTGAGGGGTATGTACCTCAGGTCATTAGAAGAGATCCTGATACCTCCTGGCACACTTTGGGAACAGCTTGCTCTGTCCCACACCCACAAGGGAGGACATACATCCGTCTTTTAATAGCCTTGATGAGAATAGTAATGTCTCTGGTCAGGGCAGCCCCTTTAAGATCCTTCCCAAACACAAAACATTCTAAACCAACACTATGAGTGATCCCTCCTAGCGCCTGTGAATGTCCAGAGTCAGCTTCTCTCTTTCCTGCGACAGCTGCTCCAGCTCCCAATAGAGCCAGAGCCTGGGCAACGAGGTGAGAACCTTAGTTTTCCAGAGATTCTGTATGGCAGCATGGACACAAATAGCTGTACCAACTTGAGCAAGACACCCACTCCTCAGAGAGGAGGCTCTGTGTGCCTGAGTCAGACATGTTCTGTTCTCTCCCTCCATCTGACACCAGCCACAGAGATTTTCTCGACTCAGGAGTTACTACACTCCTTTTCTTAGATGTCTGCCTCCAACCTGCTTTCCTTTGGCAGCTGACCCTCCTGCTTCTATCTATTGCCTACTGGTAATGTGTTGTGTTTCCTTCCCAGCTGTCTGGTCAATATCTTACTCTCCTGCTGGCCACGACCACCCTGGATATCCTCTCTCCCCTGTTCTTTTCTTCAACCTACCCCCTCTTTCCTTTACACAGCTGGGCTCTTGAGGGACACGGTTGTCTGAGCTATAGCTCTATGGGCACAGGTGGCTCTGGCAGATGTAAGTTCTTTCCATTCATGTGGGTAAACAGTCAACATTATATTAAATTATTCATTACCGAGATCTCTGTCTGAATGTTAATCTGGGGTGGGAGCTGATTCACAGTCCCCAGCACTGGCCCTGGACAGATCCTGACACTGATGATAAAACTCTGGTGGCTGAGTGGTCAGGAAAGGTCATCCCTGAGAGGAAAGCATCGATTTTTGCATTTGCTCTCATGGTGATACATGGTGGGACTTTCTGGCCAGAGAAACTGCTGTCTGCTAGGGAGGTCATGTCTTTGGAGAATCCACTGCACTGGTTGGTGCCTGACTGGTGGGCTTGGACAGACTGTAGAACAAGCAGCTATCTGACACCAGGCTCCTGGATGCCTGTTTATCACTTTCCTTTTTATATGTCTAGCTATGTGCTGAATGCTAAAATGTCTCCCAGGTCCTCACATACAAACCTATGTTAAGGTGCATGCCATGTGTCTCCTCTGTTTGGACTGTTAAAACCCAAGCATTCTAGTGGAGCCCGGGCAAAGCCTGAATGATACCAGAAAGCAAAATCTAGACTCTTTCCAAGGAGAGATTGCTGGGGGAAGACTGAACATGCTGTTCTCGATGCCTAAAATATTTCAGCATTAGGAAGCATGTGGGTTGACTAAAAGAACGAGGCTCTTCCCCATGATAAGTTCAAATCTCATATTTTAAAGGAGTTATAAATAAGAGAAATGTGCAAATGTGATGTTCTCCAGGGAAACATCCTTTCTCATTTTTAGTCTGCTATTAGCTCACATGCTAGCTTTGGCATATGTATATGAAACATGGAGAGTCACCCCATCACTGCCTCTTCACCCTATCCAGCTTCCAGACCCCTTCAGTGCCTGTAAGGTGAACACACCTCTCCAGGTAAGAATGAAAAGATGAATTTCTTTTTCTGGTCTTAGGACTTCACAGACCAGTGCAGAAGGGAGGTAGACCTATTATGAGTTAGTCAGAGCAAAGGGCTCTGGGAACCCAGAGGAAGAAGGACAGCATCTTGTAGAACAGGCAAAGTTGGAAGAGATTTTTTTAGGCTCCTTAAAGGCAAAGAGCCCTATGACCGTCATCTCACGGCTGCATGGTGCCTGGCTCTTGGCAAGGGTTCACTGGATGTTTATTGAATGAAAGAATGAAGGTGTCCTTAGGACATAAGTGATAGATGGACCTTCCCATCCAGGTGCCAAGACTTGTATTGAGAACAAACTATCAATGATTGCAATGAGGGCAATTTCCAACAATCCCTTTCTCATTGAGACTTCCCAAACTTCCATATACCCCCACTCTATCCCATATGGGGATACCCAAGCAACCAGACAATCTCTACCGAGTGTCAGCTCATCATCTGCCTCTCTGTCTGGATGATACAAGAGTTCATTGGAAATAGTCTACCAGCAAACACTCCCTCTCACATTCTGCATGAGCATCACAGGGGAGACTAGCTGGACTGCACATGGAGACAGTGTAATAATAAATCATGGCATCATGGGGGATGCAGTGAGCAAGGACCTACATCAGACATTTTGAACAGACAATAACATCAATCCCCACACTCACAAACTGTACCAATTTTTTTAAACTCATTCAGGGAGAGGAACAGAATTTAGACGTCTCGCTTCGTATCTAAATAATACATCATGTCATTTTTCTCATATCCCGCCACTGTGCTACATGGAGGCAGTGGAGTAGACTTTGAGAGAAAGGGAGGCTTAAAGCATCCCGCTGGCTGATGTTAGCATCCTAGCCTCTTCAAGGCATTTTAGAATTGATGTTGGCAATCTGTGTTGTTTTTCTATATAGAGAAGTTCATGTTCTTGTGTTTTCCTGATATTAAAATAGAAAGGCTCATCGCTCTTATTTTCTGAGTGCCTGATTTGCAGACTCTCAAAACTGGTAGCTGTGTCTCTGCAATTTTAGCACCACAGCATCCATGCTAGTAAGGTCTGTCTGAGCCAGACTCATCCCGCTTGTTTAAGTACCTTTCGCCAGGTATTACCTCACTCTTCCTTGTTGTCCCACCCTGCCAATCTGTGTTGATGTGGCACATATGTCTCTCTAATAACCCGGTGGGTGCTTGGCACACACATGACTTTTTCTTCCTTGGAATAAGTAAAAATTGAAACACTGGTTGGTGCACATTCTTCTTGATGACTTGGGGATGCCATATGCAGGAGCTTCTCTGGCACTATGTACTAAAGTCTCTTGCTTTCTTTCTTGCTGGGATCTGGGAATACTTAAAACGTTTAGTCTGAGGAGGCTCTCAGTATTGATTGGTTGCCCACTCAATGATAGACCCAGATCAGGCCACATCCATGTTCAGACTCAGCTGCTCTGTTATCTGTGAAATATTCTGCAAGGCTTATGTTAGGCATCATTTTACACACGAGAAACTGAGGCAAAGCATACAAATGGGCTAGCCCCAAATCTCCTAGCTATGAGTGGGACATAGGGGGCTTTTATTCAAACCTTTAAATGTTTTAAATTGACATTTATATTACTCTGTTTTAGAAGCTACTCCAAAACATTTACACTCCCTGTCCTTATGATAGCCTCATGAGATCTAGCTAACTAGTGCTATCTAATAAGGGGAGTGAGGCACAGAGGGGTTAAATAACTTGTCCTGCTCATTTAGCTGACAAATGGCAAAACCACAACCCTCTGATACTGTCTTTATATAGCACCTGGACTTCAA
>JANHMN010000009.1:56556984-56575225 GCA_030674055.1 Rhabdomys pumilio | reverse complement strand
ACACACACACACACACACACACACACACACACACACACACACACACATACACACACACCTCTTCCCCAGGACCCTGAAAGGTCTGATTCTGAAGATCTGGGATGGAGTCTGTATTTATATTGCAAACAAGCTTCTATGTGTATTTTACATTGCTGGTAGAAAGTCTACACTGGAAACACAGTTGTTAAATAAAAGACCCCTCTCATATGTGCAGAGGCATACAGATTACTGGTAGGGAGAGAGATGCCCCCCGAATACCCACACTGTAACTCTTAGAATCTGCAAATATGCTATGTTCTATGGAAAGGGGGAATTAAGGTAACTAGTTAGCTGTTGATACATTAATCCTGGACTAGCTGGGTAGTTTTCATGTGTCACATAAACTTTCTAAAGTAGATGTAGGCATAAGAGGTTAGAGAATGGCAATGGAAAGAAGACTATCAGTCAATGCTGGCTTGGGACAGGAAGGAAGGGGCCCAAGCTATGGAATGTGGGCAATTATAGAAGCTGAAAGAAGCCCTGAAATAGGTCTACTCTAGAGCCTCCAGAAGAAATGTAGCCCCTCTAACACCTTGCCTTAGACCCTCGTCTAAGTTCTGATCTACAGACCGTAAAATGAATGTCTGCAGTCTCCAAATCTGTGGCCATGTGTTATGATATCTAGATGAGTTAACATACACACACTTTCTCAATGGCAGCATTGTCTCTAAGCCTGAAATACTTGAGCTACATGAAAGAATTTATGCATAAGAGTGTGTTTGGTCACGATGTACAGTATTCCTTGATGATAAATTCTAAAGTTTTAGATGCCAAAACTACCAGACTGAGTGAACAGGACCAACTGATGCCCGAGGAGGCTTGATGTTAAGTTAAGTGAGCATGACGAGCACATTGTTAAAAACTCAAACCTTATTAACTCTCTGATGAAGCACAGCATGACAAATGCCAGGCAACCACAGTGCTGTGAAAGCTGGAAACCTGGGATCCAGAAAAGCAGCCCAGGGTCACCATAGGGTCAGTGCTAACAGCGGTTTCCCTATGCAGGGAAGAACCCTACCCATGTGAGCTGTGGGATCATTTATATTCATGAAATAGCATAAGGGTAAAGATGTTGTGATGATTTCCCTAGCTGTCTGGAGACCCAGCTGTTCTGGGCTAAGTCTCCCTTAACTGAATTTTTGGTTACAAAAAAGAATATATGCTGAGATCTATACTGAGTATATATGGACGTGTGGCTCTTAGAATTCATATAAATCATGCTGTTGAGTTCTCTCATTTATTCAGTCATGGTTTTGTATATTCTATCCCTGGCTCTTTCATTCATCATGCATTTATTATGCATGTACCACGTGCTCAGTACCAATGACATATGGGTAAATGTTAGGCTGTCTCATTCTCAAGGAGCTGTCAGTATATTCGGAGAGAAAGACTTATGTTCCAAGGGTCACAGTGCCAAGTGCTCAGATCAATACTGGAGTTCCGTTCCCAGGTACTCAGGAATCATGGAGAAAAGCCCTAATTCAATCCAAGAATAGGGTAGAGAAGGAGTCAGAGAAGGGGAGGCAATGTTTGAGATAACCTTTACAGATGAGGAGTCGGTTCAAGCAGGCATTCCTGCAGGGAACAGAGCATAGTTCTGTGAGAGAAGGCAGCTACTCAGGATTGGGTGAGCCAATGTGTGTACTCCACTAAATGGCTGTTATGAGACTGGGCTGGAAAGTTAACCAGAAGTCTGGTCCCAAACTGTTGTGTGTGACTTGTTAGAACAGGAAGGATATTGAGTATGAAGGAGATTGGAGAAAGCCAAGCAAAGTAGTGTGGTCATATGCGGAGTTCAGAAAGCTTCCTTGATGGCTATGAGCAGAGTATCCTAGGGGCAGGGGTACACGCAGGTGGGCTAGACAGAGTTAAGAGAATTCCAGAGTCTGAATGGGGCTGCAGACCCAAATGCCCTCTTAAAGGAAAGATTTACCATGGGGATAAGTCAACATTCCAAGCTGAAGTGAGCTTTTCAAGATTTCCTCAGCTTGTGTTGCTCTTTAGGAAGTGACAGAAAAAGGTGTGGAATGCTGAACATTGTTAGTGGTGGCCACAGTATGCTCTTATGTTTCCTAAAGAGTTTTATTCACCGAGACAGACCAGACTATATTTAACATGCATTTTATATTATTGCCGTGTGTTGTGATTACAGGCCTGGCTCCCACATTTTTATTCAGAGTCATTTATTCAGAAAATCTCTTCTTAGAATTTGAGTTCATTCTTCATTAATTCAGTGGCAGCTTTGCGTAGCCCAGTGATTGAATTACCTAATAGCACCTGCCTGAAATGATTAACATGAGCGGAAGCCATGGGGTTGTATTTGATATAAATGATTTGTTTCCTGACATTGTAATTTTATTAAAGGGGGACCCAGTGAACCACTCTGACAAACAGAGGCGAGGTCCTGGCTTTCAGGAGGTACCTGGGAGGTTAACGAGCAATTAGCAGCTAACAAATGACAACATGGCTCAGGGGAAAGGTTCTGATTCTTAAGCAATAGGTCAGCATCACTGAGAAAATAATAAGTTTTAAGAAGGACTGTGTGGTCCACATCCCATAAAAGGTATGATGGGCAAAGTGGGAGGGATCCTACATGTGACCTCATTCTCTTGAGAGATTCCCAAGTAGATCAGGTAGAATTGAACTGCTTAATCCTCAGTGGAGAAGTAGGATACATTTCTGGCCTTCTCTAAGGCAAAGTAGCATCAACAAGACCTGAAATTTTCTCCTTAAGTAACTATGGTGTTGTCCTTGAACCTTCTGGTATGCTGCTGATGTGGGGAAGAGAGGAGGTTAGAGGATGAGGAAGGATGAGGAAGGATGAAGAAGGATGAAGAAGGATGAGGAAGGATGAGGACATGGCTGTTGAAAATATTTTATTGTTTCATTCAGGAATGGGAAGCATAGTTTTATTTTTTAATACATTGTTAAGCAATTATTCCCCTCCTTTAAATAGCTTTGATTGAGACGTGTGTACAGCCTCTGTGTCAAGTAAGGGCAGAAATGATCTGCACTTCTTGAAACATAAATTGAATATTGCTATGGTTTTGACACTTTTTAATCTCCGAGTATCTGGAAGAGCAAACCAGTATATCTGAAGGCTGGTAAGGAGAGACTTTCAAATATAGCCTGAAGGTGCCAACTCCTCCCCTCCCTAATCCACATTTATCCCCATGATTAGAGGTAATTTGAATCTCTATTTGGACATTTTCCTTCCTACGCCCATGACAAAGATTTAAATTCCTGTACTGTTCTGTTCTTTCATTCTGGAAAAAGTAGGATTCCTGTGCTAACATTTACCATTTGGCATTCTTAAAATTGTTTGATGCTGGAAGATTGCTTAAGCCAGTTGTGTGATTCCTCACTGGGCAGAGCACCCTGTATGCAGGCTAAGGGGGAGGGGCAGGCGGGCAGAGGATAATCAAATCGTGCTGTTTGGGAGAGTCACTCAAGAGTGAGATTTGATGTATTGCCAGGAAATATGCTTTCCTCACCACTTCTCTAACCTCATAAGGAATATAGGTTGACCCTTTGTAGAAAAACAGTAACGTTTCATAGCAAGTTTAAAAAAATACAGAATTAGTTCCCCCAATGAGACTGGACCTAGGAGTCTGGGTGTTTCTAGTATCTTTCTCATTGGTCTTGATGCTGTTGGTTCCAGAGGCAGAAAACATCTGGATCCCTTTCACATCTCCTTAGGTAGGTGATGAATCCATTTAACTGTCTCTGATTCCTTAGTAGGCCTGTATCTTGGTCCTGCCTTTCGGATGTCTGGTATGCTCTGGGGTCATTTATGTGTAGCCAGTTGACCTTTGGTCACTTCCCCAGGCTTTTTTCCGAAGCAGTACAGGCAGTATTGGTAGTTCGATAACTCTTTCCCAGAGCTCAAAACAGAAGAACAGCACAAGCTGGCACAGATGCTCTTCCTCATCAAAGAACATAGAGTCAAGCACTGAGCCCTGGAGAAATGAGCAGCGGCTTTTCCACTTAGAAGGAGTTAGTGGTGCACATGTGTACAGGTACTTGCATGTGTGCCTATGAGTGGATAGATGATAGATTAATAGATATGTGATAGATAAATGATTAATAAATAAAAGATAGAAAAATATATATGGAGAGAGAGAAGATAGATACAGATAGTCAGCTGCTTCATTCATTCACGTTTTCAGAAAACTCACACAATTTCCAGACTGGTTTACTCATCTGCTCACAGAAGTACTATATACGAGCCAGTGTGTTATCATTCCTATGTTAACAGCAAATTTTAGATTGTAAACTCAAGTTGATGTTTCAACCAGGTCTGTACATTGTGGACTAGTTTTGTGCATATTTCATGCTGGTACAAGCAAGAACAGCTATGTGAAGCTGGGCCCACGGGGCTGTGCCTAGTAAACTCTCTCAGACACCTCACCTCACGCCTGAGACCTTCCTGAGGGTCCACGTGCATTCTCCCTCAAGCCTCATTTCCTGTTGGTCTGTCCCACTCTCGCTGCAAATGCCATCACAAGCTCTTGATATTCATGTAGTCATCCGTGTTTCCATTAAGATCATTATCTTTGTCCAGGGTCCATTAGAATTCTTGGTCTAATGAGGATTTGGGGTGTAGCTGGTCATTATTTCCTAGTCACCCACAGCTTCAGCCGTGGTGATGAATGCTCTGCATACCATTCTCACCTGCATCACACATCCCTCTTATTTCCATTAAGATGATCATCGCTCCCCCACCTCCGTACTCATCATTACAACTCCATTACCTTTTAGCGCCATCTACATTAGAACTCCATTACCTTTCACACAGCCGCCGTTACCTCTCTTATCGCCCCCTCTACATTTCAGTTGCCCTCACCATCTCCTTTACAGCCACCAGCTTTTCAATTACAGGTCCATTATCTTTATTATTACCTCAGTTACAATCATAATTGCTCCCATAACAATTTCAACATCTTTATCCACCCCCTCTCTGATGTAAGACCCTGGCCACCTTTGATAAAGCTCCAGGCATTCCCATTATACACTAGACATGTACCCCAACATCTCCATTAGTGTTAGAAGTCCTTTCCTTTCCTTCATCAAATGACCCATGATAATGTTAACTGCAGAAGATCGGCCACTTTCCCCAGTAATTCCACCATCTCCACTGTTACTCTCATTTACAGCTCACTCCTCCACTCTTAGTTCTCCTTCCACACCAAACAGCAATGATGATCGTCTTCAAGACAACTCATCCGAACAGGCAGGCCTCTTTTGCAGTGGCCTGACTCAAAGATACCTAGCTGCCAATGTCTTCTTTCATTTTTCAAAAACACATTGGTAGAGAGCTAAGGGATGAATGCACACCCCAGGGTAGAGTCAGTTCTCCCCTTACACTATACCAATGGGAGCAACTGAACTCAGACTGTCAGACTTGATAACAAATACCTTTATCTGTGGATCTCCTTGATGGACTTTCAGTGTCTTCATCAGAGCAGCCAGGACTATCCTTTTCCTGGTGTTCTGGTATGGTGTGCTGTTTTTTGTTCATTTAGTTGTGAGCTACTGATGGACTAGCTCTCATTTCCTTCCAGGAGCACTTATCATGTGGTCAGAGTTAGCATTCAGTGAGCACAGCTTACTGAATGGGCACATACATCACTACTGTTCCTGTATCCTCACACTCACCATCAATTTTTGTTGCATTGATCACATGAAACTCTCATCAATACACTCTATCATTCTGTTAGCTCCTAAGGATGAATACATGTACTCTTCCCTCCTCAGGTCATTATCTTGATATTTATCATTCTTCAGTTACGGTGGCTCCATTATATCCAGTGCTAATCCTTGATTAAGGGGCTAGGGTACTCTGATACAACGTCCTGCTTCCGTTCCAGAACAGATTTCCACTCCCATGAGGAACCAGAGCCTCTTTTTCACCAGCTCTGTCATGACCACTCCCTTAACAGAAATTCTTATTGCAGATATGTATGATATATATATATATATATATATATATATATATATATCATACATACACTAAGCTGACTGTGACAAGACTCAGATGATAAAGAACAGCCTACTCGCCATGTTTGTGCCTGACTATATGATTATTCAGGGCAGTGTTTATATGAAAGAACTCTGAACTGACACTTCCAGTTTCTGATCTGCCATCCTCTGGTTTAAGCAAATTATTTATTAAGACTTTTCTAGACCTTGGTTTTCTAAGCTGTAAAATGGAGATAATAACAGTGCCCAATAGTATTGGTTACTGGGAGGTAAAAAAGAGTGAATAAAGAGTAACCCAAACAGCACTTGGCATAGGCAAAATACTCACAAACTATAACTTCTAGTGGTCCTAAATTCTCCCTGCACTGAAATGATTCTTAAAGTTCTAGACAGAACACTCAATGTGCCTGAATTCTGGTAGCAGATTATCAGAGTTCTCATCATTACAGCTCTTAAATCATTTTCTGACTTTAGGGCTCTCTGCTGACTCATCAGAAGACTGCAGCTATTCCTTGGCCCGTGGCCACAGTTATGGCAGAGATCTCTGGGAGCTTTCCTCTCTAGGTCTGATGAAAACTTTCTGTGGTGTTACTGTGGCTGAGTCTGACTTTTCTGCAGTAAGAGTGAGTCAGCCCACTGCCTGGCAAAGCCTCACAAAGCGCTGTTCTGCACTCCTCCTCCTGGCTGCTGGCTGAAGCAATGCTAAGCCTTCTCGGGTGGCCCGTGAACATGGTCAGCAGTAATGGTAAACTCAACCTTGGCTGCTCAAGAGGCTTTTCTCCCCCCCTCTTCTTACCTTCACCCTCTACCCCCAGCCCCAAAGACTGTATTTTCTACCTGGTAGCTATCTAGACCATCCACCACATCTATTCATGCATATCACTCACCCTTAGCTCTGCCTTTTCTGGAGAAATACCATGTCCTGAATTCATTTCCCCCTCTTCCATCATCATTTCTCCATCTCCTCTGTCTATAATCCTCTTGCAGTGACTCTTAGACAATAGAAAAATATCTACTAAAATTATTATCATTCCAGCATGGATAAACAAGTATCTTGGGGTATTCTTTCTTTGAAAGAAGAACCTGGCAGGGTCCACCTTGACAAGAATGTATGGCAGACTTTCAGGAAATGTTGTGGAACCAGTATTATTTGTTTTCTAAAAATCTAGGTGGGGCTGATGGTGGCACGGTGGTTAATTTTCAGGGCAGGAATGTTTCACAACATCAATTACAATACACTTCAGGAGGCCATAGAATTATCTTGAAATCCATCTAGTGCAATGTCCTTAATCTGCTCACCTCTTCATTCATTGCAAAGGATTCCAGATCCTTCAACTGGAAAAACTTGTTGAGGATCTTCTTCTATGGGGTCTTTATACCTAATCACTAGAGAAGTCGGGTGTCAGCAACACTGTGGTGATGTTAAGTGTAATAAATCAAACACAGAAGCACAAGGACCACATCTCACTTATGAGTAGAGGCTGAAAGGTTGATTTCACTGTGGAACACAGAATAGTGCTTTCTGGCATCCAGGAATGATGTGTGGGAGGCAGATTTTGGGAGGATGCTGACAAGTTCAGGGTGCAGTTAGATGAGAAGGAGAATTCCTAATGGTCTGAAGCATAGTTGGATGACTATGGTTCACATACATTAATTAAATGTCTCGAAACTGCTATAGGAAGGCTTTTGAACACTCCCAAGACAAAGAAATGATAAATGACTGAAATGATAGGTACACCAATTACCCTGATCACTACATAGTGCTTATGTGAGGCGAAATGTTATTCTGCATTTCATAAATATGTGCAATTACTATGTGTCAGAAATGATCTTTCTTATTTCAGTCTTTAAGGTGTGGGGTTACCAGGGCAAGAAACTCCCTTCTTAAGCAGATTGAGGAAAGGCTGCCTTACTACATCATCATGGAAACTGAGCAGGCCAGTTCTGGTCTAATGCCACAGAGATGACAAGGATCACTGAGGCATTACCTTCAGCATTGGTCTTTGGCCGAGAGTTGGCACAGGTGCTCATGGAGACAAAAAAAGCAGCTATGTCAGTTACTCTGAAATCACCACACCATCACCACAGCCTACCTTTTCTCTCTGTTCCCTTTCCCTTCTTCCTCTTTAGTTTCTCCCGATCCACTCCTCCAAAGCCCCGAGTGCTAGCCTCACATTCCCTTCCTGAGTGTGGATCCCCTATGCATTCAAGGCTCAGCTTGATGGCACAATCTCTGTTCTGAAGTTTTCTTTGGTCATCAGCTCCAAGCATCTTCTGATACTTGTCCTGTTTGGGCTTCCGGTACAGAAGTATAGACAGTACTGAATATTCTGCCAAGCACTGTCATGGTCTGTCTGCCTTATGAGTTTAGAATTGTTCTCTTAACCAAATCCTAAGATCTCCAAAAGACAGGAAGCATGATCTGAACTCCATTCTGTGATCCAAAGTCCAAACCTTTATATTCCATTCAAAATTACTCCAAGTACTTGCTATATCTTTTACCTTTGTCTCCCAACTCTCCTCATCAATCTTAACCTTTCACTTTATCTAATCCACTCCACCATGTTCTCCTCCTCTTCTCTGTTGCCCACATGCCACAGGTCAGTCATATTCAGCCACTGTACACATGTTAGATGTGGGCCAGACTTGGGAGATGTCTGATTCCTGTTTCCTGGAGGAAGCTAGAACATTCATTTGAGTGACAATGTGGGTACCACATAACGCTGGCTTTGGTTTGGCATATAGAGATGGAGAGATGAAAGATGGAGAGGTGAGAGAGAGCACGTGGCAGGGGTTAGACAGAAGGGCGACAGAGTTTACACATAAAGGAACTCAATCGTGAAACTGTAAGTACCAGTTTACTCCTTACAACCTATTTTTGAAACTACAGCATAGATATTTTCATCTGGGGCAAAACATGGGTAATTTAAACTAGCTTTGATGACATACATGCCAAAGGATAATTTTACATGAGCTTTTCCAACATAGAAACCATTCCTGATTTTGATCAATTTTCATCTTTATGTTGCAAAGCAATTTCAGTAAGTACTTAGCTTAATCAATTTGTATCTGCACATTGACCTTTGGGACTCTGTTGGTGGCTCCCAGCGTTCAGTACATGCTGTGATTCTGTCTGTTCTCAGTGTTTGTACATGGCTTTATGTCTAGCTAATGTAATCATATGTTCCCCCCCTTCAGCCGCTTCCCTTTCCCAGAGAGATGCAAACTGTGTGGCTTACGGAACATATTTTTAAAAATTATTTCCCTGAAACCTGGAGAGCTGCGAAGTTAGGCATTCTGGGATAATAAAAGTAGTGGGGAAAATAAAAATTTTTTATCAGCTTGTTTACACAATTATGTAAATGATGAGCACTTATACATGGCTGATTCCTCAATTATTCATGGTTTGAAGCTCTTGAAAATTCAATTCAACGAAATAACCTTTCTTTCAGTGCTCACGGTGAGCAAGGTACTGTAATTTGAAAAGGGGGAGAGAACGATACAACTTGATCAGGAACATTACAGAAATGAACAATAAGTGCAGTACACATCGAGCAAGCTCGATAAGAATAGCACGACACATGCTCTGAGGTTTCAGGGCAGAGGAGACATCATCTATCCCTGTGTAGTTGAGGAGGCTGGAGGGGGTGAGTCTGGAGCCCTCATTCATGTACAACGCTGGGTTGGGTTTAGGTCCTACCCCCTGCCCCTGATCTGAACTGTTAGATCAGCTTCCTATTTCCCCTTACATTGTTGCTCTGCAGTGATCTTTCTAAAAAAAAAAAAAAAAAAAAAAAGCAATTTGATTATGCCTTAACTCTGAACCCTCCATTTCCCCTGCTTTCAACAAAGAGTTAAAATTCCTTGTATGTCACATACTGTCTGTACACTCAGTACCCCTATGGGCACAATGTCCACTAAACTTCATGTTTCCTGGACCCCAGTGACCTCACTTCCTTTTCCCATGCCTTTCCTTCCACCTAGATGGATCCACTCTTTCTTTTGCTTTTTTCCCCTCGTGTGTCTAGACCACTCCTGTCCAACTTGCTTGGCTCCTGTCCAGAATCACAGCTGGTGATTCTCAGCGCATCTCTCCACTGTATTTAGCGCCACCTCTCTATTTATCCCCCTACTTGATCATTTGGGGCACAGGCTAGGCATCCTTGATTTCCTTATAACTCTACCCTGCCTATGATCAGAATGCACACTGGTCATGGCACATGCTATTTACTACATGTATTTCTGCCAAGTCACAATGACTTCACTGCGTAGGCGAGTAGGCCACCTCTTTTTGTCCAGAGGATTAAAGTAATGTGATATGCAAATGTAGAACCTTCTTCCACAGAGCTTAGAATAAGAGGAGGCAACAGAGGTTCAGTGGAGCAAGAGAAAGCTGTTTCTATTTGTTTAAATGGAAACAAGTCTTTTCTAAACAGAGGGGGAAAGGCTTGCAGAGTATAAAATATAAATAAGAAAAGAGACACTGGAACAGACAGTGGATAGATCAGACTTTGGGGGAGAGGAATAAGGCATGGACTGGGGGGAGAGTGAGCCTTGGCAAGGAGGAGGGCTGCATGCTTTCGTATACAGAGACACAGGACAAAGCAAGGGATGGAGGAGAGGATGAGATGAAATGAAGTCTTTGTATATAGCCTAAGGTTTGGCAGGGGAGGATGGCTGTCAGGCATCCTCCTAACAGCACTGAGTTTTCACAGCCGTAGATGTTGAGAGAAAACACAACACTAGCAAAGCACTGTAATGAGAAAGTGACCTTCCAGGCAATGTGCTCTCCATGAAAGTGCATCACAATTGGATGGGTGATTAACTTCTCAGAGGTGCAGGGCTGAACACAGGGGCTAAGACCCCTGACATTTCTTTTGTTGTCCTCCACATCAAATAGCCTTTGAGCCCATACTGACTGGAGTTTGAGATAGAATCAAACATGATCCTGGGGGTGACCTCTACTGAGCTTCTGCAATCCCCACAGCTAAAGCAAGTCATGCCTGCTCATCTCTGATGTCTGGTTCTGGCCACAGCTGAAATGAACCAGAAACCACCCAACGATTTGGGAGTGAAGGTTGGGGTAAACTGGGAACTTGTGGGGCTACAATGAGAGGACAGGTTTGTCCATCATACTGCCCAGGCCTCAGCTTCCTCTTCTTTTCCTTGCTGTCTCCCAAGGCTCCTTGGTTCTGCTCAGGGAAACACCTCAGCAGGAGGTTCCTTACTCCAGTGCAAGGGTGAACTCAAAGTTTGCTTTTCTCTGAAAAGATGAAAGCTGTGCTATAGGCTGCACTTGTGGATTTCCAAAGAAGCTTAGACTTGGGGACAGTTGTATGACCATCCATTAGGAGTTTCACTGTGTTCCGGGGATGCCAAGACTGGTGTGAGAATAGACAAAAGAGAATACATGCCCCCTGTTTTGTTCATTTGTAATATGTTTACCTCAATACTAGGGTATTTGTGTTATATTCGCTTTTGACTTCTTCTCTTTTCCCATTCTGTTTTTACCTCCCTCCCCCAAATTATCGAAGAGTATTAAATTGGAAAGCTATATGTATTTATTTGATCAATGCATTTTTTTCCTGAAAATGAACCAACCCATGACTTAACAGAGCACACTAAATATATTTAGACAACAGAAAAGCATGCAGATTATCATTTTCTGTTGTTCCCATGAAAACTATGCTATTACTAACATCAGTGTTGAACTACATGACTTAAAGTAGTAGATGTTCAAGAAAGGTTATTTCTTAAACTCAAAGTTCCTAGAAGTTATGGAGGGGCGTTGGGAGCATTTCTTTTAGACTATGGAAATTAAAATGTAGAACTCTCTTTGGGTTCCTCATCACCAACCTAACTTTCCTCAAAAATATAGGATCATCAAGACCATGGACAAAGAATACTAACCCCTTAGAGATGAAAGAGTCCTGAAAGATGCAAACAAACCCACTTGTAGGCTGCAGGGCATCAGAGGAGAAGCAAAATGCTTCAGAACCTGTCTGTAGTCCAGAGCAACCACAAAGCTGGGAGCTCAGTGCCCCAAATATCACATTTGTCTCAATTTGGCAAGAAGCTGAAAGTCTATCTGGGGCCATTTAAGTTCTAATGTTATTAAGGGCTCATCTAATCAGCTCTTAAAATAAGCTGCTCGCAGATGCATGGGGACTGAGGGTAAGAGAGAAGCAAGCTGATCCAGGCAGCTTGACCGAGCCTGGTGAGCTTACCTTGGTCTAAATTGCCAAAGAGCCATGGGGTCACCTGGCTTCCTTTCTGTTTGGTAACTTCTGCACGTCTATGCCAAGCAGCATTTGCAAAAGAGATTTATAAGTGTGTGGGAGAGAGAGTTAGTCTACATAAGCTACATTCTCTGGAGAGGTCCACCATGCACATGTGACAAGGCTTGGCAGGGAAAGATGAGCTGAATTCTATGCCTGGGGGTGGTTTTCAGATATAACTGTCAGAAAATAGTGATGCTGAGAATTACCTCTGAATCGATTTCTGCAGACTTCTGAGATGTTCCACCATCAGGGGACCCAGCAGAACTCCCCATCCCTGTCCTGGGCCCCTGTTATCTGCCTTTTGGTATCTTCTCCATTTCATCTTGACTTGGCTTTCCTTAGGACTAGGAGCTTCAACCAGCCTCAGACTCAGATGGATCAGAATCCTGGTCTGGATATTGTGCTCATGAAATCTGGCTTCATCCTTTGGGTCCTTGCTAAATAGCAGACTCATCTAGAGTCCAGGAAAGTCGTTTGCTTCAGTCTCTGCATCATTTCCAAGGGTAAGACTGAGGCCAGGGTGCTAGACACTATAATGATGCTGTTTTCAAATGTGACGGTGACACTTGTCTTCAGTATTGTCTATTCCTGATGCTCATCTTAGACAATGTACTTCTTTTACTACTTAGCATCTCATTCATGAACCTGGAGCCTCTCTTCAATCTTTTTAATCCTTTGAACAAAAGCCTCAGATAGCAGAGCTGGATGAAGATATAGGGTACTCTTACCACGTTAAGGGTTTCCTCATATCTAAAGCAATATTTATAAGTCATCTATTTCAGTATCTATGTAGAGAAGAGACTCCAGATCTTCTGTCGAACCCTTAGAAGTTGGTTCACAAATCAAGTGCTTTTATTTAGGAAGTCTTTTGTATGGGAGTTTTAGTCTTTCCCCAGTGCAAGTGGCTTGACACTAATTTTCCATATATAGAACTGTTTTCTCTGAGTAGAGTGCAGGTGAGTAAGTCCATCTAATATAGGATGCTTTTGTGATAAGTAGCCCTCACCGCTGCCTAGCTGGTCCAACCTATTCTGACTCCTCATGGTTTCAGACACATCTATCTCGCTCAGCTGGTAACCTTGTACCATCAAACTCACCAACCCACCCTGAAATATGAATGGCTGGTACCCCACTTAAAATGATAAAGTCTCTGGAGACTTGGAATGTTCAAAGAATTAAGAAAGAAAATGGCCAAGGGGTACTTTGTGGTTACATGTCCTCATCTGAGGCAGAATGCTGCTGAGAACATTCTGGGCAGATTCTCGAGTGGAGCTTTGGAGGAGACTCATATTATATCTGCAGAGTGATACAAGACCTACTGAGTACACGGCAAGTACACAGTGAGGTGCAGGAAGAAAATGAGTTTTTCCTGAACAAACTTTAGAACTGTGTAAACAAATGGTGAGAGAAGGCTGGTGGGTATAATATCATCATTGCTTTTCACAATAAAAAAAAAAAGCAAGAAACAAAAAACAAAACAGAAACACGGTTTGAAAACTTCTCCATTCAGTGAATAAGGTTTGAGTGCCAGTGCAAGTTATTGAAGGAGTAAAATATTCATTGTGTCTGTCAACTCAGAATCCTCAGAGCCTTTCCTGTAGACCATTTTTTAGAGGTTACTATTTCAAACCCAAATTTTTTCAGACATATATATGTGGTAGGAAAAAGGAATTAGGAAAGCTTTTAAATTAAAAGAAATAAAACGACAGGTTTTCCTCCAGCCATATAAATAGTTATGGATAGAGATAAAGAGATGGATATTTTTTCATAATACTTTATTAGGGGTTTTGGAACTCTGGAATTTTTAGAGTCAGGCTGGTGAATAATTTAGCATTGATTCATGCAGGCCTGGTACACCTCAGCATGCTGGGCTGAGAATCAAGTCTAGCATCTTAGAGGGACCGAGCTCACTAAGACATTTTTATTACCAACTACATCATGAAATGCATTTCAGAACAATTTTATGAGTAGCCAAAAATCTTAGTACCTGGTTTCTCGAGTGATTTCAGGGACCGTGTGAAGCCCAGAGGAGCTGACGCTGTTGGCCAACTCATTTCATGGAGAGTATCCCCAAGGCTGCTGTTTCAGTGACAAAAGGTCTCGGGTCCCGGGGAATATGCAATTCCTACTGAAAGCCTTAAAGTGGCCATTGGCATGATGGATAGGAAAAGGTCCACAGCACACAGTACCTCGTAATGTCGTCCTCAAAGATGGTTTCTCTTGACCACGTGCGCTGTGAGTCTAACTCCAGATGAGATCTGACCTCTGGGCAATGAGTTGATGCAGATACCTGCAACAGGAAGGAACAAGTGGCTTTAAGATGAGAACATCAGTTTCCCTATTTTTTCCTTTTAAGTGAGTTTAGAGGCAGACCATGTAGCTCTCTGCAAGACAGGAAATTGTTGCTTAAGTGATTGGTTTTCCTCCATAGTTTCATTTATGTGTTTTATTAATTCTTTTTCTTACATTTCACAACTTTTTGAAAAACAAAGATAAATCGATGAGGTAAACCTGAGGAATCATTACAAATCCAGAAATATATTTTATATCACAAGTTCAACAACTTTAAAACTGGTGGTGCAAATACTTAATCTGATTGCAGCAAATGTTTGCCACTTCCTCCAAGAAGCCTCTCAATGAACTCCTTCTGCAAACAGGAGTCCCCTTTGTCCCCTTAATGTCTTCAGCATGTTGAGCACTCCTTCATGATGAAAGTGTCATTTATCAGAGTCTCTTTATCTGTTCAACTTTTCACTGCGGATTCTCGAAAACCTTCTGGATTGTCCTCAAGGTCAGAATCTTTGTCCTCCTCCTGCTTTATTTGGATCCTGTCCAAATACAATACTAACACAAGAAAGCTCAATAAATAATGAATAAATAGATGCAGAATAACCCTGTCTTGTTAAAAACACCATCACCCTAAAGCATGGCTATCTACTCCAAGTGGAAGCTTCCACTTTTTAATCAGGGGCCTTGTGCAGAACTTGGATGGAGCTTCACCTACACAGTTTCTAAGGATCAGTTGATGGCTCAATTAATTATGCCTTCAAGAACTTCCTGCTCACAAATGCAACTATGCCTTCTCCAAAAGGGACAATAAGCCTTAGGGATCTCATTTATAGATGCCTAGATAGGATGCACTTGCAAAAATTGGTTGCGATGTAAAGAAGGAAGCAGCAACTGTTCTGCTAAGGTCCAGGCTTTCTATCTAAATTGTCTCTGCATGAATACTCCTTCCCAGGAGGCCTTCCTGTAACCCCAGAGGGGTAGGATGTAAAGATCATCTGGTCCTAGAAGAGTCAGTTGCGTCTCTGGTGAATATACTGGCTGCCTGGAGAGTGGGGCTACAGGTACTCTGGGGCTGCAAGCGTTAGTACAGCAGTGGGTTTGCTTGTAGTGGAGACAGAGGTTACAGGTCATATACATGTCAGTTATTTTCCTCTTCCTGTTAGAATCTAGCTGCTCACCAAAAGGAAGCACTGCAGGGAATTTGAGAGTAAATCTGTATCCATCCAGAATTTTCACTCACTTTACTCGAGGAGCAGCTAGGCTCTAATATTAAGCAATTTCTTTTTCCATGGAATTAAAATCCCTCTCCTATTTTGCCAACCCGTTGCTCTCTGTGTGTGGTACTGACTTCACTCTCGGAGAGCTAGTCTTTTTTGAACCAACCAATGTTAATGTTATTGAACGTGTTGGCAAAATCCTCCTCTGTTCAGTTCACTTAACTCCAAACACTTGCAACGTGCTACGTCATTACTCACCTCTCTAACAAAATATAGGAACGGTCATTGGTTCATTCAACTATGTTTATCATGTTTCAAATTTCTCCGCTTGATATTCTTAAACTATAAAGGTGACATGCACGTATAAGGGAATCATTATAATGATGCACATGGGAAATCCAGTCATTGGTTCTTTAATAGAGTGGACTCTATTCTCTCACTGTTTTTTTCAGGTTGTGCTGGGACAGAAGGATGCAGAAATAACCAGAGACCTCTGGTGCTTCCTTACTTTGGGAGGAAGCCCAGACCTTTGGACCCCAAGTGGATCAGTCTTTGCGTGTGAGCTGCCACCAGGGAGTGGACGGGCACAACTTTGGGCAAAGAAGTTTCTTATGGCTGAAGGGGATTCTTGGGCCACCTTTCCCAGTAACTGTTGGGGCCAGTGCTCAGCTGGGTGGTGTCTCATAATACCAGCAATGTATACCCTTCCTCCTCCTTGCTCATTTAAATCTAATTATGCAGATACCATAGGTATACAGAGTGGTTTTGTTTGTAGCCATTCTAAAAACCTATTTTAGCTTGCTTTGACTAAGCATAGAGCCATCATCATTCCCCTCCCCCATTTATTTGTGCATCCATATAAGCTTGTAACAGAATATATGTCAAGGAAATTTCAGGGCAGTCTCCTTCCTTCTCTATGACTTGGCTGTCTTACTTCTTCTTCCCTGAACAACGTATCTTCAATCTCCACATTGGCTGCTTAACTTTATAGATGTTCATTCAGAGTATACCTACATAAGGCATATAAGAATGTGGATGTGTGAGATGCTTTACTTTTGTGGTCAATGGTGGAGCCTGTGAGACACAAGAAACATGAAGAACCAGACACAGACTGCTGTCAAGTTCTCACCTGTGGCGCCAGGCAGTTATAGCACAGTAAGGCAATTTCCTTTTGGAGCCATGCACCAAACACAGGGTGAGTTCCTCTAGAAGGTTAGAACTGCTGCATTGGGCACTGTGAGTCTAGTACAGTGTTCTTCTCCATTTAACCAGATCTTAAAGCATGCTTTAAGCTGTGGGCTGAGGAAGGGTCAAATTGTATTTGAGCTAAGATGTGCCAGTTTTCCTGCAGTCATAACCACGTTTTCTCTGTCAGAATGCAGCTTATCATAAATCCAACATACCAACCCTGTGATTTAACACATATTAGCTCATGAGTTGGTCCAATTAATTTGATTAACCAGTTGTACAGCTCTGCGTTATCCCACAACAGCCTTATCTTAGGGAAAAATTTCATATAGCTGGAGAGAAGGAGAAGTATTGTTGTGACAGGAAATGAAGAGGGCACGTCATAACAGAGGCACATAGAGCAGTGGTAAGTCCCAGAGGCTTAGCTGAAGTACACAGCACATCTGGGTTCATGTTGTCAAATGCTTTCAACCTTACCAGTTCTAGAGGGCCCAGAGACAAAGGCACCAAAGACATAATCAATGGTCCAAGGGAAGGGCACCTGACTGGGCAACATCAATGAACCAGTATGTATGGTTTGTTTGTTTGTGTTTGGTTTTTTTGTTTTGTTTGCATCTGTTCACTCCTGTTGTTCACCTGTATACTCTCTGATGTCCAGCAGTTTCTAAGGTCAACATGTAACACTTCATCTTTGAGGAAAAAAATATCTAAGAAATTAAGTCCGGAAAAGGTTCAGTATCTATTCCTTCCTCATCAAATGCTGACCTTCTTGTACTAAAAATGAGTTCAGCTACTCAAGGGGCTTGGATCAGTCTTTGTAACATGGGCTCCCTGTTTCTGACTGACCAGGCAGGATCTAAGCATCCGAATAGTACAGCGAGCACTGCCCAAGAGACCATGTTGACTTCAATCATAGACTGTCTCAAAGCCTGGAGCATGTCTCCCCTGTGGCTTAGGTAAAACATGGGCAGAAGAAAGGCACCTGCCAGGCCAGGCACAGCAATCAAATACAGATCAGGTTTCAGATTTCATAGCAATGTTTCATGTTGGTATTCCATATAAACTTCGAACTTGACTGGCATGGGTTTATGTCCTGCTAACTACTGTAGACATTCTAGTAATGGCCATTGATTCTAAGCATGTGACCAGCTCTGGACAAAATCACCTGGTATCTGAAAGCATAATCAATTCTCTCTCTCTCTCTCTCTCTCTCTCTCTCTCTCTCTCTCTCTCTCTCTCTCTCTC
>JANHMN010000009.1:56523708-56556974 GCA_030674055.1 Rhabdomys pumilio | reverse complement strand
CTCTCTCTCTCTCTCTCTCTCTCTCTCTCTCTCTCTCTCTCTCTCTCAATTTTCCCAGCAGGTGGTTGCTGAACAATGGACCAGATTGTGAATGATCAACAAACCGTGCTTAGTCATCAACACAACAAAATAGGAACCTCAGGCAGCTATTGGTGATCTGACTCATAGTCTCTCTGTCTTCCAAAGTTTTCTACCTGGAGGGATCTTGAATGCCTACTACTTTAGACACCTATTTTAAGACAGAAATGTAAATGTTTCTTGGGAGGAATTCTCTGGCCAACTGGAATTGGCAAAACTGTGATTCAGTGTGCAGGGTGTGGAAGTTTATGAAATCTCCACTTTTTACCTACTTATATGCAAAACTTAGCCCAAAGCCTGTAACTAAAGCAGCCATCATTTGTTGTCTAATACTTCCTGTGGCACTGTTGAGACTTCAAAATATGGATTATAGGTATGGTCTGCCTCAGGGTCCTCATGAAATTTTGGTGAGTCCAAAGTCACCAGAAGACCCACTAGAAATAGTCTACTTCCAGATTAGGTATTTTTGTAACATTAGTAGTCATCGATTCTCAGTTTCTCCCCATGGGTTAGTTGACTTTCTTCACAACATGATGATAGCTTACTCTGGAGTGAACTTCTCCTTTCTCCAAAGGAAAAGTTGGGAGTCACAATGTCTTTTGTAACTGCCCTTGCCATCATTTCTGTAATATTCTAATAGACACACTAGACCAATTTAACTTGGGAAAAGTCAGAACAAGAATATAAATACAAGACCGCAAAGATCAGCCAGTGGATACCTGAAAGTCAGTCACTACAACTGCTTTTTGCATTGTCCATAATCATGAAGGTATAAAATAAGCGATCTTTTGTTTCTTGAATGGCCCTGGAACAAGAAATGGCAAGCACGGAAAGGGGCTTAAATCCTGTCCCTCCCTTCCAGACACACACTTAAGGAAGGTACTTAAGGCCTGGATGGTTAATCTTGATGGTTAATTTGATTGGTTTTAAAATCACCATGCAAATGCACTTCTGGGGTTATCTATGAAGGAGGTTCCAAAGAGGGAAGACCCACCCTGAACGTGAATGGCAACATCCCATGGGTTAAGTTCTAGGACTGGAATAAAAAAAGAAATCAAGCACCAGAATTCCTTTTACTCTGCTTCCTGGCTGCAGATTTAATGTCACCGGCACTTCACAGCCCCGACCACACACCTACGCAACTATGAGGAATTATACTCCCAAACTGTGAGACAAAATAGACCCTGTCTTCCCTGAGTTGCTTTTGACAGATATTTTGCTACAAGAAATAAAAAAGGGACTAACGTAGCCTTTACTTACTTCTGGTTTTAATCTGTGAAGTGGGCATAGCAATAGTCCCTGGCAATACTTCAGTCATGATTTACAGTGTATGTAAAAGACTCAGCCAGTGTAGAGCATAAGACAGAGTCTCAAACCTTATCGGTTCCAGTCCCTTCTCATGTGCTTTTCCTCTCTGCTTGTGCGATTACAGCTGGATAATACAGTTAAAGTAACCTCACCCATGGTAGGCCATCTTCCCCTCCCACCCTTCACCAGGCTGGTTAACCCAGGGAAGGACTCAATATGACGAAGATTTTCTGTGGCTTAATAAAGTGAGAAAGTATGAAAGACACTCCAGTTCTTTCATATCTTAATTAGCCATTAATTAAGTGGAGCTATTGTTGTCTGGACTATCTGATAGACAGGCTTAGTAATTATCATTTATTATTACCACTAATGGAAAATATGGTGGAGGGTTCAGATTTTCCCAGAAACTCAGGTTTAAACGAATGCCTTGGTGAAAAAATAAAGTGACCAGGTTGCCTGTTGCACATCGTTTTAGTAAAAATATTTTGAAATGCAGTGTCTTGCCCTTAGCAGCTAGGCTGGCCAGTCATCTCTAGCTGTGACCTTTATCTAGGCTTAGCGGAAGGGAGATGTGCTACTTCAGAGTCACAGAGTCCCTCTAGGAAAGCACACAGCTAGATTTTGATGAATCTGCTGACAGTGTTTCATTAACCCATCCTAGGAGAGGGCATTCCTTTAAGAGCTGAGCTCCAAAAAGCAGAGAGGTGCTTTGCTATAGTGATGTCTGTGGTTCCTGGTGGCCCCATCTGGGAGAAGTACAAAGCCCTCAGTTGAGAGCAGTGACTAGACACCTTTATGCTCCCCTAGGAGGATGGCAGTTGTGGAAGATTGGGGTTCTGGCCTCCTCTGTATTCTGAGCATATACAGTATGAACTTTACAGATGTTAACAGTAACTAGACAAGCCAAAGGAAGATTCTTGTTGTGCAAGTTGACCTGGGATCATTGAACATATGCAAAATTACCTTCCTGCCCCAGAGGAAGGCTGGCTGAGGCTTGTCATAGAAAAATCACACTGGTCAGAATAAAAGATTGTCCTTAGCCACACATGACTGCATTGGTATAAATTGCCTTGTTATCATTATTCTAGGTGGGTTGTTTGGATGAGTCTTCACTATGCTACAGGCATCAGGAACCTGATCAGAATATCTGGCAGGTTTGAAGTAGAGTTCATTGTTTTCTTTCCTTCATCAAGTGAGCAGTTTCCATTATTCACAATTCACAGTTCAGACTTGAGGGAATTTATCAGTTCTAACAAGAGACTTGAGATCAATAGGATGGCATAGACTGTACTAGTGGGGCTGGAATTCAGTGAGTCATCTGAGCACCCAGGGCAACAGTGCTGAGTTGTCAAGGGCAGAACCACTTCTCCTTTGGGACTTCCAGTGACTCTGACCATGGGTGGTGGAGCTGGATCAGAGTCTCTTATGATCCAACAACCCTCTGTGTACAGCTGTTACACAATGGTCCTCAGTGGAGCAGACTCAGTGTGTGGAAAGATGGGGTAACGATAAATCCATGAGCCTAACTAAGCCATTGTTAACTGTAGCTCTTGGGTGATATTTTATTTTTTTTCCCTTTGTTTCCCCCCTTAGGCCACATTTCTTAAGCTTTCTATGTTTATTTATTTATTTTTTTTGCTTTAGTAAGGATGAAATAAATATTGCTTAAAATGTTTAGAAATCATGATTATGACCTGTTTTTTTTTTATCAAGCCAGACAGCAATAGGTCTTAGCTCAGAGTCTATGAACTTAGCTGAGAAAAAAAGCTACAACTTTATTTTTACCAATTTCTGGGGGAAATTTAGCAGCATCTCTAATTTTGAATTAGGCGACAAGTCACAGTGTTATTAACAATAGCTGTAATGTTGTCACCCATAGAAATTGAAGGTTTTTCCGTATCTCATTACAGTTGTAGATATGTTGAAATATTGTTTAAGCTTATTACTACTTCAAAATTATAGCAGTTATTAGGCTTGCCAGTAGATCTTGTTATTTACTATGTTAATAAAGAAACACATATATTACTACTATACCACAAATTTGGTTTTTCAGCGGTTTGAGGACTATATTTCAATAAAAATGCAATTTCCTCTGCAGTCCCCTATGTGTGTGTGTGTGTGTGTGTGTGTGTGTGTGTGTGTGTGTGTGTTCTTTCTTACTCTTTCTAAAAGGAGACTCATAGATTCACCAGGTGCCAACTGAGTTCACAGTATGAAAATGGTTAAGAGCTCTGGGCTTAGGAGGGGAGAGAGGGAACTGGCTTTGTTGATGCTGCCATGGTCGAGGCCATGGCTTTCTGTGCATTGTCTTGTTGAATTGCCATGAAGAGACTGTAAGGAAGCTACCCTTATTAGTCACTGTTATTCTGAATGTGTCTCCCAAAAGCTCTGGTGCTAGAAAACTGGTCCCCAAATTTGTGTTAGTAATATTGGACTTTGGGGAGAGTAATCAGGATCAGATGAGATCACAAGTATAGGAGTCTTGGGACAGTATTGATGGCTTCGTACGAAGAGGAAGATTCAACTGCACATGTTCCTTGTTTTCACGATACCTTCTACCATTTTATGATGAAGGCCAACCAGACATCAGCACTGTGGTGGAATGCCCTGCCTCTAGGACAATGAGTTAAATAAATTACCCAGACACTGGCATGTTATTATAGCAACAGAAAATTAGTTAAGATAACCCCATTTTTCTAATCAAAAAAAATTGAAAACCAAAGAATTAAAGTAGGTTTTTCAAGGTTATTTAACTGTGAAGGCACAGAACTAGGCTAAGAGCTCAGGCAGGAGTAAGTCCAGATGACTCCTTTGTCCTTTCTGCAGATGAGTCAATATTTAATGTACTAATTCATGTTTTTCTACGTAGCCAAGCTATCCGCTGTTACCTGGAAGTCTGATGGGGTGTGCTTGAGCTTGTTAGCTACAGTACAAATACTTCAAGGGCAGGGTCAAGGGAGGATTTTTCTTTCTTTCTTAGCTTATCACTCCAAAGTTCCAAAATAGTGGAATTAAATAATTATGTCCCGAGCTTTAAAGTAAGTAGCCAATACCATAGAACTGTGATCTCTCAACGCACTTCTGTCCTTCAACTCACACTGAGAATCTTGTGTGTTGGCCAACTAGGCTGTACAGATAAAGGCAACCCTCTTCTATGCAGAATTCCCCATTTCCCTTTCTATTCTCTTCTCTGCTTACAGATTCTCTGAATCTGAAGGGTATAGAATGTTCCAGGGGCTAAAACCTGGCAGAGACAAATCTTTCATTACTAGAAGCTTCCAGTGCACAGTTGTTAAAGTGATCACCAAATCTGGATTACTAGACTGGAAGAGCACCCCTTGGAGAGTATTTAACTGGAGCCTAATTGCATTTGCTAGCCATCAATCACCAGGGTAATTTTCCTGTCGAAGACACTTGCCTCTCTATGAGAAAGTCCATAAAAGGAAGCAAAGAGGGAAACAGGAGCCCTATCCCAGTAGAGGTCCTCTCTTGCCATATGTAGACCCAGGGGGATGAGCCTTGTTTTCCTTTAGGCTTTGGAAGTGCACCTGGCTTACCCAGTGTTGGCTGCCAAATATGTGACCTCAGGCGGGATACAGAGTATACTGTTTCTGATGGTGGCTATCTGGTTCACCTCAAAGATAGCATTTTTATTTTCTTGAGAGACCTAACTAAAGGAGAAACTGGATGGTGGGTCCAGGAGTCCTCTCTTCTCAGAACAAGTCCAACTTTAATTTTCTAGATACTTTCATCTCCCCTGGATCTGCAATTAAGAGGGGTTCAACTGCTAGAATGATAAACAATAAATGTCCCAAGCATTTTATAGGATGATGAGCCAAACCTCTTGCTGCTTCTCCATCAATCAACACGAGGTGTGGAGAAAGAAAAAAGAACTTGAAGGAACAAAGAGTCGTAGCTTCCTCTCCCTCACTAGGGTCTACCAAGGATCAGACAATTGCCTGTTCCCACAGCCTTTGAGCTAGAAGGGAACTGGTGGAGTAGGCAGGAAGGGAATTCAACCAAGGATACCCCCTGGAGACACTATTGACCTTTTAAGTAGGATAATTCTCTCTTGAGTGAGACTCATGAAGGTCAAAGTTTCCGGAGGTTTCATAGTTAAAAATTTTGAGCTGAGAGGCTGGACAGATGGCTCAGTGGTTAAAAGGGGCTTGCTGATCTTCCAGAGGACCCAAGTTTAGTTTCCAGTTCCCATACAGCCGATCAAACCCGTTTGTAACTCCACTTCCAAGGAATCCAACAATTTATTCTGGCCTCCACGGGCACCAGGCACATGCAGGCATACAGTCAAATTATTCAAAAACATAAAAAATATATATTTAAGAAATCTGAGCTAAGGCAAATTTGTGGAAGGAAGTAAGGAGTGTGGTATACACAAGCATCCCAGGAAGGTGAATTCAAGACCTGAACAATAAAAAGAGAGCCTACTATGACCAGCTATGAGGCACTGCTCAGATACTGTTCTTATTAGGAATTGCAAGAAGAGACACAGGCTTAAAACAGAGTGTGTAGCCAACAGTGATATGATTCACAAGCCACTGTACTTTAGACTACAAAAGCTTAAGTAGAGTCTCAGTCTTGACAGGACCTGTATTCAGGTCAGAGAATCTCCTGTGTACGTGAGGAGGTTGAAGATGTTTTCCCTGTAACCTGTAATTGTGGAAGTGAAGTTGCTTGAAGTTGAAGTATGAGGGGAATGGGTAGTGGGTTAGCAGGAGGAGGCTACCAGAAATGAGACTTTATTTGCTTGAGTCAGCATCTGGTTCTACCAATGAATGAATGAATGAATGAATGAATGAATGTGACTTCTTAAGTTCTGGTATGATCCATGGTCCATGGTATCAACAGGCTCTCTGTTTTAGAGCGTGCACTACTGCCATTTCCAGTGCAGTTTCTCTTGATCTTGATCCTCCATCCATCCTTTGCATCATGCTCCTTGCCAAACAGAGCATCCCTGTACACACATCCCCAAGTATTCCCCACTCTGAGAGGTTAAGACCACCTCTGGTTAATCCAGCTCCTCTTGTGTCCCACAGCATGATAAGTAGTCTCCAATGTTGTTTAATGTGCAAGAACATGAAACGAAGGCTTAGAGCAACGTCACCAAGCCTGAGGTTTCAGACATGAGGCAGTTGCTTAGCAGTGGGTTTTCCAGACAAGATGTCTTTTTGTACTTGGAACAGTTTCACACACTGGCACCGATGCTTAAATTGACATTTCGGGTTTAGATCCTTGAGGGGTACAAAATCTCTCGATTTTTAGCGAGGGCCTGATGTTGAGAACTGCAGAAAGTTGAGAAAGAGCTGGAAAACATTCTGAAGCCATCTACTTGGCATTCACATTGCAAGCCTTGACTCCCACTCTTCACCAGGAAATGGGAAAGTGAAAACAAAGCAAACCAAAACAAACAAGCAAGCAACAAAAATACCTCTGCATCGACCACTTAATACCTGAAAGAACTAAATTGCTAGAAAGACAGAGATGAATGGCAAGACTCTTCCGCTCTAGATGGAGAATGTCATAGGGCATTGAAGAAGATACAGCCCTGTGAACATAGGGATGTTTCCACATGGCTTCTGCACCAAGGATTTAACAGAGATACAAACAGAATTTCCCAGAAACATAAGCATGGAATCCGAGGATGAGGCTGAGCAATGCTGAGCTCAGAAATGGGCAAGACCCATTTAGATCTAGGGAATGAGACAGGCAAGTTCTTGAAAATGCCCTTGGAAGGCAGTTAGACTTCCCTTGGAAGGCAGTTAGACTAGCCACTGATAGCAACCTCACAGAGCCTTCTGGGAGTGTTTCCGAACCAAGGAAGAATATTCTGAATATTCTGAATCCAACTGATAACTTATAAAGCAATATTGCAGTCTTCACAAAGCCAATGGATTCCCTGTTTTTTTAACTCACTTTCTAACATCTATATTTTTGTGTTGCTGTCATTCCCAAAGTATTTTTGTGTCTTTTAAACAAAATCTTGTCATCAACCATACAGTGTGAATCTATCTTGTCTATTATCTTATGGGACACCAAGACAGGAGAGCAATTTAAGGTCTAACTGACATAGGCAATAAGGGACTAGAAGTAGCATGGCAAGGCTGCTGAAGCAGAGGAAGACAGCCCACCAAGCCTTGCTCATACTTCATTTGCTGTTCTCGGAAAAGAGAATCCAGCTGGCAAATGTGACCTTGGTGTAGAGTGGAGAGGGAGTTGACAGATTTTTGGGTTTTTGCTTTTGTGGTCAGACCACTTACTGCTGGGGTGATTTCATCATCAGGTAGCCCTTCCCTGATGAGTCTGACAATGCTGCTCTGGTAACAGAGGCCTTCCCTAACCTTTTGCATTCGGTTATCAGGCTGTGGAGTCTGGCAAGAATCTCAGGTGGGCTGCTCCTTCCCTGAAGCACAGGTTGGCCTTTACAAGCCTATCCACCCCCCCAACCCCCAGACACAAAATCAGTCACCAACAGAACCTGCTAGACTCAGTTGGCACTGGTCCTCTGTGGAAACTAGATGTACGTGATCTGGAGATTGTGGGAGGGAAGAAAAACACTTCAACTTCCTTTACTCATCAGGATCCTGTTAAGAAAGATTCTCAGTTAACTCCAGGAAGCTGACAGCCAGCTGAGAAAATGGCCTAGATCTGCACGCCATCAGGGTTACAGGCCCATCCCACTTATGGACACCCTGGCCTATATCTAGGTGCTTAATTAAATGTCTTTGAAAGCAAATAAGTATGCCACAGACCCAAAAGAAAGAGAGGGAAAGAGCACAGAGGACACCTGCCTGCTATACAGCCCATCTTTCCCTTCATGTAGTCCACAGCCCCTGCTTCAGAACTAGCCCACTAGGGTTCCAGGACAGGCACTGTTTCCTTTTCTCCTGGGTCCTGCCACTACTCTTAACCCACTTCTAGCCCATTGTCCATGCTGCTACGACAAGACAAGGGAATTCTAAAGCAAAGCTTCTCAGGTTATGTCTCTTCTTAAATCTCTCACTGTATAAGGTGTGTCCATGGCCTGTTACATCTGGGCCCGTTGTGCTCTTCCCCTCCCTTCATCCTGCCCATTCGTGCTTGTCCCTGCTCTGCACTCCTCTCCATCCACGTTCATCACATGCATATGCCCAACCTCATTCTCTCTCTCTCTCTCTCTCTCTCTCTCTCTCTCTCTCTCTCTCTCTCTTTCTGCATCTGTTGTTCCATCTGCCTAGAAATACCTGCCTAGTGGGTATTTCCCCTCCTTGTGGAAGAGCCTGCCAGTCTAGTGATGGGTTAGAAGCCATCCTTTCTACCCTCCCACCTTACCCTGTAAGTTCTCATAGATCACCCTCTCCAAGGTGTGCTGCCATTCCTCAATATAAACTAGCATATTCTAGCTCCAGGCTCTGTGCTTGCCAGGCAGAAGAGGGTCAGTAAATATCAAACTAGAACATGAACCCTCAGGGTTCCCACGAGGCCTTCACCCCTGCAGCTTTGAGAACTCAATTCATGGTGCCAAGGAGGAAAAAAAAAATGTCCACATTAAATACTGCTGTGTGCTGCTAGAAAGTGTGTGCCAGGGAAAAGCAAATAAGTGATTATGTGACGGCAGGCAAGTATTTCACTAAGAATCCTATCCAAATAAAATAACAGGAAAAGTGCCTTTCAGTACTGATTAACCACAGCTGAGAATTAAAGATCATTTGTAACAAATCATTACAGTCAACTGATTAAAAATGAATGAGTTTGTGCAGAGAACCATTACTGAATGTAGGGCTTTAAAAAAAAAAAAAGAGGCAGTCGAAGCACATTAACTTGAGCCTCTTTAACCTGTGTGTATTGCAAGAAGCCCAGTTACTGACACCTACTGCAGAGACAGAGCATGAATCAGGTTCAAACTCTGCTTGGGGGTCCAAAGACCATGCCTGGCTCCGTGAGATGAACATAGTCTCTCTGAGCATCTGTATTTGTCTGAGAGGATGGAGATAACAATGGCCGACCTTTGACCTCTATTGGCCTACAGAAATGGTAAGTTTGAGTTTAAATTTATCAAAATAAGACTGTGATAAAGTTGATGGGAAGCTGAAGATGATTTAAGACTCTAGAAATGATCCCTGAAAAGTCTAGACTTCTGAAGGTGATTTACAAACTGCGCGGGATACAGGAAAGCTCCCCCTAGCCCTGGAGTAAGGGTGAGATAACTGAGGTGTGGTGTGGAGCTCAGCTTGGCAGGCAGACCACCATAGTTAAGAGGAATCCTAGGAACTAAGAGCATAGTCAGTCACTCATTCGTACCAATTGTTAGGTTAAAGAAAAAGAAAATAGTGTGTGTGTGTGTGTGTGTGTGTGTGTGTGTGTGAGAGAGAGAGAGAGAGAGAGAGAGAGAACAAGAAAAGAATTTCTTCATTTCCAACTTAGGCTGTTCCTTTTCCAGCCCTTCTCTCCACAGTTGCCTCACGTTGCTGTCAGTATTCCCGTGAACTGACTGTAGATATAGAGGTGGCCATGCATGGGTGGATATAACGAATCCAGCTGGACTCCTGTGGCCAGTCCCCCGCACCTGATCTCTTACCTGTCTGAGGAAACTCTCTCGTCTGAGTGGCTGGTAGGAAATGTATCCTTCCTGTTTTAGAAAATGGATGAAGAAGGTCCTGAGGTTTCAGACTCCTCTGTCCTTTAGCCACTGGGCGGAATCACAATAGAGGATGAAGGCGTCCTGTACTCCATCCCTTCTGCACCTATCCCTCCCAGCCATGAAATCAACACAATCGCTTTCCATTTCCTGATTAGATAAAAGCAATGATGAGCAATTTCTTCATAATTACAAATGTCTTTGATAAGCTATCTTATTTGCATTAAAATACATCTACATGGCATTGATTCAAACACTTCACTTATCAAATAATCATATGTATTACCCAGTGTCCTGGACTCAGAAAAAGGCCCTGCTTGGGTTATTATTTAGATTTTGCTTATTTTGAACTTTTTACTAATGTATACTTGGGCTCTCCATAATTTCATTTTGCACCTAGCCTTGTAAAGTTAACTACTGGTCCTGATAAAGATTGAAAAAAAAAAGAAAGAAAGAAAGCGAGAAAACCTAAAATGGAGTCTGAGAGAATGGCAGATGGAACAAACTCCAGGAAAGAATCAGAAAAAGACGTGAGCTTACCAGTGAGGGGTCATTCAGGAAAGCCAGAGGGCAGAAAATGTGGCCTCTGGCCTCTGAGGAGCCCTTTAAGCTGAGAAACAGATTCTAGGAAAGGGAAGCTTGCTAAGGAATTCATAGAGGCTAGACCTGTCAGGTTCAGAACATCAGAGCTGCACAGTGCTTTGGATATGAAAGCAGAATTTTCTTCTAATGTAAGTCCAGAGCCAGCCAGTAGCCAGGGAAAAAAATTAACAACTAGCAAATCTGACCATTGTGTTAATGAAATAGACTGCATTATGTCATTCATTTGTTTATTCCTTCCCTCAACAAACATTGAATATCTAATGTGTACATTCTGTATTAAATCCTGGGCAATTTTAAAAAGCCTAATGAATCATCAGTCTTTGCTCTGGGGAACTCATAATCTATATGAGGGAAAGGCACATTAGTAATAATGTAATATGGTTGCTGTCATACATTGTGGGATAAGATTGGGGAAGGTTTTATAAAAGATGCCTCCACTTGCTCTTGAATGAACAGGAGGAGTTCACCGAGTAAAGCAATGAGACTGAGATTCATTCACCAAGTAAAGACAATAAAAAGAGACGAGTGTAAGCAAATGCATAGGAATGAGAAACATCATGGCTTATTTTGACCGCAATGAAAAGTCCATGCAGATGACTAGCAGAAAAAAGTGAGGCAAAGACAAATGGGATCTGGATGTGAAGAACCTGGGGTGTCACTATATGGATTCCGAGTCTCACTGCAGGCAAATAGGAGAGCCTTTATGGTTTCCATGGTAAAGAGGAGTCAAGATCAAATGATGTATTAATCTTTTGCTGCAACAAAGATGAACTTTGGTGATGAATAACTAAACCATGCTGGACAGTTGGAAAAGAACTAATTACTAAAATTCAAGCAAGGGTTAGTGCTATAATTTGGACCAAAAATGACCTTTAAAGGCGTGTATATATGTGTGTGTGTTTGTTAAGGCTTGGATCCTATCTTAGGATCCAACCTTGCTACTGGTAGGTTGTAGAAACCTTAGGAAGTAGAGCCAGGTAGAAGTCTTTAGGTTTCTGGGAACATACCTACCAAGGATATTTGGGGGTCCCTGTCTCTTCCTTGCTATTTTTCATTTCCCTGAGGTGAGTGGTTTTGTTTCCCCATGCCCACTTAGACCATGATGCAAATCTATAGCAATAGAACCAACTGGTTACTGACTGCACCCTCCAAGACTGTGAGCCAAAATAACCCTTTTATATTCATAAGTTGATTGTCTTAGATACATTTTATAATGATAGAAAAACAACTAACCAATAGTAGACTGGCAGGTTTTATGTATCAACTTAACACAAGCTAGAGTCATCAGAAACAAAGGAGCCTCAGTTGAGGAAATGCCTCTATGAGATCCAGCTGTAATGCATTTTCTCAATTAGCAATCTATGGGGGGAGAGCCCAGCCCACCGTGCCATCCCAAAGTGCCATCCCATGTGGTCCTGGGTTCTCTAAGAAAGCAGGCTGAGCAAGTCAATAAGTAGCACCCCTCCATGATCTCAGCATCAGCTCCTGCCTCCAGGATCCTGCCCCGTTAGAGTTCCTGTGCTGACCTGCTTTGCTGCTGAACAGCAATGTGGAAGTATAAGTTGGATAAACCCTCCCCTCCCACACACACCCCTAAAATAGACTATGGTGACTTTTGAAGTTAGACTAAATGGCTACAAGCCTATGGGGGCCAGGGAGGAGAATGTGGTGGTTTAAATAGCTATGGTCCCCATTGATTCATGTGTTTGAATGCTTGGCTCATAATGAGTGGCACTATTAGAAGGTATGGCCTTGTTGGAGGAAGTGTGTCACTATAGGGATCAGCTTTAAGGTCTCCTATGCTCAAGGTATGCTCAGTGTGACACACAGTCTCTTTCTGCTGCCTATGGACCACGAGGTAGAACTCTCCGCTCTTTGTTTAGCACCACGTCTGCCTGCAGGCTACTATGTTTCCTGTTAGGACAATAGTGGACTAAACCTCTGAAACTGTAAGCCAGCCCCAATTCAACGTTTTTCTTTGTAAGAGTTTCTGTGGTCATGGTGTCTCTTCTTCACAATGAAACCCTAATAAAACAAATAGTAAGAGTAGGAAGAGGCTAGCGGTTTGCATTAAAGGTAGAATGAAGTGAGCTGACACGTTGGAAGAGATGAGGTGAAGAACAATTCTTATGTCTCTGATATAGATATTCGGGTTGATAATGTTTTCATCAACTATGAAGAAAACTAAATGAATAAGAAAGCCAGAATATAGATTAAATTCTGAGCATATGAATTTCAGGGGAACTGATAAATATGTGTAGTGGTAGTCTGCTCTAGAGAGTTGATGTTGTAGGCTTATAGGATCTTATAAACATTTAAGTCACATGTAGGATTATGGAAAAGACATATTTAAAGGCATGAAGCTTGGGAGGGCACATCATTTAGGAAGTATTGAATAGATGAAACTTGATGACTCAGTGATAGAAGCTAAGAGTAAAAGATTAGAGAGGTAGAAGGAAACCCATGTGGTGGTGTTATTTGTTCCTATCACTTCCTGTCCTTCCTGGATCATTATTGCATGTCTCTGTTCAATGAAAGTGGAGGAATGTATTTCTTTGATCACTTGATGTCAGGCCTGGGTCACATAACCTGGTGTGACCTATGCTATATAAGCAAATGGAATGTCTACTATAGTCAAGTAGAATTATTCAGGGCTACCATATAATTTCTTCTTTTTTTTCATCTATGATTACCACATAGAGAGAAAAAAGAGGAACAGAGCTATATCTAGCCTTCAGCTGATGTGGGAGTTGAGCCTAAAGGAAAACCTTCGTTGTCATAAGCCACTGAGATTTGAGGATTAATGCTTAACATAACAAATGCTGAATGCTACAACCAGAAAAAAAATAGTGTCTCAGCAATGAAAGAGACATTTCCAGAAAAAACAAGTGGTCAATGGGGTCAAAAGTGACAGAGAAGCAATTAGCTTTAGCAATAGGGAGGTCATTGGTGAGCTCAGGGAGAACAATTTTAGTAGTGTGTTGGAAGCTAAAGCCAGATTACCAGGGATTGAGGCATGAATGAGAGGCAAGGAGGTGGAGATTGTTGTAGAGATTGTTTACATAATGATGCTGAGACTGGAGAGAAGAAAATAGAAAGAAACAGGTTGAAGTATAGATAGCCGAAAAGGAGTGTTTTATTCAGGGCAGGAGACATTTGAAACTGTAGATTGATGTAAAAGATTATATGAAGATAGAAAGAGCAACATTGTAAATATTGAGGTCGTTTGCCTAAAAATACATCTATCTGATTCCCTCACAATATCAAAAACAATATCCAGTTTATATAGTTTTGTATGCTTAGCACTGCTCTGATTCTCTTTTGTGCACTAATTTAACCTTCAACGCAACTCTGAAGTATTGGCATTAGGATTTCCATTTTATAGATGTGTACACTGAGACCAGAGGGTATTTGATTAAGTCACCTGTGATCACAAGGCTAATAAGTAACAGAGTCCTGATTTTCATAGAGCCAGGATTCAAATACGAGTCATCCAATCTCAGACAGCAAGTCTTCAATATATCACAGCCCCCACAGCCACATACATACTAAGAGATTCTGAGTCTGCCCAGGTTCAAAGCCTGCCTGGAAAGATGTTGGAGCAGTAAAGGGTTGGATATATTATGAATGGAGGACATGGCAGGGAAATATTCAAGAATATGCAAGGAGAAAGTTATGTGTCTTGGGGACAGTGGAATTGGAACTGAACAAGCAGCCTTCCATTTGAAGTGCCAGTTTGATTTGCTGACGGTCTGTCCTCAGTTTCACTGGGGTGTGAGAAATGATGAAAAGAGGAAGAGAAAAGTACAAAGAGGATGCAAGAACCAAAGAATCAAAGTATTGGAGGAGAGAAGGAAGCCACACTAATGTTTGTAATGCTCTCATTACTTATGTGTGCCAAGCACTGTTCAGGAGCTCAGAGTTGAGAGAATGAGAGAGAGAGAGAGAGAGAGAGAGAGAGAGAGAGAGAGAGAGAGATAACAGAGACAGACAGAGACAGAGATAGACAGAGAGATAGAGAGACAGAGAGAGAGATGGAGAGACAGAGATACTCTGTCTTTTTTCAGAGGAAAAAAGAATACTGAAAAAAGAATGTTTTGACATCAGGGCAGGGTTGTATTGTCTGTGTGACAGGCTAAGGGGAATCAGGACACAGAAGGTCATAACTTTAGAAGTCTAAAGCCATCCCTCTACTGTGGGTACATCTTTGTGGGCTTAAGGAAATGAGTCAGTCTCCATAGATGATGTTGACTAGAGTAGAGATAGGGTCATACACTCCAGCAAGTAGGCAGAGGTTCAGCTCCATCCAGAGTCTATTTTATTTCCAAATAATTTTCTTGTGCAGCCCTGGACTTGAATAAACAATTGGCAGCACTGTACAGAGTGCCTGCTGTTCTCTCTTCTTTCTTTTGTAGTTTGAATTTCTAGCTCATCTCACTTCTCCATTTAAAAGATACCACTGTCCAAACAAACCCATGGAAAACATTAGCTGTCTTATGGATAGCAGGATTCTTCGTCTCCAGGGTAGTTGCTGAACTCCCCAAAATGCTCAGCAGAGTGTTGGCCCAGGGACACCAGTTACTGCTCCCTCAGGCAGCTCTAACACTAGCATCTCTTGCCTGTGCATTCAGCTGACATTCCTACAAGTATTGTGCAAGTCTCACCTCGTATCCATTTTATGTGGGTCATACTTGTTCTCCTTAGAGGAGTCCGTAAGTTTGTTGCTCCTCCCTCACAATCTTGAGCTTACCCAATCTTTAATTTTTTTTTTTTTAATTAACTGGTAGCTCACTCCAGATTCCTACATGCCTAGGAGAGAAAAAGTCTAACTTGGAATCAGTGGTAAGGAAAGCTCTTCAGAGGAAATGAGAGTGGGGGTGATACGTTCAGGATGAGTGGATGCTCTGTGACATTTACATAAAGAAATAAGAAGTCATCTAAGTGGAAGGATGGTGTGTACAAAGACACCAGAGTGCAACTGTGCAGAGTGACTCTAATGAGAAGCCAGGTCAGTGAGGTTAAGACACAGCTGGGAGGTTGACAGGAAACTCCCATACAGGAAGGATTCCAGCTACGCATTGATTCATGTTCATGACAGACCAAGTGGGCTGTATGCAAGTTATTCCAGAAGGAAGCTCTGCCCTAGAGACCCTGGCATTTCCCTGGGAGAGAATCTCATCTTCCCACCTGTGTTTTTCACAGAGGAATAAATGAATAAAGCAGATTGTTTTCTGATGAGGAAGTCCAGAGACCTTCCTTAGGAATGAAAGCTAAATATGGACTAGAATAGGATGTGCCCTGATACCGCTCTATCTAACTCTATCTGCTCTGTCTAGCAGCAGCACAGAGGCGTCTCCCAGAATTGCTTCCAGAGATTGCACGTGTTATTGATTTACTGATGCCCAGTTGGCTATAATGAGAAAGACACTAGCATGAGAACGATACTGAAATCAGACGATTTTCTCCATGCCAATCTTGCCTCCATGCCTGCCTCCCTCTTTCTTACTTTTCTGCCATTTGAGAAGAAATTGTGTATGGCTTTTCCTCCCCTTAGGACCACTTTTTCTGCCCTTCTCTTGGCTATTTGCCAGTGGCTCACCCATCATTTTTACTCCACGCTCAAATTTTTTTCTGAACACAAGGATGAACAAGGAGGCACTCTGTAAGAAAGCACTCAACAGTGAAGGTTAAGAGACATGAAGCTAATGAACGAAAGAATATTGGTTACATCTCACTTGATTACACTCAGAAAATGTAAAACCATCTTTTAGTCGTGACTGGCCATTTGTCTGCCGGAATGCTCTGAGCAATACCCCTACTCACATTTATCTCCTGCCTTCAGGTTCTAGTCAAGGTTTCTAAAAATTAGTGATTCATCACCAAACACAACAACTACCACTGGGACCTGCCAAGTCAGGATAAATCACCGTGTCTCTGTGCCAAGGTGTTGTCTCTCATTGGTAATAGCTTCATGCAGCAGTATGTTAGTATATGACAGCTGTGTATAGAAGGAGCAGCAAATGCATCTGAGCTATGTGTTAGGACCACTGAGGGCATTCAAAGCCATGCTATCCAAAGCTGGTTTCTAGGCTTCTCGCAAGCCCATGGTTCTAGAAGAAAACATGTGAGACCTTGCTTACGGTGTACATTAGTCTCACAGGGACATAAGGCTTACCCATTTGTGTGAAAGTTAAAAAAGAAATATCATTTTTTTTGAACTTTTAAACAAATGGAGCACCACTCTCATTGCAAACCAAGTTTATCATAACATTCAGGATACTGATTTCAATAACTGGAATGTAACAACAGTAGCAATACAGTACCATTAGTCAGGAGAGGCATGTAATTAAACATACTGGATCAAATAGCCATGGTTATCTTTGCTCGCTTCTGAAGATGGCTCTATGACAATAACATAGTGCTAAGACTCCTGAGATTTGTCCTTTCCAGATGTGCATGCTATGTGTAGTCTCTGAGGCTGTGAATTTGCGACTCTGTTCCTGATGAAATCATGTTGTATGATGTGCTTGTAATTAACATAGGGAGGTTGCCTGGATGGACTTGTTTGATTCACAAGAGTCACTTTGGTAGTAGAGAGTTTTCTTTGCCTGGTTATAGAACTATGAAACACAAGAACAACTTGATATAAGAGGGTCTTTGTGGATGAGTGTAAGTGGTCAATATGAAGAGACTTTCCAATATCTAGAATGGCACTGGGGACCTTGGTCTTATAATCGCAGCATAAAGAATCCTACTGTGACTTGAAATAGCTTAGAAGTGGATCTTTCCCAGTTAAGTCTTCAGACAAGGACACGGCTGGTCAATTGCACAGTTTCAGCCTGCTGAGTTCTTGAGCTAATGACACAGTTAAAACACACTAGACTCCTGACTCAAAAATGAGATATCAAATCTCTATTGTTTTAAGTTGCTAGGCTTCTGGTTACTTACTATGTCACAATAGAAAACTTAGGAATTCTTTATAGGGAAGAAAAGCTTAAATGTACAAGGAGATAATTATGAATGGAAGGGTTGTCACAGTATTTTTTAAGAAGGGAAGCAGGTGGCATAGGTTGCCTGTTTAGAAGAGCTGACAAAGGGCCCACAGAAGAGAAAACCTCCAAAGCAGCAATCTGTTTTGAGACTTGGGGGAAACTCTGGATGCCTCTAAAGAATGGAGTGTCAATATCACTGCCAATAGAAAGACAGTGTAGAAATCTTCCATTCTTCCCACCTTCGCATCCAGGAAACGCCAGAGGTTTGTTCTCTGGACATGCTATACCAGCTAGACTCCCAACTTGAGGACATCTATTTCAGCTGCTATTGGACATTGGGAGAATAATGAAAACAGGAGAACTGAGTACAATTCGTATGCTGAACTATGGTACCCTCCCTCCAACACAGGACTTTGTCCTAGGGAGAAGGCTCAGAGTGCTCTCTGGAAAAAATGGAGCCGGCACTTTATCTGCCCACCTCCTCTCCACTCACTATCTCTGCACACTCATGTGAGCATGTGCACATACAGCATTAATTGGCTCTTTCATATTATTCATAGTTGAAGTGTGAACAGGAAATAATCAGAGCTTTGAGGTCTTTCGTAGAGAAAAGATACAAACAAAAAACAAAAAGTTGGAACAGGAGACTCAGGGAATAGAGTCGAAAACCCTATGCAAAAAAAAATAACATTTAATAGGATGTTATTTGTAAAGGGACTATTCAAAGAATAAGAAAATACTCTTGGGTACTAAAGATTGAGATATGAAGAAAATACTTTAAAATCAAGAGGATGTATAAAACACAATCATGAGACAAACTTCCATTAAGAAATACACACACAAAACAAATGAGAAAATTAGGTTATCTATCCATGGAGACCCAAATTCTGACTTATGCAGGAGGGATAAGGATAAGGAGCAGAAAGGAGCTATAAGCAAAACATAGGGATGACCATATTAACAAAATATAGAGCAGAGTGTGGGTGTACATGCAGGATTTTAACCACAGTAATGGGGAGGCAGATACAGGGAGAGCTCTGTGAGTTCTGGGCCAGCTAGGGCTATAAAGTCTCTCTCTCTCTCTCTCTCTCTCTCTACACACACACACACACACACACACACACACACACACACACACACAAACCAAACAAACAAGTATGAGATAATATTCTTATATTGAAGAAGATCATCTCACATTTTAAATGGGCTTACTTACTACCCAGCACAATAAATAAAACTGAGGGTCAGATCAAGGTACATTGTCATGAAATTTCAGAAGATCATGGATAAAGAAATCTAGAGATCTTTTTTTTTTTAAAGGCAGGCAATACACAAGATATGAGAAATCAGGCTGAGTCTCTAGCTCAGTGGTAGTACACTTATCTCTTACATATGAGGTTTTAGGTCAATCCTCAGTACTGCCAAAACAACAAGAGTAACAACAACAACCCAGAAATCATGATGGTCACAGACTTTCAACAGAACATTGGATTATAAAAGACAATGAAATATTTTCTTCAAAATTTGTGAGATAATAATTTCCAGAATGAACTTTTACATCCATCCACAATCAAGTATAAGAAGTCATTGAATTTTCAAATGTTTAAGACCTTATTTTCAAACAATTTACCTTGTTGAGTTGTAAATGATGTGGTTTATCTGTGTGGTGCTGAGACATATCTAACCTCATATCTTCTGTCGGTCAACAACACTAGCCTGTGCATACACATTACCATATTTAATCTTCAGAACACCTATGTACAAGAATCAGGGTAAGAAATAGTATATGAACAAGAACATTGGAATCAGAGGGTTTTCATGCCCCTTTCTTTGCCACACAGCCTAGACTCTTGGTTGCTATTTTGTGGACCTACTGAAGCCATGTATCTTAGGCAAGGGAATTTACGACAGACTGTATTTCCTCTGCTATTATACCTATTTGAGATATTGAAACATTAATTCTTTTATCACCACAGTTTTTCCACCACACAAATTCCTTCTTTTTTTTCTCCCATCCCTATGTTGCTTCTATTCTGGCTCTCTGAGTCTCATCCCTGCACCTTCATTCAGGCTTTCATGTTGATGCCTCCAGATTCACTTCTTGACTTGAGGAACTGCAATACTTGAAATGCTGAAAGTGATCAGATGCACCATTATTGTGGCATGGTGCTCTAGTTAAAGATAGTGGGCTTCATAGTCAGCACATAGCCTTGGAGTTCAGATTGGACCTGGAAGACCTGACTGAAACCTGAGATCCCATACCATTATGCAGATTTATGTGCCACCAACCCAGGGACCTAGTCACACAAAATAGAATCCAAAGATAGATTCCTCATGCCCTTTTACTCTTTTGATTTGTTTGAGGCTGAAAAAGGAATGGTGAAAGGAACCAAACTGACACAGTGACATGAATAGAGGGAAGAACACTCTCCATCCCCAGGCATTTAGGTCATGTCCATTGCAAACACAGCTGAGGGACATCATGTTTAGAGGGTTGAAGTTTGAGACACCGACACTTTTTTCATCCTCCATTTTCTTGGAGAGCTCTTGATCGCACTTCCTGTTTGAGGTAGACAGGATCACAGCATCCAGTGTTATGGCTGCAGGCATAATTCCAACATCTGAGAACATTTTCCTCCCAGATATTTAATTTCCCCTTACAACGTCCTACCACTGGGGCCCTAAACACACTTCACAACTCTATCTAGCACATCATCTTAGCCTCTTTTGCAAGTCTTTTAATATCCATTGGAAAATAATGCTGCCTTTGATTCTGAAGTAAATCCCTAACACTTCTTCCCTTGTTTCTAATTAGCAATATTTCTGCGGTAATTAAGACGGGAACAGCTCTCTTCTGCAGCATATTTGATTTAGAGTGAAAGAAAAATACAATAGCAGGAAGCAGAACTGAGAAGGACTCTGCTATCTGATTCTGCTATATTTAAATTAATCTCAACATACCTTTAAAACAACACCCATTCTTGTACACATACATGTATGCCCATATACATGGTACACATATGGTTGCTTACACATGCCCTTTACACAAATACGTAAACATGTATTGCTGTGTGTGCATATGCTTATGCACACAGAAACAGAATAGTTACCCATTTCTTAGAAAATAGGGTTTGAAATGCACTAATAGAAGTACCACCATCCTGTGGGCCGAACAAATGAATCATCTGTATCCCCAGGCATCCTATAAATGAACAGTCTCAGTGAGCTGTGTGCTAATGAAACATGGCCAGAGAGCAGCCGTCTCCCTTCTCTCAATTCTAAAATTGGGCAAATTTCCTTGCTGGTTAGACACCCAGGGACTTGGCATTTTCAAGACACTTTACAGGCTTGCTATGTATGTACATCCTATGATAGCTTTTGCTCTTGCTTAGCAGGGAGGAGGACTCCAGGAGCTGCACTGCTGGACAAAAATCTAACACCGAATGCTAAGTCAAGGGTCAATGGCACTATAGTTTCCATTTGAGAGAGGATGCTCTTGAACTCTGTGAGTGCATGAGCCACAAATAAGGGCTTATGTGAACCCCTGAGTGGGGCAACAGAGGGTCTACTCTATGCCAAACAAAACGGATAACCTCGATGTATCTTGGCTGCTTGGAATCCTGTCATACGCTGAGGCTAGTACTCATTAAGGGTTCAAGAGAAGAACCCTTGCTTGTCATTTCAGGCATGTGTGCTTTCCAGTAGATTGACAGGTGTGCATAGGGGTTTATTTGTTTGGAAAGCATTATTATTTCAGGTAATTTGGTGGTTATTTTCCCCCTGCAACTAGTTACTTTGTAATTCCTCCAGCAGAGTTACCAAGAGCTGTGCTGTGTCTTCCTTGGTGGTGAAAACTGTGGGTACAACCACAGGGGCTATTGGCCCTGACAAAGACAGACTACTGGCTATGTCCTTCCAGCTCCCATTTCTGGGCTATGTGCTGAATAAAATGCTTTTCTTTACATCAGATATGTTGTCACTATGAAGATTTAATTGACCTACAGGTTTCTGTGTCTCTCTCAAATTACTGATGAAGCAGGATTAGGATTGTAACCCTAGCTACACAGAAGACCAAGGCAGAAGGATCATCAGTGCAAAGGCCCCCCCGGGCTACAGAGTAATGTCAGTGATAGCCTGGATAATTTAGTGAGACCATGTATTCAAAATAACAACAACACCCCAAAACCGAACCAAACCGAACCAAACTGAACCGAACCAAACCAAACCAAACCAAAGCGAACTGAGCCAAACCAAACCAACAACAAAAAATTAAAACCCCCAAACAGAAAACTAAGAGGGAGGAGAAGGAACAGAATGGTCAGGATGTAGCTCTGAGAAAAGAATTATCTAATCTGTAGTAGGTCCCCAGTACCATAGATAAATTGATAGATAGATAGATAGATAGATAGATAGATAGATAGATAGATAAAATTATTGGTAAAGAATATAAGTGTCAGTGTAGCTGCCAAATGGCAAGCCTATTCAGAAGCTAGGAGAAAAATCCAGTACAATTTTTTTCTCTACATATTGATTTACTTGTCTTCAGTTAAGCAACTATTGAAGAACTTCTAGCATAGATTAAGTATAACGATAGGGTCAGAAAACTAAATAAAGTCACAATGGAAAGGGGTTAGTATACACAGCAATTGATACCAAATATGGTGAGATTCTTACACAGCATCTGACTTTGGTCACATCTCATTTGTGAATACACAGACTAGAACAATCCCAGATATGAACCAGTCAAGTTCTTACAATTGTCTGAATGAGCACTGGTGGACAGCTACTGTTACTCCGTTGAAAGCATATTTTTGTTTGTATGATAAAATGCCATGTAGGTCAGGCACATGCCTGTAAGAACTCACTTGGCAGTTGTGGAAATCATTGGCACTGTGATGTCCCTCTAGTCAAGTGAACTAAATGTTCACATGGCTTGTCCAGCCACACTGACATCCATATGACTGGAGTGAAGAGAAAGCTGTCTCTTTAAGTTTGGATGGATATGAAGACACTTACAGTATGCCAAACTTAGCTGAGGGGAGGGTCATTGAAACATATATTCAGCTGGTTACCTGGAGAAAATACTGTCAAGATCAGTGGGTTTTAAGTCTATGCTATTCTTCCTACTTCCTAAACTTCCATTTACCATAGACTTAAAGCCCCACTAGCTTTATTTTTAACAAAAGTCAGATATATAAAACGATGAATAATCTCAGGCAATTGCTGATTTCTGTCTTTAATAACTAAGACTGAAGCTATGGTTTCTGGACTCCTTAATAACTACCTTTCCAAATAATTTTAAGAAACTATAGTTTTACTGGCTTTGTAAACCAAAACATAACCATTCTGCAGGTAAGATTACTGGTCACTAGGATACCATTCTATGTCTTTAGCTTTATCTCTTTCATCGTGTGTTCTTGGGCTTATTTTTTCCTCCTTAAAAGAGGGCCAGTGATCTAAAACTTCAAGATGAAGACACCAGTTTAGTAGGCAGATAGCCCTGGCCCTATGCGGCACAACTATAAATAATTCCCATAAAAAAGTGAATCATGTTTGAGCAGACAAATGACTGGTCTACTGCCTAGTTGAGAGTAAGCTTGAGTTTAGCAAATATCCTTTCTTTTTTTCCTAAATATACTTTATTCTTTAAACACATTATGACAAAACCTTCTTCTCTATATTCTGTAAAAACAGGATCATTTTTTTTTGGCAAGTCTTCCAGGCTTAGCCTGTTAGCACATCAGGCAAACAAAACCCATTTTCTGTAGAGGCTGTGCAGTCTGGCTGGGTGCCCCCTGATCCTCCCCTTCTCTGAACCCTGACTTGCTGGTTATTTAGTCTGTCAGATTCCTTAATGCATCTCCTCTTGTTCCTTCATGGTTTAACTTGTACTTTTGGTATGTTTACCAAAGTGTATCTTGCTTTGCCATCTCTTCTATAGTACACAGGGAAGTGGCTACACTCTTATTTCCTTAGCACATAGAAGATAGACTGAAAAGTCATCCCCAAATAGGACTCTCCTGTCTTTCAAACAAGCATAGGCTACTCACCTGTGTGTGAAAAGGACAGTAGTCTCCCTTTGATAACAGAACTTCTTGCTTCAGAACCTTGGACAGCTCATCATTCAGCTTCTGCATGACCTCAGACCATTTATTGAGCATTCATTCTCTATATAGATCATGTGTGTCTGTGTGTGTGTGTCTGTGTGTGTGTGTGTGTGTGTGTGTGTGTGTGGTGTGCTTACTTATGTGTACATATAATTTTTACATATATTTTTATATATCTATAATTTTCATATATATACATATATATACATAATATACAGACATAAAAATTTTTTGCACTTCTTAAAACCTATTATTCTTCTTTGTAATGGTTTCTTAAATAATTCTATTAGCCTTGTATTATTACAATCTATTTCATAAATATGAGACAATGAAAGCTCAGAGGAGTCAGGGAACTTTCCCGAAAGAATACACAATCAGACTTAATCCCAACTCTGTCTAACTCAAAAGTCACTCTGTGAGCTACTTGATACACGGCACCAATCCTGTTAGAAGCTCCGCCCCTTACATCAAACCAAACTCTTTCTCTTCATATTCATTCATCAATCCCTTGGGAGCTTTGCAGGATAGAAATTGAAATCCTCTTCTACGGGAAAGGTTTTTAAATGTTTAAAGATGGTTATTATGTATCCTCTGTTCTTATGACTTTAAAAGCACCTTCCCTAAAAATGCATTAAAGAAATGCACGGATAGGCAAAGCATGAATTTTAGGGTAGCAAAGCTATTCCGTGTGATACTACAATGGTGAGTGTACATCATACTTATACATTTGTCTAAACTATACATCATAAATTGTCTAAAAATATTCACCATCCATTTGTATAGATATAAGTTCATCAGCAGGAACCATTGTGGGTGTGGTTGTGACTAGTGGGGAGGCTGTCTGTGAGTGGAGCTGAGGAGTATATGGGAAACTGCTATGTCTTCCACTTAGTTCTTCAGTAATTCTAAAACTTTGTTAAAAACTAAAATGTATAAAAAGTTATATTTGTATAAACAAACAAAGCCTTCTGTGAAGCATGGGTAGAAGTTGAGCGGTGTTTAGGTGACTTCTATAAAGTGATAGAAATGTTTTAAAATTAGATAATGATAGTGGCTATCATACATTGTGACCTAAACCCTACTGAATGGATCATAGTTAATTCTATGATATCAGAATGTCAATTAAACATATATTTAAAACCTTCCCCAAACTGCTGTAATGTATTTTAGTTATTTCAATCCCATGATATTGGTGTACAGAATGAAATTTGTCATATACCCAGCATCCCAGTTCTAAAATTAGGTACTGGTAAGTAGAAAAATGGTCGTGTGTGTCTTCCTTATCCTACCTTTTGGCTGAGAAGCAGCCACCACCCCGGACTCAATATTTCCCACTCTCATCAATTTATTTATTGTTGTATTTAATACATACGCACCACTGAACAATACATAGCATTCTTGTATGTGGATTTTTAAATGTATATAAATGGACTTATACTGAAAATATTCCCATTTAACTTCCTTTTTCTACAATAATAATGGTGAGAATCATGAATATATCCCATTTTCTTCTCTCTCTCTCTCTCTCTCTCTCTCTCTCTCTCTCTCTCTCTCTCTCTCTCTTGCTGATGGACATTTGGGTTATTTCTTCTCATAGTTATGACAATGAATGCTGCTAGGAGCATTCTTTATGTATCTTCTTATGCATGACTGTGAGAACTTCCCTAGGTTATACACACCTAGGTATCTCTAGCTTCACCAGCTATTGTCCAGGTACTCTCATAATGAGACTTCAGGACATGGTGCCAGTGTATAAATCCCCTGGAAAACTTTGTACTTTTCAACACAGTTTTGCAGAAAAGCGACCAGTAAGTTTAACTTTATTTTTCCTGGACAGAATACTTCCTCCAATTCTTTAGTTGCCATACACACTATTATTTTCTACTGCTGGTCTAATCAAACAATAACAAGCAGACTATTTCATGTAAATTGATGATTCTTTTCAAATGTAAGTGCAAGGCCATAATAATTTCACCTGTAATAAATATCGCCTTGTCTGTTTTAACCATTTCTGTAAATTGTAAATGCTTTGAGTTCTGGTCCTGCTATCCCACCCATAAGTTTGTGAAGTCTGCCTTCTGAAACTTCACCTAAATCACTGACAAAATGTGGATGATAAAGCAAAGCATGAGCTCTTCCAACATAGTACAGAATATTCTCACATCATTGACAAGACCAACTATCTGGCCATTCCTGGCTAGTTAACCATGGTGCTGTCTAATAGTCTTCTGCAGTGGCCAATTTTCCACTTCATCCACAAAAGTATCAAGTCACACTTTGTGAAGGAGTTTTCCTTATCTACAGTGCTTGACTGACTTATGTCTAGAAATCTGGTCAAAATGGGATTTTACTGTATGCCCAGTCTTCACGGGACCCATGCCAGCCTATAGTGATCATTTTTTCCCTTTAAAACCCCATAACACGCTGAAAAATAATTCATTTCACACATTCTATAATGACCAGTACCAAATTTATTAGGTTGTACAGTTAGAATCTTCTTTCCTCCCTACCCCCCAAATCCAGAAACAGGGTTTATTTTACCTCCAGTCTTCTGACTTATCTCCCATAATCATTTCTAATTTGTGATTTTTTTTTAAAAAAAAACAAACATTTGTGTTTCTTTAACAACTCAGCACCAAATAGTTAGGTTTAGAAATTTTCACTATTCCAGGTATCCATTTATGTTTTGTTCACCCAGCTCGAATATCAAACTCCCTTTAAGAACACTGATTCCATTGTTTTCTGCCAAAAGACTCTGATTGTTTGTAAAGACATGAAAATATTTGAGTGGCCCTTCTTTTTCATTTCATCTTTAGCCTTGCACTGAAGAACGTGCCTGCTCCTTTCTACTTCTTCTAATCCTGAACATAGTTATTGAAGGCTTTTGTGTTGTCTCTGGCATTTCTCCGAAGCTTCTGCTTGTCAGGGCTTCTTCATCCTGGCACTGTCTTATAAGCTGAGGACACTCTTTTCTAGCTGTCCTTGGCTTATATGCTTCTCCTTCTATCTTCTGTGCTTGGCTTTGAAATGTGTGAAATCATTGTCATGTTCTTTGTGTTATTTCAGGGTACTGTCATCTTCCCTACCCACCTCCTCAAAACAATGGGGTCTTGTTTACTTATGAAGGGACGAGGAGTTCTCAACAGGCAGGCTGTTGGGAAGCCACATAACTGTTACCCATGCCAGCCTCACCTCCCATCTTCTGTCCTCCTCTCTCACACACAGAAGCAAGAGACATCACAATAAGAAGGAAAATTTGATTCATGGATATAAGGAAATTTCCAACCTCCATAATTTTGGCTCCCTGATTGGTGGGTGGGTTCTTGTAGCTTTCAAAATGCTCACTCAGTCTCATACTCTTTAACTTAAGCTTGGACTGGAACTTGTTGTTCAAAGGAGTAAGTTATAGAAGCCATTGAAATGCTGCATTTAGACCTGAAAGTCAATAAAACCTGGGCTGCAAACTGTTGAGGATTTATCTAGGGAAAGAAAGCAATTGGAACAATCAAGTATTCATTTCTTCCCACATGAAAACAAACTTCTCCATCATGGCTTCCTCTGCATAATGCTGTGGTACTGAATTCCTTGTTTTGGAGATTTCTAAGGTCTTGGTCCCTTGATGTGTTTCCTGTTTTCCAGTGGGTATGATCCATTGGCAAAGATATTAAAATAGAATAGTCAGGCTGGGGATCCCTTTCAGAAAAATTAGAAAAATCATGACTTCCTGTCATCATCAGCAGATGAGTAACAAGAAGGCTAATGACCTAATAACTATAAATTTCTTTGACAAAGGGCCATATTATATTTTGATGTATCTAATAGTCATATCTGATTCACAATGTGCTAGCCACTCTTTTCTCAGTCTCTAAATAACTTTTCTGGTCTGTTTTCCTCTCATACTGAGAAAGTCTGATTGAGATTTTATAAACCCAGTGTTCTCCCATGTTCTCTATCCAAGTCTGTGGCCTCCACTATTATTAAGAAAAGCCCAATTCAGATACATTTACACTCCCAAGCTCCTCATACAGCCAATGATCCTAAGTGCTCAACAGATTTGTCTTGGACTTGGAGTCTGAGCCTGTGGAGCGAGGCTCAGATAATTTAAGTGCCTCTTATAACAGAAGGCAACTGGAATTCAATAGAGATAAATGTAAAATATTGAACTAGGGAGCTGAACCATCAGCAGGCCAGAACTCAAAATGGAAAGGTTATGGCTGAATGACTAAGCAGAGGAGATCACACAGCACACCCAAGGAATTCATGCAGAAATACAAATCCTGAGAGGACCCTGCAGAGAGCAGGAGCCAGGATGCTGCAGTGGCATGCATGGCCCAAGGAAAGCCATCGGAATTCAGCATAAGCTGGCTGCTAGGAGACCTGTCAGATAGAGACAGGGGGATTTGGATGACTATGAAGAGCTGCCAGCTTTTAGCTGTTGTCATGAGGAGTCAATTTTGCTTTTTATCTCTGCCAGGCCCCTAACACCAAAAGTAAAACATTTAATAATAACTCAAGGCACTGGCCATGTCTACTAGGAAAAAGACAGAAGTAAAACACAACAGAAACTCAGGTTGGTTAATTCAGTCAAATGACTGGCCTCATTCCATGAAGAGATCGATTCAATCAGCTGTTTGACCAAATGGACAGGCCCAACCAGAAGGCATGATCGATCTCATTGTCCTACACAGAAGCAGCCAAGCAAGGCAGGATGGTAGGGAGTGAAAGGATCTCCTGGGAGTCTGTAGCATCCACAACATGAACACTGGCCTCAGTTACATCCCACAGGGATTTTTCTTTCCTGTCTTTAAGGTGTATCTTCTACTTTCATAGAATTAATGAAAGAATAGAGACTTGCCTTCTCCGTGACTGAACACACACACACACACACACACACACACACACACACACACACACACACACACACACACACACAGGGGGGTGGGTTGGGGAGAGGAAGAGAGGAGGCTGAGGGAAGGGAGGGAAAGAGAAAGGTGGTTAAAATCAGTAAATGGCAAGGGAATGACTCTACAGTGTGGTTAAACAAGTGTTTCAAGTGGTCAAATTATTTCTTGAGGCCCCAACATGGACTTGCATTGTTTTCTGGATAAGATCTTTCAACGCTTAGTAAGCTGGTGGTCCCCTGTGAACACACTATAAAGCCAGGATTTTATTTATTACTCTTCAATATCCTACCAAGGGGTATTAAAATACACACCAGTTCTGGGGCTTCAGGATCCCTCTCAAAGCTGCTAGCCCTCAGTGAAAAGATATTATTCATCAGTTAGAAAAGCGCAGCCTTTCGAAGGTCTCAACAGCGTTGACAGACACACTGAACTCTTTTGACCCACACTCTGAGATCATTGCTGTGCTCTGGCAGGAAACAACATGGAGGCTGCTGCAGGGAGAATGCACTGCTATTTGAATTCATGAGGAAGAAGTACTGTGAGCGCTGAGACTGTGTATGAGAGCTCTCTACTGTCTCTTATTTTCTAATCAGACAGGTGCCAGGAGCTCTGTGGGACACTTTGGCTGAACGGTAAAGGTTTTCTCTTGCATCCCTGTGTTTTAGCAAGGTGCTCTATCTGCAGCATGTGTCATTCATTTCCAAAATTCACAAAACACTAGGGAAGAAATGGCTTTCTTTGCTTTCTGCTGTCACTTCAGTAATGGGTATATGCTGCATCCTCCCTTGTTAGACAAGACTCGTAATAAGCATGTCTAATCAGTGAATCAGTTGTCAAATTCAACTGCGATTAGCAAAGGCACCCTATCACCATTGAGAGCATTCTCAATTAGACCTAGAAACATCAACAAGGCAGCACAGCAGAAGTCTAACTTTTCCTTCCACAGCACCTGGTACCTTATGAAATGTGAAAAGGACCAAGTTCTTCCCCACTTTACTGCACCTTCCCTGGCTTCCTATCCACAACTTTCTTGCCTATAGGAGAGGATGACTAGGAAGCGAGCAGAGACCCATATGGACATCAGAAGTTCCTGTGTTAGCATTCATCTGTGATGCTTTCTTGGTGCTTGTGGTCGTTCATGATAGGAGAAAAAGTTCTCATCAAGAGCTGTAGAAAACTCTCATGATTAGTGGTTCTTTATTAATCCACTTAATCAGTAAATTACATAGTTAATAACCAAATGGTACCCTGAGGCCCAGAATACGTAGAGAGACTCTTGTCTTGGTTACATATCTGATGCCCACTTTAGGTATTCTTGACAACAGCTCTTGTGTTTCCACATAAGAATGTAATCTACAAGAGCGGCCTAGGAACAAACTGGTCAAATGCTCATGGGAGGTAGCTTTGGGGCACAGAAGACTGGGTAAAAACTGGATTTTATCCGAATGCTCTCAGCCTCTACATTATGATTCCTAGTGAATTTTTACTCTCCTAAATGAGATCATATAAGGCCAGATGACTTTGATAAGTCATCCTCTAATCTCTCTGCCCAGTTCTCATCCCTTCTCTGGCTAGTTGCTGCTCTTACATCTGTCCTCACCCCCTCCAATCTCCATCTACACTCCTGCTCTCTCTTTCCTCTGACACTAACTTTGTCTCCATATTCGGCTTCTATTGATCTCAATTGAGTGTAGAGACTTGCTGGAAGGCAGGAGAATCCAGTGGACTTCCATAAAACCAGAATTATGACATGTCATCCAAGGTTAAAATCTGAGGTTCCTTTTCTAGTTTGAGAACAATTTTCGATGATTCTGCCATGAGGCATTCTGGATCTTAAGAGAATCATGAGCTTTTTATTCTCTCTCTCTCTCTCTCTCTCTCTCTCTCTCTCTCTCTCTCTCTCTTTACAAGTGCAAACAAGCAAGATGACCCCACCAAGCTGCTAGTTTGTTTCTGAGGGTCCCATCTGAAAAGAACAGTCCTGGTTCTTTCTGGAGCTCTTGACTTTCCAGTGTCCTCCCAAATCCTCTACCCATCACCCCTGGGGGTGTCATTGTTGAGTGGGTACAGTAAATCCACAAATGATTCCAGGCAAACCAGTTAAGAATGAAAACAAGAGACTGACCTTTAAGAGAGTACAGTATTAATGAAAGGGCTTTTGAAAGCTAGAGCTGAGTAATAAGGACACCACTGTGAACACAATACACTGCTGCAGAGTCTGTTTCTCTTTGGCCTCCAACTCTGGGAAGTTTCTTCCCAGGAACCATGGAATGAAGAGAGAATGAGTATCAGAAATAAAGAACTCTCATATACTGCTGCCATAATATTGTTGGAGTGTAGTGTAAGGACATTTGTCAAACCCTTCAAAACACAGATTTACTTTGACTCAGCGTTTCTGTTTAGGACTCTCAGAAACTATATCAGATGCCCAGCCACATGCCATTAGAGATGCTGAAAATGACAGTCCTTCAAGTGCTCAATCCTAAGAGCATGGGTACATACATTTTGGTATCTGTTTAGGACTCTCAGAAACTATATCAGATGCCCAGCCACATGCCATTAGAGATGCTGAAAATGACAGTCCTTCAAGTGCTCAATCCTAAGAGCATGGGTACATACATTTTGGTATATGAGTCAATGAGATAGTATGAAGCCACTACAAAGTGAACCATTTGTTGACCTGCTCACAGTATATTATTCATGAGACATTGTGGGGTGGGGATGGAAGGCAGGAGGGATGTGAATGTAAATTACACTCACACCTGGCCCTCAAAAGCTTGTCTTTTCATAGAAGACAGACAACAGCTAGAATCTTGAAAAGGCTTTTAAAGAAGAGAAGACAATTAGACCATGATCAGTTGTTTTGTTTTGTTTCCACAAAAATCCTTATTGTTTTATACAAGTTCCAAATTACTCAGCCTCAAGCAGAGCAGGAAGAAAATAAAGAGGACTACATTAGGTTAGGAACATATCCCTGAATAATCAAGAGTTCATTATGGACTCTTAGTACATCAAAATCCAATTAATTCATTAGATGTGCACTTGCATTTTCATCCCCCCTCCCCCGTGCCAGCCTTTCCCCTATGATGTGGTTTATTAGCAACCCCAATATGGGGTGAGCAGGGGAGATAAAAAAGGAAATAAAATTCAAATGAATTGATTATTTTGCTACTTGTTAACAGCGATGGAGTGGGGTGGTGGTGAAGGTCAGAGTCATCTGTCTGGGTATGTGTCCCTGTGTGTCCCTGTGTGTCCCTGTGTGTCCCTGTGTGTCTTTGTGTGTCCCTGTGTGTCCCTGTGTGTCTCTCTGTGTCCCTGTGTCTCTCTGTGTGTCCCTGTGTGTCCCTGTGTGTCTCTGTGTGTCCCTGTGTGTCCCTGTGTGTTTCTGTGTGTGTGCGTGTGCTTGTGTGTGTTTCATAGAACCCTGGATGTACAGGAGAGCACATCTAACATACAACCAGCTTAACAATGACAGCCACTGCATAGATATCCAATGACTCAACCTACCTCTCCTCTTGGATTCAAAAGCCTCTGGGTCATTCAATCCCATCCCTAGATTTACTGGGATTCCAGTCACTAAGGATTCAGCCAGAAAGAGATTGCTATGGTTTAAATGTGGTCTGCGTGTGTTCCTTATAAATCAGTGTGGTGAAGTGTGGGCCCCAGTGTAGCAGTGGTAGGCCCTTTGGATAGTAGGACCCAGAAGGTGTAGTTAGAGGGTAGGCCTCAGGATAGATTTGTGCAGGTGTTGAGCCAGTCTGCTCCTGAATTCCTATCATCTCCTGTGTCATCGTGTGATCCCTCTACATGTGGCTCTTTCTTTTCTCTGTCGTGCTGTGACACAGTTAACGGAGCCCTTCAAAGAGCCCAAACTGATGAGATTGGCCCAATCTTTGACTCCAGCTTCCAGAATAGTATACATACCTTTGATAAGTAGTAATCCCTCAGATATTCTTATTATGACAATAGAAAATGAATTATTATAAGGATTTCTCCCCTCTTACTTTCTACTCCCAAGTTCTCTTTAGAAACCTGAAGTGAAGATAAGGCTCCAGAGGAGTGGTCGGGGTTAGGTAGCAAGTGAATGGGGTGTGCCAGTGTTTCCAGCCCCACCCTCAGCCAACAGCACAGCTGTGGCTCTTGCCTTTCCTCCGCTGTCTTTTTACTCTCCCAAATATCATATATCACATGTTTTTGTTCTCAAGGAGAAATCAGCTCTGATAACCTTGGTCCCCAAACTGTTATTTTTCAAAGTATTCTTCTGGGGCTACAAAGAGAAGCATCGAATCCTGTTTTCAGCTGCTGCTCTGCTGAAATGCAGCATCTGTTTGCCATCAGTCCCAGCGGTCTTATATTCTATTCTACAAAAACCATTGCTTAAGTTTTTATTTTCTGTCCTGCTTCCCATAGCTAAGCTCACATTGTTTTATGATCTCTCAAGATCTTTAAGATGCCTGGAGATATTAGCGACTTATTACTCTTCACGGTCAAGCAATAGCATGAAGAATTTAAGATCTCGGAGCTCTCAAAATCATCTGTGTATGTAATGATGTTTAATTATGTTTGGAACAATATTTAAATGTAAATTCCCTTTAAGAGAGAGAGAGAGAGAGAGAGAGAGAGAGAGAGAGAGAGAGAGAGA
>JANHMN010000009.1:56468850-56523698 GCA_030674055.1 Rhabdomys pumilio | reverse complement strand
AGAGAGAGAGAGAGAGAGAGAGAGAGAGAGAGAGAGAGAGAGAGAGAGAGACTACAAATTGTGTTGGTTAATTTTTGCTTGTCAGTTTGATTAGATTAATACATACCTAGGCTAGTTAGTAATGAAGCACACTTGAGGGAGGTCTTTGAGTGTCTTTCCAGAGAGGATTAGCTGAGTGGGACAGACTTGTCTGAGTGTGGACAGCTCCTGTCTATACTCCCAGATGGAATAAAAGAGGGAAAAAAGGTAAAAAATGCCAATCACATTCTAGCGTTTCCTCTTTCCCTTACTCCAGATCTGCTGAGGTGGAGGAAGCAGCTTCCCATTCCTGTCATCATGGAGCCACCTGCCATCATGCCTTCCCTGCCATGATGGGCTGTCTTCCCTCAAACTTTGAGCCAAAGCACATTTCTTTTCTCTCTTCAAGAAGAGTGTCCTACATCACACGTTGCCACTGAGTCATCTACCAGTGTGTAACCAGTATTGATGACGTTGCAGGTGGATGTGCTAGCATGTTTACAAAGCGGTCTTGCCATGGATAGAAACAGTCTTTAGAGATTCTTCTTCCACAGAGAACTAAGCCTCTTCAGGAATTCTCCCCATCACTGACCTACAGGAGGGTCTAGGGTCACTTTGCTGAGAAACCAGGCCATGTGGCCAGTTAAAAAAAGCCTCAGAACCAAAGTAAGAAGCCAACATTGGCTGAAACAGCCATTGAATTAATTTGGCCTCTCAAGGACATCTGGAGATGAAACTTTGGATAAATTAGGTATTCTTATGCTGGGGGCTAGAAACAAGACTCAGTAGTTAAGAGTACCAGCTGCTCTTCCAGAGGCTCTGGATTCAATTCCTAGAATCCACATAGCAGCTCACAACCATCTATAACTCCAGTGCCAGGGCATCCAGTGCCCTCTTCTGGCCTTCCATGACACCAGGCACATATGGGGTATATAGACATATATGCAGACAAAACACCTATATACATAAAATAATAACTAAAATAATTAAAGAACTTTTATTTCAAGAGAGTGAAAGATGGTCCAGTGAACGAGGAGGAGAGAGATGGAATCTAAGCTCTCAGATCTGAGCCACTGTGTGATACAGAGAAGCCCCTGCCTTTCCTGGGATTCATCAACCTCGATTGTGCAATTATAACAAGACTAGAGGTTCCTAAGGCCCTCCACAGTTGATTACTCTAGAAGTCTCTGATGCTTCTTGTAAATGAAGAGACATGCATAGTCTCTCTGGGTTTGTTCTAGTCTTGTAATTCCTATAGTGTACAAACAAAGTCACAGGAATGAGTAGCTCAAAAAAATAATGATTAAGATATAATTTGGGCATTTCTTATTTTGAATAATTCCCTTTGCCCATATGATTCACAAACAGGTTATACAAAATTAGTACATATGTTTAATAATGTAAGCTTGCTTGCCAAAAACAAAAACCAACCAACCAAACAAACAAACAAACAAAACATAAAACCTTCTCGGGTTTCTTGTGTGGCTTTACTAAAGGTGAATGAAGTAGCACCTACAGCTCATGTACCTTCTCACAGTCAGTATTGTGGGGTCTCGGAGCAAAGTGTCCCCTCAAGTGCAGCTGTGCACAGACATCCCCACAGGGAGTGCTTGGCAGGCTTCTCCTCATGTACTATTGCCCCCGTTTAGTAAATATTTATTTAGCTGCCTGAAATATGATGATGAATCACAGCAGTTTTCTCTTTAAACAAACTAGCCTGACCTCTGGGCTTTCTTTTCCTTGCTAATAGCTAGATCCTACCTGTTTTATGTAATTGTTTAAAGAGCTTTGGGTCCACGGAACAGGCTTGGTGAGCATGCTCAGCAATCAATATCTTCTCTTAATAGCTTCATCCCTCCCCACAGAGTCAGTCCTTCACATCTCAAGCACTCACGTTTAGGTTTGAAATGGTCCCTGTCTCTATCTCTCTCCATCCATCAGTCTCAGTGGTATCCTTTATCTCTGCCTGTTTGTGCCATTGAAAATGTTCTTGCTTCCCATCGCCCTGCAGCTTTCACTGCACTATCTAAGCATCTGGAGCTGCTTTTCTATGTATCCAGTCCTCTGTCTTCCATCCAGGCCCGGATCAATTGTTGGAAGCCTGGTAAGTCACGATGGGCCCTTTGACAACGCCTACTGCGCTGCACAAAGCAGAGAGCAGCACTGGGCACCGGAGTGCACAGAAACACTCTTCTTAGTGACTTGAGACTCGTGAAGGAAGCAAAGGGGTTTTTTATGGATGCCATGGAGAAGGAATAATTTTATTTTGTTGTGCAGAACTCACTGAGAAGAAGGGGGTGCCTTTGTTTTGATTCTGGAATTCAGTGAAAGCTCCCTGTAATGCCTTCCTCAATCTTGCTCGAACCATTCCACTAGCTTACATCTTCTGTTTTGTATTTTCTTTATTTCTTGGTTTTTTTGTAGCACTTTGCCTCAGTTTTTTTCCTACTTCCTAGCCATGGATTGCTAAAGAAAAAATCCTCTTTTCTGGCAGGAAAGGAGAGGAAACATAGTAATAAACTGCAGGATAGGAGAGGGCTGAGCAAGCTAACTGCCACTTAAACTCTTCAGATGAATGCAAGATAACATTCACAAGGCCAGCTCTGTGTGGACATTTCTTTTGTTCTCTTACTTAATTAGATGCAAAGTGTATTAAACATGTGAGATGAATGTTTCTACAGACATGTTGGCAAGAGTTCCTCTCAACTATGCCTCTTGTTTCCCCACGTTCCAGCCCACCCAGCAGATGGCTGTTCCCAAGGACAGACTCTGTCCATGAAGGATCTGAAGAATCAATTCTTAAATATTCACTATGCCCTTCTGCTGTGCCTACCTGACACCACACAAACTGTCTGGCCTGATCTTTACTTTCAAACAACCTGCACTGTGATTATAGAAACAAGATAGAGACAGATGGTAACCCAGAAAACTAGTAGAAAGCTATGTCACTTGGTGGGGGAACTTGTGCCTTGTGCAATTTTGTTTTGACCAGTACTCATAGAATTGTCACCAAAGAGAAAACACTTGTGAGTGATATCAGTACGTCATCCCAACAGAACTTCATTTATTCACTCTTCCAGCAAGTACTTACCAAGCACTCACTCTAAAGATATTTTGTCCTTACAAAGACTTTTACAGTTTGCAAAACACGCCTACAAACGCTGACTACGTGATTCTTATCGAACAGGCAGGTCAGCCATAGATGAGTAAGAGGCTCAAATAAAGATTACATGATTTTTTTTCCTTTGGGGTTATAAACAATGTCCAGGACAGAAGGCTACAGCTTCTGTTAGCCATTCATATGCCTACTACATTTAGCAGTGGCAATGTATACAACTTGGAGTCACTCCGTTGAGCCTGTGGCATGCCTTATGATTTAGGAATTATGCATCTTACGAACACCCTGTTTTATATAGTTACAGATAAAAAAGGAAATCTGTGGATTATTTCCAGATTTTTACACCTACTTTCCTGCCCCCTAAACTCTGCTTTTTTCATTTTTGATCTGCTTGTGTGTAGAAGACCAAACTGCTGCTTTGTGATCTTTGTGAGCATCTCCAGAGGGCCAGGATGAACTTTACAGACTTTACTCCAGTTCCAGACTGAGAGTTGTGGACATTTGCACTACTTTTCTATTCTTATCACTCCTTAAAACCTTGATTAAAATTGTGATTGAGGGCAAGAAAGGTAAGTGTAAAGGCAGGGGTCTGGGGTTTGTACGGGGAAGGAGTAGCTTCATCACCAGGAAGAGGAGAGATGTGTAGAGCGTACTGTAGGGATGCATTTTATTACTTTGCACCATTGCCTACCACACTCTAAAGAATTGGAATACTGATTTTGATTCTAAAAATATCTGTCCCCTATAGGCTCGTGTATTTGAACATTTTAAACACTTGGTCCCCAGCTGGCGATACTGTTAGTGAGATTGTGAAATCTCTGGAAGGGGGAGACTAGTTAGAGGAAGTGGCTCACTAGGAGACAGTCCTCGAGGTATATAGCTCAGCTCCACTTCCAAACATCTCTGTGCTTTCTGTTCAGTCAAGATATGAGGAGGTTACAATTCTAGCTTCATATTTCACACCATGGTAGAAACAGCTACTATGCTTTCCCTACCATGATGTCATGTATTCCTTGAACACGTGAGCTAAAACAAATCCTTCTTCCTTTCATTTACTCTGATCAGGTATTCTGTCTGATAAAAGTAAACAATGCAGAAAATTGGTACCAAGCAGGGGAGAGGAGGATTATTATGATAAACCTTATCACATGTTCATAAGCCTTTGGAACTCATTTGTTGCTAGAGGACACATGGAGGGCCATGAGCAGAGCTGGCCGGGCCATTCTAGTAAGGATTCAGAAGATGAGGGTGCTGATAGAAATATGGACAGTGAAGGCTGAGGTCATAAGCTTTCATGTGAGAAAAGGTCTATACCCGGAAATGGACTAGCTAACATGGCCACATAACATATGTTTTGATATTTTCCTGGTATTGTTAGGAAGGTATACCAGAGAGTATCTGCCCTTGGTGTAACTCCAGTCAGTCAGTCATAATAAACATCATAGTTTACAGATGGCGTGGCATTTATTTCAAGTGTAAAATGTGTTTGTCGTAGAAAGCATAAAAACACAGAAAATAATAAATTAAAAGATATATATATATATATGTATATATATATGTATAACATATATATATATCTTTTAATTTATTAAAATTAAAAGAGAAAATAATAAATTAAAAGATATATATATATGTATATATATATGTATACATATATATATAATGTGCTTATAGTCCATACAATCCATAAAATATGCATTCAATATATATACATGTATCTCAATATTTTCATTTAATTATTTCATTGTTTTGGTATATTCTCTTGCATTATGTCTGTTTTATATCTACCTTTATATTACATTACATTATAGTATTATATAAATTCTTATGCACTCTAGGATACATACATTTATGGTTATATTTATATATTCCACTCTACTTCCATGTGATTTTAATTCAAATCATTTTGCCTTACCTAACCTCACTCTCTATGATTTATATTTTCCCAAGTGACTTTTTTTTTGCCCAGGGAAACATACCTTAAGATAAGAAATCTTAATTTTAATAGCTTAAGTTTAAGTGTTGACTATAAAATACTCTAGAGTTCCTCCTGGAGCCAAATGCATTTGTATATCATTTTGGATGCTCTTGTTCATAACATTCGATGGTCTTAATTGACCCTTTGGGTCACTTGCTCAAGCAGAGCCTGGCTATAGTTTCACACTCCCTGTAATTGCATACAGTATGCACTTCCAACTTCTGGTGGTTTTCTATCCACTTCCTCCATGACTTTACAAAGGGGTAAGAAGTATATGTCCTCTGGAATCTATCCTCTCCTTTGAGCAAGGAAAACACTCTGCCTTTGCCAAGGTCAGAGCCGACCTTATCTTCAGCATCCTATCATCTTCTTGGCAGTTAGGCATGGAAAGGCCACTGAGGCAGCCACGTGGGAGAGCAAACTAGAAGTAGGTAATAGAGATCCTTACTGCTGTTTTCTGGAGGGTGAAGGCCTCACCAAGCAAAGTAAGATGGAAAGAAGTAAATGGAGAGTGGCTTGTCACACCCACCCACCCTGACAGCACTTGCAGGTAGGTTTAGCAAATGCTACACTGTAAGGAATTGCAAGCTATTTTCTGCAAAGTGGGCAAAGACTCGGGGATTAACGGCTGTACAGTGTGATAGATGTTGCTAAAGAAAGCCATAAATTACCAGCCATAAACCTGGCAAAGCTTATCCGATTGCATGATTCAGTCTGAGGCCCTGGCAAATTCCCAGTGCTGGCTGGGGGCTGTGAAGTAAGGGCGGGGTTTGATGCAGGGGCTGGCAGTGCATATCTCTGGCCTTAGGGCACAGATGGTGAACTTGGCAGACATCCAGTTTTGGAGGCAACAATGCTGCTGGTCAGGCTTTGCCTTCTCTGAAGTGCAGTCCTCAATGAGAATTGCTAGGAAAGCCCAAACTAAGCCTTGGACATAACTGGTGGCAGACACCAGTCTTACCCCACCTTTTGTTTTAGCTGTGGGGCACATAGCCAAAGGGACCTTCTCCAGACTTGGGTCTCAAGAGCAAACTTCTATTTTCAGAGATCCCAAATTCAGTCCAATATATTGAAATTTGATCAAGGGAAAACAGAAACAAACAAACAAACAAAATAAAACCTCAAAACTGGCCCCTGGCTGTTAATGACCATTAACAACCAGGCTCGAGGCCTGTTTTCATATTCCCCAAACCGTCCCCTTTCTCCTCAACTCTTCCTGTCTGCATTTCTTGTCTGCTACTACAGTTTGGAGAAAAAGGTTGGGACAATAAAAGTAGAGAAATAAGAAAAGAGAGGTTTAAAAAAAAGAGTTGAGTAGAGATGGATCACAGGGAGACAGAAGAGGAACTGCACCTCAGTTTCCCAGACTCTACTCTCCCCCCAAGTCCCATGACCAGATATTATATCCAATATGACACTGATTAACTAGCAATGGGAGACAGGGACCCATTAAGTACAGGACTGCCTTCTCTTTCCTATCTTTCATTGTTTCTTGTACACACACACATATACACACATACACATACACACACACACACACACACACACACACACACACACACACACACACAGACACCCTTTCTATATACATACTTTTCAAAGAGTGTCTGTGTACTATCAGTAAACAGGCTTCATAGGTGATAGAAGCCTCTTTGCTTCTCCTGTGGTGTTGAAAGGATATGCCTGAGTAATACTAACCCTGTGTCTATGCAGAGCAGTAAAGGCAAGCTGGTTTCCTGCACAGATGATACTCTATATAGGAAACAGATGAAAGACTAAAAAGACGCATGAGCTGAACTCCATGTGAGGATGAAGGCTCAGAATGAGAAGAATGAGACTCAGCACCTGCACTGGTATATATTGAATATCTATCCATCTTGTATCAAGTAGTGATACAATAGCAGAAAAAAATGGACGTAGCCCATTTACCGTGTATTAATAATGAATTAATTTAGTAATAATGCACTTTGGAGAGACTATTGGTGCTACTAAGTATTCTGAGCTCTCTGCCTCTGGGAAAACATGGTGGAACTATACTTTATGGCCAATTGTTGCTGGCTGGAGCTATATGGCTTGGAGTGGAGATGATCTTTGCCATTTTCAGGACCCAACCAATGTGAGACCTTCCCAAGTGATTCAAGTTGGGTCTACAATCGATTAAAATAAGCAGAGACTACTGGTTTGTGAAATGAATATGCATTGCTGCAAAGAAAATAATAATTTATTGTTTTTAGCCATGAGGGTTTGGTGATACTTGTTATTAAAACATATCTTAGCCTTTCCTGACTGATACTGTCCTATGACAAGACAACAGCCCTTTTAAGAATCTATGCTGTGAAAGGCCTTGTCCCATAGAAGGCAGAATATTACTCTGGGTGGATATAAACACATTGGAAACTGACCTCTTCTTCCTTGAATTTGCCATAGCCTGGCTGAAGAGATAAGTAATATACACCAGGAAGAAGCAAACCATCATTTTAAGCACACAGCTTCTCGATAAACATATTGGTTGCTTATAAAAGTGTATCCGTCAAGAGAGGTGGACCAGGGGTAAAAGAGGAATGAAACTCAAAGGGAGAGAGTGCCAAAGGCTTGGTGGTGAGGAAAGACTGGAGGTTTTGGAGTTGAGCTAAGCCTAAATGAATTTAGTGTGGTAGGCATTGCTATACAGAATGTTCTTGGTGGGAGACAGACTGAGCCACAAGGCAAGGCAGACAGTGCCCAATGTACTTAGTGGGGAAACCCACATAAATAGTGACCATCTCTGAAGCATCAGGAAGGCTGAGTAGGCAGAGCTACTATGCTAAGAAGATCTGGAGTTTGTTGACACTGGCCATTTACAGAGATGCTAGTGGAGAGAAAGGGTAGGGCAAAGCAGGTGAGTTAGGCATGCCTGCTGCAGGCTGCTCACTTGAGGAACTGTGTCTCCAGCGGCAGCCGTTTCTCCCCTCATTCCCTGCAGAAGGTAATAACCTGTCACCAGAGCAAATAAAGTCTGATTTACATGAAATTTAATGCTAAGCATTTTCCTTTATTTCCTAGCGCCTCAGTGGCAGGATGGCAGTACCAGCACAGCCGGGCCTGCTGTGTGCAGTGGCTGGATTTCACTGGGTAGAAGTTTAACAAGAAATTACTTTTGTGTGGCGGGCTCTATCAGTCTGGGTAGGGAGCCTCTGTCAGCTTGGCAATATACAACCTGTTTCATTTGAAAGAAATACAAAGTCAGATGGTGAGGGTTTGGAAAGATGGGAAGAGGGGGAAATGTATAGGGAAGAAAGGCCTCAGCTTCAGGGCTCTTGTCCTTGCCACTCAGCCTCATGGTGACTGTTGGCTGGGCCTCAGGAAGCAGTATCTACATCTCTATGGTTACTTCTTTAAGTGCATCACACACAACTGGACGTCTTCTCTGAGAACCAACCACGGCAGTGCCGAGTGCAGTGGCTACAAAGACACAACCACTGAAGCGGATCCTTCCCAAAGTCAGCTCCTCACACAAAACAACTTCTCTCCTCCTCCTCTATCAACATCCCCAGTTCACCACCCCAAACTAGGACATATTGCATGAACATCCCTGTGCCTTGTTAAAGCCCATTCGCTTAGAATGTCTGCATGAATTTTCTGTATTTTATCAGACCCTGCATAAATGCCACCTCTTCCTCGGAGTCTTCTTCCTCTCTCAAACCAGGATAAGATCCCTCCCCAACCCCCTTCCATGCTCCCAGAGATTCCAATGCTGATCTCACCTAGGATGTGTTCCCAACTCTTCACTGCCCTGCTTTATGTAAGTGGCTGAGGTTTCTACCTCTGGACTACACAAACACCTTTAGGCTTAGCATAAAATGGTAGTGATTAGGGAAGAAAGCAAGGCCCCCTGAGGGTTTCAATTCATTCCTGTATGCTATATGGATTATGATTAGGGGCCTTCTGTTGCCATAGTCAGTTAGGGAAGAAAGTCCATGCTCAAAGTTAAACATGGATTCTATACAGCAGGTGGGCCATGGTGGGAGGAGCATGCACATTGGCAAGGGAGGTCATATCTAACTCTCCGTGATAGGGGGAAACTCTGAATGCTGCTTTCAGAGAACTCACTAGCTTCCCCCATATCTTGCTAGCCTTCCTTTCTCTATTGCTTTTCTCTCTGTCCTTCTGATTGCTCTTTAGCTCGCCAAGCTTGCTTGCTTGCTTGCTTGCTTGCTTGCTTATTTGCTTGCTTGCTTGCTTGCTTGCTTATTTGCTTGCTTGATTGATTGATTGTTCAAGTGGCCTGATGACCCACCTGCCTTTATCTCATCCCATTTCCTCTCTGGAATCTCTTTGCTATCTAATACATGGAAAAAGAGGCTTGTCTTAGTTTCTTGCCCTGATGCTGAGATGAAATACTCAACAAGAGCAACACAAGGGAGGAAGGACTTAGGCTCACAGGTGAGTGATACAGCCATCTTGGCAAGGAAGCCAGGGCTCCAGAAGCTTGAAGAAGCTGGTCATATCAAATCTGCACTCAGGAACACAGAGCAGTGAATGCACAATGCTTGCTTTCTCTATTCCCTGCAGGCCTGGATCCCTTGTCAGTAAATACTCCTTACCATGATAAAAATGGATATTTTTAAGTCAGCTAACACAAACAAGATAATCCCCCACCTATATATCCAGGGGCCCATCTCCCAGGTGAGTCTAGATTCTGTCAAGTTGGCAATTAACACTAACCATCACTGGGGGCTACTCGATGATCTCTCCATGGTTTATTCCAGGCCATGGAATCTTGGGGTGCCATCCTTTGGCATTTATTAGGTGGTTTTTATCACCACATAAAAACTTGGTCAGCGTGGCCGTGTGGAATGGAAACTGCCGTAGACGGGAGCTTGGGACAACAGAGCTGAGACAGAGGCCGGTAGCCATGATACAGGACTTTCCCCTGCAAAAAGCCACACTGCCCCCATAACACATGTATACAAGGCCATGTTAGCATTTCATGGTTTCAGAATCTGTGGCACTGAGATTCCAAACATTAGCTTTTCCTGCCCTGTATTTGACTATCGACTGCAACAAGAGGGATATGCGGTGCCCCAGATGCTGTTTTCCCAAGCCTATTAGGAACCAATTTTACATTTTTTTCTGCAGGCGAAGATTATCAATGTCATTGCTCACGCAGATAACTAGGAGTGGGCTGTCAATATTGTACTTATTAACTGTGTGCCCTTCACCTCCCTGAGCCTCCATCCCTCCTTGGTAGCATGGGAGGAAATTGCCTAGAGAAGTCGCAGCACGCAGGAAATGAAGACCCAGCTCGGGGTCTCGTATGAACAGGGTGCCCAGTGCATAACAGCTCCTGCTATTAGTAGTAAATGGACTCAGCCCTCCCGTCTACAGCAGCAGGTGTCTGGCTGACCAGGTTTCGCCCAAGAGAGTTGAACAGGAGTCACTGGTCAAATGAAGGAAATAGGGGGTAAGAGTAAAGCAGGAAGCCTCCAAGTAGATCCAAGTACAAGCTAAGGACAGAGATGGAGGGGGAGGGCAATTTAACTGTATGGATAACTAGATAATTGCAAGATGAAAGGGCTGATAGGGAAGGTAAACAAGATTGATAAAGGAGATTTAAGAGGAAAGGGAGGCTAGCCACTGCAAGGATATAAATGGACCAGAGTATCAACAGGATAGATGCTGTGGATGGAAAGGGCCCATAAAACAGAATAGACGGAAATATAAACAGTGCAAATAGCCCAGTGGAAAGAGGGTGAAAATGACAGGGGCAGAAAGATAGGCACATTACCCAGATAGATGCTCTGTAACAACAGGGAGAAAGGAGATAAATGCATCCCAGCAGGACCACCGGTGAATGAGAGGGAGGCTCCAGTATTAGCCATGCCTCCAGTTTGCTGCCTCCAGCTTTGGACCCCAAAGGGGGCCAGAATGTGACTTAATGTGGAGACCCCAGAGCCAAGCTCCAATGAGAACACATGGAAATCCAGTCTGAACTTTGCTACTTTTTCTGCACTTGTCACTGAGAGGCATTTGAATGAGAGCCAGTCTGGAGATGCCAGACCCATGGCTGGCAGAGCAGGAGAACAGCTTCTGCAGTCTCTGATGCTGGAGCCAGGGGTAGGGTGGTCGACAGCCTGAGTGGAGTGGAGCTTTTTCTGGGTAGAAAATTCTCTTCTCTCCTGCCAAGAACTGAAGCTTTCACCCCAGTCCCTTGCCCACTGTAGTGCCACCAAGTGTCAAGAAGTGCCTCTCATATGGGAGCGTTTGGAGAGAGGAAAGGGGGGAGAAATGTAGTTATATTATAATCTCGAAAATTAAATTAAAAATGTGCCTCTCCACCACTACTCAGTGTTTTATCCAGATAATTGTCTCAAGCGAGCAATATAACTAAAACTCATCAATGATAACACTTGTTTATTCTGGGCCAGAAGATAAAGGGAGTCACTTTATTTGTCTCCTGTTTCAACTCCCTCCCTCCCCCTTCCCTTCCTCTCCCCCCTCCATCCCTCCTTCCCTTCTTACCTTCTTGCAATGAATATTCAATAATTGTGTAGCTATCATACAACACAAGGCATTTTATAAGGACTAGGAAATGCTATAGACAGCAAGGGGTGAGGAAGAGTCAAGGGCAGGAGACAAAGTCAGCAGGGAGCTGGTGAGTGGGTGAGTTCCTTAGGTGGGTAGGGAATGCAGTCTAGGCAAAAGGGAAGACTTGACCAAGAAAACAACGAATTTAGGCAACTACACCTTGAGAGTCAGCAACGGGCAGACAGTGCAGGGAAGTCGTATGGATAAGTGGCCAAAGTTGGGAGCTTGAACTTTCCTCGCATCAGTGATAACCCACAGAGAGGTCTGAGAAGCAGGATGAATTTAGAATTCTGTATGGTGGTTTGTAAAATGACTGGGAGGATGCAGGGCAGGAGAGGCCAGGATGGATTTCCAGAGCTTTGAAATCAGAGAAGAGAAGACTGTACCATCCCTAAACCCTTTATTTCCTCCTTGGGAAATCAACTCTGATCCTTATCTCTGGTAGGTTCTGCCTTTTATCCTTCCATTCATTTTATTTCACCCTCCCACTTGTCCTTCCAGGGTCAGCTTCTGTTTTAAGGATGTTGTTGGTCCCTATGGCAACCTAGACACATCAGAGAACCCTTTGCAAGATGCTAAAGTCCAAACAGCATAAGAAAGTGAGGCAAAGTCAAAGAGGACTCTACTATCCAGGCATTCTCTCATAGAGTGGACCCAGAACTCTCTCACACCAAGAAACTGATTCGGGCAGGCAGATGTGGGGTGGGAGTGGGGGGGATGGAGAGGTGGTTCTGGTAGCTGATGCAAGGCAGTTTGACGTTTTCTTCTGAGGTATGGTGAATTATTTTGACAAATTCAGTCTTGCCATGTCAGTCAGATGTTTTGTGCTTTACCAACCTAATCCTTCCCAGAAGATTGCAGAAGAACAGCACCACACTTGCGTTTGCTGTATGCCCCATAGAACTTGACATGGTGGGGTGCACTGGGCAAGGGCTCAGAAATACCATTTGAATAAATGAATGAAGCCAGACAGTATACCTGGGGGTGTCTATTTGCATATAAAATGTGATTAACTTTTTACAGGAAACCCAGGGAAAGCTGTCATTCAAAGTAATGCCTTGGCTGATTCTCCCACTGCTCAATATATCCTTTGAACTTCTCCTGGAATTATCTTTAAGGCTAGTTAATGAGCCACACAAGAATAGCAGTCTTACTACATTACAGTCATGGCAGGCACCTGGAGTATGCTCTCTTCCTTCTGCATTTCTCAGACTAAGGAAGCTTGTGAGACTCTTTATCCACTTTCAAAGAAGTCTCTTTGTAAATTTCATTTTGTAGGCTCAAAATTGTCCATAACATTTTACCTTCTCTTATTTTCAATCGAAGAGGGAGAGGAGGGCGGGGAGATTTTGTATTTGAGGGTCAAAACAAGGAGAGCTTATATTTTCCTGATCCCCCACCGTCTTATGGCATGTAGATTTATTTAAATTCACAGTGCTGTCTTTCCATTGTGAGGATGGGGAGAGTCTGGGTAGTTTTATAAGAAAAAAAAAGGGTTTCATATCCTTGGGAAGTCTTCTTTGAAAACAAACACTGATCTGAAAGGTGCCTGGTTCTGATTGATGGTAAGTCCTTCCAGGTTTCCAAATGGGAACCCAGCCAGGCCAGTCATCAACTCTGAAAGCTCAATGGAGCAATCATGACAGCTGCCTTTTTAAAATCTCATGGAAACTCCTGCATGGTGTAAGATTGGCCCAGGCATAGCATAGGTAGTCGGTGCAACAATGACATACCCTAGAATACCTAGTCAGAGACCCTCAGAGACCCGGATCCTAGCTTTTTGTATGGCCAGGGTCTTCCTTCAGAGCAAGGGCTATCCTAGTATGTGCTGTGGCTGTATAAGAAGAAGCTTCCTGAGTAAGCCCCAGAAGCTCAGACCCATCATAGGGGGAAGCTGATCCTCTCTTGGCATACTGCTGAAGTCTCTTGGCAAAGAAGCGGGTCTTAGCTCGTCAGAAATTCTATCTTCGGCAGCCACGAGCAGATGGATTGGGGTTTCCTGGAGTCAAGCATTTGCACTTGTCCGGCTCCTCCTACAAAATGAATATTTATAGTTGAAAAACAATCTGTCGATTGGGAAGAGTAAGGAATCCTCTTCTTAGGAGGGGGTAAAGAGAGAACCCATGGTGGGTGTTCCAGTGCTTACACAGAACAAGGCCTTCAGTTGTCTCCATGACAGTGAAGCTTTGGCGTCTTTAGGGTAAAGCTCCTTACTTTGCTTGGGTTGTCATTTTGTAGATTTAAAAATGCAAAAGACCAGATAAAATGGTCCGATGTATAGCTGGTGGTCCTGAGTGGCGTGGTTCCTGATTACCAGGATGAAAAACTTGTGTTACAGTCATAAACAAATTCCTATCCATCCATCCACATCTATCCTTGGGGGGATTAACATAACCCTTGGATCAGAATTAGAGATCTTTTCAGGTCCTGGACAACCCTACAAACTCATTTAAAGGGCTCATCAACTAATCAAATTCACAGACTCTGGGAGCTATCAGAAGGACCCTCTTTCTTGCTGCCAAAGCAAAGGTAGAAAATCATTCCGAATATTTCATCATGGGTTTTCCCTCAACCTGCTATTTTTTAAAAACAACAAGCTCACTTCCACTACAACAAACCCAGTACCATAACAACATTGATTTGGATATTCAAAATGGCAGAAAACTGGAGAGCAACCACTTCTTGACAATTAACCATTTTTCAATGGCAACACAGTGGCAATTACACTTCTACATGAAGTTTAAAGGTGACAAATCCGGAGAAGGAAAGGAAATCCAGTTGGGAAAGTTTGTGCGATGATCAATCACAGCATTTCTTAATAAAATTTAGGGAACACACTACAGCGGAGCAGAGGACACACGAACATCACAAAGTAGCACCTACTTGAGAGTGGACCTGTCAGTATGTCACTCAGAGCTGAGGGGTCCACAGAGCACAGATGTGAGACCGACCTGGACTGTATACCAAGGTCTTAACTTAAAAACAAACAGAAAAATAGGCAAAAAAAACCAAAACAAAACAAAACCCATAAAACAAAGCAAAAAGAAAAGTGGCTATACAAATGTACTTCCACATTCTAAAGTCTGGGATCAGTGAGCTGACTGCCAAGCCTGACAGTCTGAGCTCTGTCTTTGGGGTCCACACAGTGCAGGACAAGAACTGACAGCACCCGACATGTCTCGAGGAAAAAAAGAGATTTCTCCAAGTGACAGCCATGAAACCCAAATGCACAGAGGTTCAGTTTCCTTGTCTGAAAAGAAAATGACAATACAGATCTTGAAGAATGACTGCTACTGGTGCTGTGAGTTAAAGTGTATTTTCCCATAAAGGTATGGAGAAGCCCTAACCCCAGCTCTCCAGAATATGAAATAGAATTCCATGGATACTATAAAGTGAAATAAGCAGGTGTATAGGTACCTTCATCTTATGTGACTGTCTTCCATATGAGAAGGGACACAGATATGTACGCACAGAGGGAAGAACACAGGAAGCCAGAGAGAAGACAGTCAGTGATATATATGAAGTGATATATTTAAAATCTCAACTGTGCCAGAAAATGTGGCAAACACAAATGCTTGTTAAGGCCAGGAAGGATTCTCCCTAGGCAATGTTAGAGAGCATGACCCTGTTCACACACACACACACACACACACACATACACACACACACACACACACACACACACACGCTTTGCATTCTCAGTCTCTAGACCTGTGAGACAATAAAACTGCTGTTGTTTTCAATCAACGCAGTTTGGTTCTTTGTTATGGCAGGCTTAGAAAATTCCTGCTAGCTCTGACTGCATGGTGTTTGAAAAATGTCAGCCACAGAACCTTTTAGAAGGTTCTGAAAAAAAAACCTGAGATTTACACTAAGAAATACTTGTTATTGTATGCTTGTATTACATTGTGACTCTAGATACAAGGTCTGAGGATCTTCTGTTCACAGACAGCCTTGGCTACTGTCAATATTTTCAGTCTCACAATAATGAGAGCAACAATGAAAGGAAGTTGTCAACATTATTACTAGTCTACAGCTCCCTTTTTTTTTTTTTAAGGACTGGGTTAATTTATTTTTAGCCTTTGGGGCTTATAACTAATTAGTACAGCTGAATATATATTAACTGCAAATGAACATCACCACATCTCTCAGCTCTGAGAAGCTGCCTCGGTGCTTCCTGCACAGCCACACGGAAGCAGCCTGGGCTGGAATGTGCCTGCACTTGCCATTTCACCTGCTCCCTTTCTCTGCTCCCTGCTCAATGACATTGATATTAACAAAAGTGAGCTCCTAGGATCTGCTTGTGCGCTCCGAGATCTTTATTCATACCAAATTCTTTATCCCTCTTCACAAAACCTGATAAGTGGGCACAGTTACTCTTTGCAGGAAGTAAAAGGCTCGAACCACTATCACAGACAAAGGCCCAGGGATAGGAGGAGGGTAAGATAATTGTCCTAAAGTTCCATCCGTCATAAATACGGAACTGGGATTTGAACTTAAGTTCTCAGATTTAAGCACTAAGCCTGTTAACTGTCATTTTCTGTAAAAGTGGTGCATAAAGAGGTTACAGTCCAAACTCACTGGGTAGGGAAAATATGTTTGCTGTGTGTCAAGGATATTGAGATAGTAATATCTTTTTAAGTTTTATAGCAGTCTAACAAACTATATTATTCCCATCTTATGAATGAGGAGGCTAAAGAGTAATGGAATAGCGTAAGAAAGGGCTCTCAGCCATTTTCTCAGACTGGAGATGTTAAAGGCACATCTTTCTGATTCCATGATGGTGGGAGTGGGGCTTACCAATGGTTCAGTCACCAAGCCATCGAACAAGACAGGAGCTGCCCACAGAATAGCCACATTAAAAAAACACAGTATTCTAGTATCTGCTTTGGTAGTCTCTCTTTCTCTCTCTCTCTCTCTCTCTCTCTCTCTCTCTCTCTCTCCCTCTCCCTCCCTTTCTCTCTTTCCCTCTCTCCTTCTCTCTCTCCTTCCTTTCTTTTCCTTACATCTTCCCTTCCTTTCCTATTCTCAGTCTTTTCTATCACTAATTAGGTGGGTCTGGAACTGTCTCCTAGTCTTTTCTGTGTTTTAGAATAAAGAGATGTTTGGTCTCATGCTGGGACAGACAGTTGATGTTGCTCAGAGGTCCAGCATTTACATGGACCAGCAGAGTGCGCGGCTCTGAAAAATGGAAATTACCTACCTGGAAGTTACAATTCTTCATAATTGTTCTAGAAAAAGTGATCAGTAATGAAGCAGTGTCCACCTAGCCTTATGTGTCTTATGATGTAGTGAGCATAGGACTGGAAGAATCTGAAAAAAAACAGTTACTCAATCTTGGTTGACCCCAATCAGAGAAGCCCCCAAGGAAGAAGAGCTTTTCAAAATGGTCCCTGATGGACAATTCACGACAGCACAGAAGAGAGTTGAATATTGTGTAGGAGTCTATTCACAGTCATGGAGGTCCCATTTAGAGATGCCGAGTACTCTATGTACACTCTCTTGCCCTTTCACTCTCTGTTTTGATTTTGATCCTTCTGCCCCTTTCTTTTACCTTGACATATTACCTCATCATTTCTTCCTGCCTGATGCCTCCAGCATACAGGCAGCCCTGTGGATAACCCTGCTTAGTCAATCTAATGTGGAAAAAGGTGGCTCTTTTGACTAGTATATTCTAGCAGCATGGTGAGACTCACACTGAGCCACTGGATGCTGGTCACATCAGTTAAGGGCTGTAGGTCACCTACTTGGGAAGGTCTTTAAATAATGGGATACATCTTGTGGCTGACACAATGTGAAACTCCTCTGCCATCACAGCTGGCAAGGAGATCACAGTCCCATGGATTGGGTGGCGGGTGTACCGCAGCCCCATCCTTACGCAGCAAATTTACTCTAAGTAATGAAACAGATGCAGCATCATCCCTCAGCAGTCTACAGCCCTGTGGGAAGTAATTTCATATACAGCTCTTTATTTTCTCAAACATTTTATCCTGACATTTATTTTACAACCAAATATCAAAGACTTATTTCTCTACAAAGCCTGCATTACGTCGACATGATTTTTCCTTCAGGAAAATGTACCTATAAACAAATCATTGAGTGAAAACAGAAAATGTTCTGTGTCCCCAATTCGGCTTAGAAGATTACCACAAAACCTCAGCTCACACAGTCATGGACTAAGCACGAAGGTAGATTCTGATTCTCGACTTTCATTGGAGTTGGAAATGCAGAGTAGAATGATAGAAAGGAGGCTGAAATGTAGGTCTCCTGAATGCTAAGAAATCATTCTGTCCTGCCCTACACCTCCAGCTAGATCTGCTCACCTGGCTAGTTGAGTGACCTGGAGTAAATTACAGCATCCTCTTAGCCAAAGTTTATTCCTTTGTAAAATGGAAAGGCCTGTTTTCATTAACATAAACACCGCCCACTCAGAAATATACTAATTGGTCAGAGGGGTAGTAGTTCTGCATGGGACAGGACAGCTCTTTCCATCTTCTTCATGCACCTACTATTGGTCCCTGAGATAACTGCTAATAGCATAAAGGCTCCCTAACACAGACTCTGAAAAGTGTAATTTCATAGACCCCCATATCTACAAATGAATGGACTGGTGCTCAGAGTAGTAAAATAATTCTATCAGGTCACACAGCCTATGTAAACAGAAATAGGCCCAAATCCAAGCTTCGCTTTCTCTGGGCCTGGTGCCTTTCCCACCAGCCCTCAGTAAAGCTTTCCTGAAGAAAAGAACAGCTCCCAGCACAGTGCCAGGTCAGTTCTTGCCATTACCTATATTGACACAAATGTGTAAAAAGTCCAAGAACACATTTCAGCTAAGGCTGATGACTTCCCATAGGAGTGGCTGCTCTGTGTCTCTGGGAGTAGGGTAGTTCTGCTCCGAGTGCTACTTTCTTATTCAGCGACACCAGTGGCCAAGACTGTCTGTGCAGCTACCAACTAGAGTTGGCCAAGAAACTCTGCCACCAAACAACTGTTCCATACGGGTCAACTTTTGTCCCAAGTCATACATCCCTGACTTCCAGTTTCAGTTCATGCTTGGCTGTTCCAAGGTGGAACATTCTTTTGTTTTTCTTTCATTTCTCCCAACTTAAAGAGTTTGGGCAGAGAAGGAAAAGGAGTGGGGAAGGATACACGAACACCTATAAAACTAAACCAACCGTTCACCAAAGCTCTCTCTCACCAGCTCACTTCCTGTCTTGCCCGTTCATCTGATGCTTGCCTGCCTCCTACCCCTGTTCTAGGTACCATTTCTGTATTTATTTTTGTGTGTGTTATATGAAAGTTTATGTGATCATGTGTGTAACTCTGTGTAGATAGCTGAGCATGCATGATGGCTGTGTGTGCACATTCACGCCTGTGGAGGCCAGCAGTTGACCTCAAGTTTTTCTCAGTCTCCACCTTATTTTTGATACAGAGTCTCCCACTGAACCTTTAATTCCACGAAATTAAGCAGCTAGCAAGCTCCCAGGGTTCCCCATGTTTCTTGACTCCCCAAACACAGGAGAGCCTGACTATTATACAGGCACTAGATATCCAAAGTCTGGTCTTCATGCATGTATAGCAAGCATTTTACTGACTGAGCCATCTCCTTGGACCTAGACACTATTTGATAAAACAAAAACAAATTTTAAAAAATGCGTAAAGTACTACAAAGTATCTAAGACGAACAACATTTCAAAAGATGAAATAACGAGAGGTCCATATTTTTGGTAGTATTTAGATTTGAACCAAGGGCCTCATGCATGTAAGGCAAGCACTCTACCAACTGAGCCACATCCCCAGGCCAGAAGCTGTGTTTCATACTTTTCCTTTTTTGCATCAGTATGACTCAATAGGTCACGGATTCTATCTTTATTTAGAATTTGAAGACTTTCATTAATCATATGCAAATTGTACATTAAAATTTGGTAAAGACTGTAGATTTGAGGTGCTCTTACACACACGAGGTAAACAGAAGGGCTATGTTAATTTACTTTTCTACAGCAATCACTTTACTTTTTGCATTTATATTCAATATCCTATTGTGTAGCTTAAGTCTGAAAAGAAAAGCAAAATGTTGATATTTTGGTCAAAATAGGTTTTATAATAATTTTTATTATTTTAAAGAAAATATTGTATTTAATATAATACTATATAAATTATATATATGTATATATATATAATTTATATAGTATTATATATAATTATATTATATATATATACATATATATGTATGTGTATATATATATTATATATTTCTCAGAGAGTTCTCAGTACAGTGGGGAACAGGCAAACAACTAATTGAAATGCAATTATTCCTGTAATAAAACTATGCAAGGGACATTGTTGGCACAAAGAGGGAGGTTGAGATATATACAGTTGACAAGGTGGAAAGCAAGGGTGTTCTAAGCTAAAGCAAAGGATGTTTAAGGCCAAAGGAAATCATGGGCTGGGTGTAGGAGAACCCGCCAGCAGCATGAGCTGTCATTCTGACCTTGGAGAGTACATAGTGAAAGCCAATCAAGTGATGGCAGGTGATGAGCTTGGAGAAGTGGTCAGGCGCCAGGGGCTGCAGATGCAGATACTTCACATTTTACTGTGTGTCCCGCCCTGAAGACACCCACCAAGCATTAGTCATAACCTAAGCTTACAGGAACTCTTCATATCTACAGAAGACAGAGCATTTCATACAGAAAAGAAGTAAAAACCGACATGGGGACAAAGCATAAGAGGACAGCAAGTTTTGGGAAGATGAAGACAATCTTTGTGGACTACTGAGGGGACATCACGGAGAAGGCATCCTGTATAGCTGGCACTAAAGAAGTTAGTAAAGATCCAAGACTTTGTATCTTCCGGTCCCTCCTGACCTGATGCATGCGTCACTGCACGCATCACCGTGACTAAATAGCCTCCATTCACTTCTCTTTATGAATGCAGCCCAGGAACCAGCTGAGGAAGGAAGCATCCTCGCGGGCCTAGCCTGGATAGCAGCCAGGCCTCTGTGTCCCTGGAACATAATCGCAGCTGACTCGCCTTGCCGGATGAACACAGCAAAGAGTTATAAATAAAAGCCGCAACGAGCCCCTCCCAGGACTGCTGTGGGATTAATAAGCCCTAGAGACCTGGCACTTCAAACCCCGCAGAAACCGGCACTTCAATTGCTATTATGAGCAGGCTCCCAGCTACGGCTCCTTCAGCACATGCTGCTAGATAATCTTTCCCCAACTATTGCTGGAAGCCATCAATCACCCAGTGTCTGTCTCCTAACCCACAGCCTGAGTTGGATTGTAGGGAAGAAGCTACAAGAAAAGTATGGGGTAGGATGTGAAGGGGGCAAAAGATTGCCAGATGGCTGAGTTCCTCTTTCAGGGTAGAGGGAGGCTAACACACAATCAAACAACATGGGTCTGAACCTCAGTTTCTCTACCTACTGGTTCTGTGAATCCAGGAGGCTTGAGAAAGGACTATTGATAAAGACTCCCATTCTCCTACTGGGTACATGATAGAATGTGCTTATCTGTCCCATTTTGGAGTCAGTGTGACCATGTGACTTGCTTTGACCAAGTAATACAAAGAGAAGAGAATTGGAAAGAAGAGCTTTAAAAAGGAGTGCATTGCTAAAACCCTCTATTCCCTGCTTCAGAAGCGGTGGGCAAACATCTATGAATTGTGACTTAGCCTGAGATTTAACATGAGGAGGATTAAACAGAGGCTCTGTTAGACTGTGTCCAACATGCTAAGAAACTTGGGTTGTTTGAAGGTCCTGAGACTTGTTCTGTGATCTTGAATGGGGCAAGTTAAGAGACATGATCTCTCCGTTTCCTCGTGTACCAAATAATACCCACCACACAGAATTATGTGGGGCTTGTGAGGGGTTAACTCATGCTCACCAATTAGCATGTATTCAGTCCATAACTACTCAGTGATTGCCAGCTTAGGCAATGATTATTATTATCGTCATGTCATGATATATTTATGTACCGTTCCATCTTGTCTTAGCTCTAGTTTCTGAAGCTCTGTTCCACTTATTGTCTGTGTTAGACTAAGCCCTATGCCAGGCTCTAAGGCTGGTTCCAGTCGAAGTTGGAAGCTTGGAAGTTACTCTCATCCAATAGGTGTGACTAGGTTATCCAGTGGTTTTGTGACACAGAGATAGCCTTTCCTGGGCTTCTGTTCTAGCTGTTGGGCCTCTGACATCTGCCTAGAGTCCTACATCTTCCCCATGTCATGCCCCAGAAATGGGAACTGTATTCTCATGCCATTTCCAATGTTTATGGTGATAACCCTCATAGGAACTCAAGTTTACAACTGATTGTCGCATATCTGAGGTTTAGGCCTCTGTCCCTGAATTGTATTGGACCCTTACTTTCTAGTCTTGTTTCCCTGGTGGAAACTACCTGTCTATAGAGGTCAACTGTTATGCTCTGGACATCGTGTGGCTGTGACATCTCTGTCTTGCCTTCTCTAGCAGTTATCATTAGACGCCAATGCTGTCTTTCACCTGTTATCTTTTCCAGAGTATGTGAAAGAACTAAGACACGTTCATGCTTGCAACACTTAGCATGCAATAAATGCTCAGAAAACACTGGTTAGCTCGTGAATGATATCATAGACTCATTGCCCCTTAGTGTCAAAAATGATATTAAGTCCTATCTTTTTCTTTTTTTTGAGCAAAAATAACAACCCCCCCAAAAAAACCTGAAGTTTTGAGTCATATAATCTCCTTAAATTTAGAGCCAGTAACCAGGGTACTGGCTGGCTCTGAACTTCTACCCTAGCCCAGCTCAAAGAAGACAAAGAGAAAATTCACTTTCATGTCAGAGTGATAAAAAAAAATCCTCCTAAGGTAATCCACTGAGAAGATTCTGCATAAAGTCTTTTCCTTTTTAAAAAGCAAAACCATAAATTGAAAAGAAGGCAGTATGACAGAGGAGGAAATAGTTTTCTCTTGTTTAATCTTGATTATGTCAATGTATTAAATTATACAAAGGGAAATGCTCTTGGGTAAACACAAGAGTAGGTGAAGAAGAAAATGCATCCCAGTCTTCTTCTTTTCCCTAAAAGGCACAAGGGACAAGAAGAGCCTATTTGGATCTGGAGAGAGTCACCTGGTGCTGGACTTAACAAGGCCTCTGTCTTCATCAGCCTGCAGAGATGCCCCCAGCCACATCTGTTCAGGTGCTTTATTAGTTGCAGTCCTCTCCTGAGTTTACTCTACATCTCTTCCTTGAGTAGCCAGCATGGCCCCCCATGGGCTCAAAGCTCTTCCTAGCTCTGCTGGAACTGGGAGTGGGCTTCCTTTTTTCTGGCACCAGTTCCCCATGTCCTTCACATGTAACAAGACTCTACAAATATTTTGCTTTCACCCCTGCAATTGCTTGGGCCCACAAAGGTTAACTCCTCTGATATCTACACACAGTCTGTAGGCATGAACATGAACCTAAAGGCATAGTTCTCAGATAAACATACAGCTGTTTCCAATGCTCTAGTCATTCCTGTCCCTAAGCCTCAACTCTATCTAGGTCCCCATCTCATTCCCAAGTTGTTTGCTATGACGATATGGAAGTGGCCAACTAACATGTCTCCTCATGTCTCTTTATGCATCAGGCTGTAAAATGACTAAGAGGCGCTGAACATAGAAACACTCTGTCTCCTTGGATTTTCTTCATGGAAGAGAAGAGCAATTGAAAGAGGACTATGTTTGCTTGGTGTCTTTCCTAAAGACTCTTGGTACTATGAGCTGAGGAGGAGGCTGTAGAGAGTCAGCACAGCTCAAGCCCTCCTGATGCTCGGCTTAACAGGGTTTCCCTCTTTATCAGCCTTCAGAGATGCTCCTGGCCACCTCTGTATCACTAGCTGCATTCTTTTGAGTCTATTTCCCTTTCATAATCAGCCAATGTATTTCTACACAGGTTCACAGTGATGAGTTCAAGAGAAGCTCCCATAGCTTGGGCTATGTATTATTAATAACACGCTTTAGGTTCTTCTAAGCAATTTATGAGTAGGAGGAGTCTATGGCCTTCCTACTTTTTCTGTTAGTGCTGAGTGGGGGATAATCTTTGCCTTGACTGCATCTTCCCATCATGCATCTAGGTAGCACTTTTCTGAGTGTCAATCACTTAGTCTTTAATATCACTCTTTTATGTTGCTATTAAACATCACCCAGTGGAGAGTTCATGTTAGTTAGGGATGAAATAAGTGTAGCTACAGGGATTGACTATTCAAGCTCACACATATCTGAGCCAGATCTCAGCACTCTCTCCCAGGATTTAGTCTCCTCCACAGGAGAATTGTTTCCTGCTAAGTTTTAAGCTGGATGATGATTCTTTTTGTATTTTTTGTTTTGTTTTGTTTTTTGGACATAGGTTTGCATGAAGCTTAATCCTCTCACCTCAGCTCCAGAGTTCTGGGGTTAGGGTAAGTGCCTTCATGCCTTGCTTTGAGGAGCTCCTGAGTGCATGTAGACCTGTTGTTTATTGGGTAATTACTTACAGACACCCATTTGTCCTTTATAATAAAGAAAGGACCATTTATCTATTGTGTCTCTCCAAGTGAGAGATTTCCTTTCTACCATGTATTGAATCTCCCATTTACACACACACACACACACACACACACACACACACACACACACACACGGCTATAAGGAAGGAGACTTGAGGTAGCAATCTGGATGGAAGGCAGGGGTCTTGGAGACTCTTATTGGGGCCAATTTTGAAGAAAGAGAATATTTCCCAGTTTTGACTAATACCCCTGTGAATTAGGTATGGTTATGGGGCAAAGTGCTTCTAGAGGCTATGTGATAACTAAAAAAAATTCTGCATCTCCAACCTCCTCATTCACATTCACAATACCATCTAACGTAAGACCCACACTGAGTCAGTGAGTGGAGAAACAGAAAAGTCAATGAGAGTGTAGGCTAATCCAAGTCAATTCAAGCCAACAGATTTTACCATCAGAGGCAGCAACAAAGTAGAGGCTTCTCTTGTATGTAGTTGTTTGATAGTTACCAAATAGCTTTGGCAAATGATATATACAAAAAAAAAAAAAACTGATGTCTAGAGGGGGGTCTGGGGAGATGTTTCAATAAACTAAGCACTCTTGTCATACAAGCATGAGGACCTGAATTTGAAGACCTAGCAAAAAGCTGGTTGTCAGTGCTGAGGGAATGGAGACAAGAAGATCCCTGAAGCCCACTGGTCAGGAAGGCGTGTCTAATCAACTGCTTCCAGGCATGATGAAAAACCCTGCCTTAAACAGAAGGGAGGAGACAGATCTATGAAGTAGCCTGATGCTGACCTCTGGCTTAAATACACATGCATACATGTGCACATGTACATATATGCAATGAATACACATATAAACACAAACATGTATATGATACACACAAGTATAAGGGTAACACACACAAGTATAAGGGTAACACACACACCAATCTAAGTTCAGAAACACAGCACCTCTGTCAGTCAGTTTTAGCTGACAGAATTTAGAAACTCACACAATTTGATGGGTTTTCAACCCTCTCATCACATAAAAATCAATAAAATTACATCTCAAAGAGCTCGTCTCTCACAAATCCTGTCTATGGCCAGCCCAGAGTCCTCTCAGCTTGTGTCCTCCACTCTTTGTCCGAGCAGAGGAGATGCACATGGGTGTCTTCCGCATGACAAGTCGGGCCCTGGATCATTTGTTTTCTCTATGATAGGAAAACATTGTTAGCTCCCATCCACAGCGCCAATGTTCTCCCAGACAGATGAGGCATGGGCAGAATATTTCACACTGATGGTTCCGTGCCCGGAGATAGCAGCAGTGCTGATTTCCTTCTATAACACTTTAATTCTGTAGTAATCATTCATCTATAAAGCCACCTGGGAGACCTCAGTAGGGCCAGCAAGGGAGGGGCCATCCTCTTCTCAGATACCCTTTGGGATTCTACTTTATATCTCTTGCAAGATTTCCAATTCCTGGTGTGAATTCTGTTACCTTTCCTCACTTCTGTAAGCCCTGTGCAGACTTTCTAAAGAAACTGAAAAGTCGATCATACCAACTAGATAATGTAATTGTCTGGAGTTTTCCTAGTAGAGAAGTTATCCTGGAGCCTCAGAGAATTCTGCCTTTTTGACCATCTCCCCCCCCCCCCCCCCCCACTTCTGTAAATTTACCTACCATCTACAGGAAGGCAAAAATGGTTCCTGGATGTTTTAACATCCTTCCCACCCTTAGCCTTTGCTCTTGCTATCCATCAGGTAAGCTTTGCCCTATGCCTTTGCTTTTCTGGTCATCCCCTTTTCTGGTGACTTAACCTTTCCCTTATCATGAAAAGTCTACTTTACACTCAACTTCTAACTCCTGGGCCTCTTTGAATTCCTTTCCTTTGTATTTAATCATATGTTACATTGTATTGTTATCTGTTTCAAGTTTATAGCATTAGTCATCCAGGGGAGATAAAAACTCTCTCAGGACAAAGCATCATTACTGAGAATAGATATTTGGTGATTGCCAAGGAGTGGTAGGGAATACGTCACTTGGAGAAGATACAAAGAAAAGCCACAGAATTATAGAAGATTAAAGCTAGAAGGAGCTTGAAGGTTGTCCAGGGTATTTTATTTTACAAATGAGATGTATGAGCCAGAGGAGAGTCTTTCACATGTGTACAACCAAGCCAATGAAGAAAATGAAAGCAGCAGTGAGCCTCGTGTCAGAACTTTCTTCTGTGTCCCATGTTTGGCCTCTACAGGAGTGAAGTATCAGAGATGCCTTTCTAAAATGAGGTGAATGGAGAAGATTGAGTCCTCAGATCCGAGTGCTGCATGGACTTAGAGACCTGAGCAGCTATTTCCCCTCTCAGCCTTTTAGAAGAGTAGCCTCTGACTGGTGTCTTTTGACTTCCTTTCTATCTTCAGCATCCTCTCCTTATTCAGAGTTTCCCCTTTCACAGTTTCAGTTATCTGAGGTCAGTGCAGGCAAAAACCATTACATGAAAACTTCCAAAACAAAAGAATAGCTTATGAGTAGATGTTTACACTCTTTTGAATATCAAGATGAAACTTTGAATTCTCCCCTCTGTACTTTATAAATTTTTGAAATTAAAATAATTATAATGTTTAGCCATTTCCGTTTCCTCCCTCCAACCTTTACCATATACCTCCTCTTGCTTGCTCTCAAATTCACAGACTCTATTTCTTTAATTCTTGTTAAATTTTTATGTGTGTGAATATGTGTACGAAAACAACCCACTCAGTCTTCGTAATGTTACTTGTACACTGAACACTTGGTATTTGGTAACCAATTGGGGCCTTTTTCCCAAGGATACTATTTTTTTCTGCTCTTAGCATTTCTAAGTAGCCTGTAGTTCTTGTCTAGGGTTGAGGCCTGATGAGAAGAATCAGAGAGGGCATTTATTGCGAGATTTTTGTCTCCTAAAAACGTAAGAGAAGCTACACCCATGAAGTCTTATCAACATGGCTGCCTCGTCAAGACCTGAACAAGGACAATAGCGGTGTACCAGTAGACCTGCTCACATGGAACAGGGTAACCTCTTTCCTTCTCAGAACTCAAACCATCTATATCTTCATCTCTATCATCTCTATCTCTATCTCTGTCTCTGTCTCTGTCTCTGTCTCTGTCTCTATCTCTATCTCTATCTCTCTCTCTCTACCTCTACCTCTACCTCTACCTCTACCTCTACCTCTACCTCTACCTCTACCTCTATCTAATCTACATGTCTACATCTACGTCTACATCTACGTCTGCATCTACGTCTACCTCTACCTCTATCTAATCTATCTCTATCTCTGTCTCTGTCTCTGTCTCTATCTCTATCTCTATCTCTATCTCTATCTCTATCTCAATCTCTATCTCTATCTCTACTTCATCTATCTCATCTATCTAATCTATCTCTATCTCTATCTCTATCTCTATCTCTATCTCTATCTATATCTATATCTAATCTATATATCCTACTAGTCACTCAGTAGACATGTTAGCTATCAAAGCCACTACCATGTTACCACAGTGCTTAATAAGAGACCTCAAACTCAAGAATAATGGTGCTGGAATCTGGTTATAACAAATAGAAAGTGTAAAATTATAAATAACATATATATATATATATATATATATAGTTATACTCTACAGTTGGAACAGCATACAATACATATAGCGTTTAGTACTTTCTATGGTTTTAGGCATCCACTGGAGATCTTGAGATGGATGCATGCCTCCTATTAGTGTTTCATAATCCTTCAAAATTATCAGGAAGGATTGGGTTGAAGTGAATAATGTAAGAGAGATAGGCTCTAAAAAAAAATGGCAGTGAGCTTTCCCCCTCGTTCATGATCTAACTAACTAATGATAGATGGGGTTGGCTGAGTACTCAACAGATGCCAACATTCTAGCATTTTACACATCTTCCCATTCACTACTCACACCCTCCATATGAGGTATGCAGTGGGCGTGCTCATTATGCTAATTTTATGGGGGAGGAGGCTGAGGCAAAGAGATTAAGCAACTTGTGATGGAAGAAGGAGGAATGTAATAACTGAGAAAAAGGAGCTGTCAGATTTCCATGAGTCTCATGCTATTCTAAGACTCCAGTTTCATTGTAAAATTTACATGAGCTTAGAACCACCATTGAAAACAGTAGCCCAGAGAGTAAATATTTGGTGTGACTATGAAGTGTTGAAAAACAGAAAAAAAAAGATACAAATTTATGAATAATATTTATGGTTGAATAATAGCATAAGAATTATTGATTTGGAGGTTTCCCTTGGAAGACTGGAAGAAATCCTGGACCTGGGCTTTTATGCAGCAAGAGCAAACTAGAGCTGAGGGTGGCAGATTCTTGGCAGACTCTGGGGTTCCCCATAACCCTCACTTCCTGCAACTTCTAATATAGAAGCCAAGCTCATCTGTCAGTGTGCCTGGTGCCCAGAACCATTTTAGTTTGAGACACCTCACCAGGGACATTTGTGCTGCTTAGGGAATGAGTCTATAAATGAAACAGGAGCTTCAGGAGTCTTCTGAAAATCAAAGATCTTTCTAAATTGAAAGGATGGAAGTTGTCAAAAATAACAAACCCCTTTTTTTTTCCAGTGTGTGTGGGGGGCAGGAAAATCATCTGAAAAATTTCTCAAGAAAGAAACTATTTGGTGATATGGAAAAATCAGTCTGTGTTCTGCAACCCTTGAGTGGCGGTTTCAAACATTCAAACCTTGCCAAGCCAATTTTCCCCTTTCAGATTCAACGCTGCTCCATTTATCTCAGTGGGGACTAAAGACCAGCAGAATTTGAAGTCATAAAACTGAGCCTCTTTGAATGATTTTGGTCAAAACAGCTCCTTTGTCAGCTGCAAAGTGTGCTTACTTAGTGTTCTTCTGCTCTCAGAAGACCCTAAAGAGAAATTTCTAAAATTTCTCCAAAAACATTTCACCTCTGAGCCGATTATAAAAGTGGAGAATTTCATTTGGAAAACAGGCGCATATTTCAGAGCCTTATCAGCTCTAGGGAAGAGAAGATTATATTGGAAGCAAGATTCCCCCTCCTTCCTTTAACTAGAGTGAATGCCTTTGTGATCACTGCAATAATGATGCTCCGATTATGTAGCACCATTCATTCTTCAGAGGCCCTCGAAATGATTTACAAACATTATCTCATTAAATCCTCTCAGACATCCCAGGAAGGCAAATAACCTCAAGAGTGATTATCCCTAGGAAAATGGCTCCCTCCTGCAGGACAGAGGTGAGATGAGCTGTCCATGATCCTAGTCCATGTAACCCTGTGTCAAGACACAGAGCCTGGGTCTATATAATGCCAGATGGAGCCTTGTGTAAGAACCAGTGTCTCCTAGCTGATGTAAGACTCAACTTTGTTCCCCATGTGTCCATATGCAACTTCCAGAGGCCTGTGCAATGGGAAACTACATCTGGGTCTTCCCATCTGAAACTGTTTTTAGACCCTGTGGATAGAAGGGCATTCACTGGCTCCTGCTGAATGCATGAATGCTAGTTTAGTCTTAAGACGTCCAGCTGCACTTGATTATTCTGAAAGCTCAAATTGTACCCAGGAGATGAATTTCCCCATGTTTCCCCTTGCTTTGGAGACACTGGAGTTCGTTCATGAGTTTCTATACCTGATGATGATTTCAAATGAGGAAAAAGGCCTCTTTCTCTGGGATACTGAGGCAAAGTTCTTGTTGAGGTATTCTAGGAGTGTGTGCATGAAGGCAGGAGACAACAATTAACTGGACAAGTCATGTAAATTAGCATTGATACACTGACCTCAAAGACAAAGGGCTGAGCTAGAAAGATCAGTAGATAGCATTAAGAAAAAAATAAATATATTTCGATAGAAACGTCAACCATTGACTCTTCTAGAGCCAAATTATTCTAAGTTCCACTGTGTGTGTCATTGACATGGAACAGGGAAGAATTATACTTGGTCAGAGAAGCTTATTTTTGCAGTGAGATACAGTCAAAGGGGAGACGCAGAACTAGACAATGTACTGAGAATCAGAGACAGTGCTCAGCCCATGAGACATCTGCATCAACTCTCTACAACACCATCAAGGACCAGGGAGCATCACAGGAGTGAGGAAGAAAAAAACACAAGAACTGAAGGATGCAGAGGAGTGCTCTGAAATGCTGTCTTCTAGACAGGTTGTAAGTATCACATCCATGAGTTCAACAATAGCTGAGATCCCTTTCATAAAATGTGCATAAGATCAAACCTGCCAAAATTCTGGCAGAGATGGGGCAGATAATTTCTAGTTCTCACCTCTTTCTTAGGAGCTATTTGCAGTTGATAGTTTCTGGAGTGGGAGAGTAATTCATTTTGGGGGTTGATGTATTCTTAAATCCAAGTCTCAGATCTCTAACCCTGTAAGCCTCCATAAGGTCACGTGCTCAGCACTGGAGAGGCTGGATGGAGTGGTGTTTCCAGACCCTCTCATGTCCAGTTCATCACATGAAGGAAGCGCTGATGAGCTGGATCCTTGCAGACCCAGGAGATACTGATGCAATGATGTGGAGGGAGAAAGTCAGAGGCAGGAGATGGGTCATTTGTCACCTTGTGGGATAATGACTGGCAGAAGAGTCTCAGCCTTCCAAACTGGAGCTCTTTGCAGGCCATTGCTACCCCCTTTGAATGCTCAGGAGGGTCAACCGATTACAAACCAAAGCAGAAAACACACTGCCAGCTAACACAGCCTGCCAACTGCACAACAGCCCTTGGAGGCAAATAGGCCTCTCTTTCAACCTCAAGTATGTAAAGTACTTGGTAGAGTTGTGTTTGTGTTGCCATGGTGATAGAAGCAGATCATTAGAGCCTTACAGCAGACACAGGAAAGCTTTGGGGTCTTAAGGGTCTCTGCAGCCCAATGCGGGAAGTAATTCTCATATACACAGTAAGATTAATGGGCCTCTACCAATGAGGTCCTCTAAGTACTATGCATTCATGGTCACTGAGCAGGGCTACCTGTGTGCTAGCAAAAGCAGCAGCATCCTAGCAAGTACAAACCAAACTGGTAAAGTCCTGAGGCTGGCAGCTCCAACAAGGACCAGAGAGGGATACTCAAGTTGAGGCAATATCTTCAGATCTAACACATACACTGGCAGCCCAGTTTCCTTGACACCAAACACAGCCATTACAGCTATTTTTCTCCTACTGAAATAACTAAGATAACAAGAGGGTCTTTTGTGGCAAATTATGCAATAACTCAGATAGTAGGCAACTCAGTGGCTTGGAGAAAGAGGGTGAGTTTATTATTCCTTGGGTTTGCCTTTGACTACATAGCTACATAGGTGGGCATCCTACATTTCCAGTGAAAGAAGTGTGTCTTCATTGCGGTCTATTTGAGGGGTCTGTGAGCATAGTCTCCCCTGCTACTCTTGTCACCCAAAAGCCAGTATGATGCACATGTGCTTTGGATTAACAGAAAGTATGCAGCCTTCATTCAGGTTAATTTTGCTAGGAGATCAAGTCACTTGGCTTATAGCAAATAGCACATGGTTTCAAATTATTTACCCATATTATTTTTCTGTGTGCAGAAATATGTTTGCTAATGCAGCAAGAACATGCAGAAATGCTTTTACCTTGTCCTCAGTTTATGTCAAGATGATTTTTGACAGCCTAAGCAGCTACAGTTGTCGGAGGCATTTGGTAAAATCACCATATTCCTAATGGTACCACAGAGAAGGGCATTATGGTAAAGGCTCTACACTAGTCCTTATTCAGAGGACCTGTGAGGAATGAATGATACTGAGTGAGGCTGAAAAGTTGAAGTCTGGCCTTTGTTTCCTCAGGCTGACCATGGTTGACTATAGCTAATATTTACACAGAAGCTGTTCATTCAAACTGCTGTTTGCACTTGTTTTGGGTCCCCATGTATGGCTCGTATGGCATTAACCAGTTTAACAGAAAAGAAAAGTAAATGAGCCCAAATCATAGTGCCTTAGGTTCTAGCTCTAGCTTTATAGTGTTGGAAACTGAATAATTTTGTAAATATCCAGCTAGTCAAGCTTGAATTTCTAGCTCTAAAAATGAAACTAAGGCTGAGTTTCTAGAAGACTAAAGTAGAAAGACGGCTGTGGGTTTGAGACTCTCCTGCATGTATAAGTTCTAGATCAGTTTGGGATATAGAGTGATACCTCACCTCAATTAAAAAGGAAAGGTAGAAATAACAATGTTTGCTAACAGAGGGATTAAATGTCATACAGCATGGTAGAGGAAGTTATGTCACATGCAGACAGCAAACAATTCAAGATTCACCAAGACCCTTTTTATGTACCCGACACTAAGATCTGCTATCCACAGAAGGAAATTGTTCCTGTGTGGGACTTGCTGATGATGTGTAAGATGAGGAGGTTGTATTCCATTATCACTATGGTCGTCTTAGGCTTTAGGGCTCTTTTTTATTTTATTCATATCTATGGAAATAATAGAATGGTAGAGGGAGGAACTGTTGGGAAGACAAGAACTATGCAGACAAAACACATAGACAGAAAAGAAGCCACCGAGAGACATGCCCATCACAGGAGAAGCATCTCAGAAGAAATGTTTGGTCCCTCTGATGGCCTACTCCAGTACCTCTCTACACCAAGCAGGGAGCTTGGGGGATGCTTAGAGGAGATTTAGAAGCAAAGGGAAAATGACAACCATTCTTCTGCCTACCAGGGTTTGAAAGTTTATGATTCTACTTTAAATTAGGAAGATAAGTTCTTGCTTCTGGGAAGCAAGAACTTATCTTTTGCCAAAAGAATATATCCTCAAACTGCCTGCTGTCCAAGTCTAATTAAAGACTCAAAGGAAAGAAATAGGATTCTAGTAATCGTCCGAAGGACATGCAGTCTACTTATTCGTCTCTATATCACTACTCCTCAAATTATATCTGGTCTTGTTAAAACATAGATTACTGCCCCACCTGTGGCATTTTCTATTCAGTCAGCCTGCTCAGTGGGGAAAATTTGCATTTGTAATAAGTTCCCAAGAGCTACTGATGTTGCAAGTTTGGGGTTATATGTGTGAGGAACTGAGCTAAAAACATCAAGTGTATTATCAGGTCAAGCCTAAAACAAAGACACGGATCCTTAGAGCACAGGGTTTTGATCCCCAGTCTTTAAGGATCTTCTATTGAATTCCTTTCTGACACTGTGTCCTTCTCTGCCATTGAGCAGTAACAGAAGTAACAGCCTTAAGACATTTCTGGCATCCTGACGCTTTGAAATTGTTGAGAGTGTCAGCTCCTACATCTCTCGATGTCCTTTTATTAGAATACTGAGAAAGAAATCTTTGTCAGTTCTTAGAGCAGAAAAAAGAGCTCTTCCCCCCTCCCTGCCCCCCAGAACAGTGTGGATGTTTGCTTCTTTTGGGTTATATGACTTCATTTGGCAACTAGAATTCTAAGAGCAGCAAGCAGCCTGATTTTTAATAAATAGCACAAACTCTGTGACATGTAGTTCGGGGTACTAATTTGTCCTGTCATTTATTTTCATTCAGTCTTTTTCTTCTGAAATCTTTCTCAAATCCTTCCTAGAATGGGGGGAATAAAGAAACACACAAATAATAAAATAAATAACAGAGAAGGTTGTGTGCACCAGTTCCAGCAAGAAATGATCGAGAAACAGGAGTTGGTGTCGGTAAACACGTGTTTCTGTCTGTTTTAGTGTGGTGGGTGACAAAAGTAATTTACTCAGGATCCAGCAGCTACATGTTGGCATGGCGGCACACATCTATCTGCTCCACGGATGGAGCCCTTTTGGCTACTCTTTCCTGCTTCCCACGAATAAAACGTTGAGATAACCAGGCTCCTGCCTTGGTGTGAGGTATCAGGTTGTGTAACTTGAGGAATCAATAAAATGAGTTTGCTTCAAGCCTAGTTACTCATGCTCCCAAAGGAAAGGGCAGGGGTTCAGCATGAATGTGGAAAAAAGTGTGGCGAGGTGGCCTGAGTCATTAATAAAGAATGTTTTCACGTCGGGAGGGAGAATAAGAATTCCCCCTCCTCAGCAGACACTCCAGCCTTAATTAAATGGACACCAGCAGGGCAAGCACTGTGGGATTTTTATAGAATACAAAAAAGTGATGCCTTGGTGAATTCAGAGTGAAAAACCACAGGTCCTGGAGAGTGGGTAAGCAGGAGACCTTGCTTACCTATCCATGTTTCAGGACCGAAATATTGAGGGCAAAGAGGGGCTGGCTATTCGGTAGACTATGTGGACCATTCTTGGTCTCTGAGGCAAGTGGAAGGGTTTGGGGAGCCCTCTGACTAACCCAGAACTTCACCCCTTCTAGGAGGACTGAAGGACACAGTATGTGCTTCCTCTGCCCCCACTTCATTCTGTGTCTTGTACTCAGATTGAAATTACCTGTCCCAGGTTAGAGTCGCTACTGTGCTCTTTCAGGGACAGATCTTCAGAGAAGATTCCAGCTCTGTCAGCAGGGAGAATTATTCTCATTAATGTATTTCCAATAGAATTCATTCTAAAGCTTTTAACCCTTCTTGTGCAGGTCCAATGCTAATTATCTATGAGTCCTATGTGAGGACCCACCAGCCTCCATCAACCTTGACCTTGTGGGGTAGAAGAAGCAAACAAGAGCAGGTTAGAGGTGGGAAGCTGAAGACAGTGGCAACTCTCCTCTCCCAGATGCTTTCTCCTAATGAATTCTTCAAGCAGCACCCAGAGAAGGAGATGGGCTGAGGCAGGCCCACCCTCCAACCAACTACATTAATCACACTGCATCCCTTCAGCTCCACCAAGATGGATGGCCCTTCAGTAGACAGTGCTCAGGTGCCTTCTAATAATAAGCTTAATTCAGCACTTCTCAATACACACACTAGCTCGCTCTTTTTGCAGTGAAGATTGGCTCCAGAAGCAACATTTACATCAAAGGCCTCCAAAGGGACAAGGTGGGTTCCTGGGGGAGTCTGGGTTGGAAAAACAAAGGTTACCCAAGGTCATAGTGGTAAGGCTGAACAGTAGTGAATAAAAGCTCACTTTGTGCCTGATGTTATCTGGCTGCCCAGAGAGGAAAGGGGATTAGAGACAGACAGGCTGACTCCACTCTGCTCCAGTTTTTCCAGAACTTATGCCTGAGCCCTCTGCTTCCTTTATTGAAGTCTCATTTGTCCTCAAAGAGCTGGTGTGCTTTGTGTACCTCTGATGGATTGATTCTGCTCTTAGTAAGACTTTTAAGAGTAACTCCTGTGCACCTCCTATCTGTGTGCCTTAGATCCTGGGTTTTCTGGCATCATCTCCCTGTCACTCTGAAAGCAACAGAGGATGTCATCACTGCCTATGACTCAAATCATGTGTACAAGTACCCAGGGGTTGGTGCTTCCAGAACCACACAAAATGTGGTTCTTACCAGCAAGGAATTGAAGGTAGATGGGAGGAGAAAACATAGATAAATGGAGAACCCAGAGAGAAGAGGCTGCAAAGCTCCAATGAATAGATTGGCTTGGATATCTTCTTTTTCTCTCCTCCAAGGTACCAAATTGGGGGAGGGGGTGTGTGGGCAAATGGCAGGATGGTAACATGGCAGCTGGAAGTCAGACCTCATATCAGAAAGAATTATCTAGAAATAAGTAGTTGATCCAAGAAAAGCCATAGACTTAGGAGCCAGAGAGACTTTGAATTCCAGCTCCTACATTTATTAGATGTCTGACTTCTAGAAAATTATTTAACTTTTCTGATTTTCAATTTTCTCTTCTATAAATGGCTCTGATAGTATCTATGTCCCTGTTGAGAGATTTGTTTGCCTAAAGGAGGTCAAGCATCCAGCAGTGTGTTTGGGTCAATATCAGCACTTCCAAACTACCAGTTAATTCATGCATTTACTTGTCTCTTTGGCAAACACATAGCAGGCATTTACTGCATACCACTCATTGTACTAGGCCTCACATACACCAAGTGTGGATGAAAAGCAGAATCTTCTTCTGCACGGACATTCATCTGTGGCCAGGGGTATAGACACAGAAAATTGGTCATTCTGATTCATTCTGTTACAGCCAAGTGAGGAGGAAAGGGTAGCCTGAGCTGTGGGAGAGTGAAGATGTTCCATTTTATTCTTAAATTCTTTCCCTGGCATTTGTTTTTCTCCCATTCCTTCTTTTTAAGATTATCTGGGAATTGATTATTTTTCTTATGGTAGATAAATCTTCACTGACCTAAGGAATTGTCCATCTTCCCATCTGCCCAGCCAGTGAGCAGGATAACAGTGTCATCTTTCAGGTGCCTTTTTTACTCTCTGCCTGGGTGTCCTCTTAATTCTTCAAAGACAAGCTTAACCCCTTCATGACTCTACGTCATCTCACCAACTCTCCATCACAGAGCTGGCAGCAGAGATTTAGTGCTGGAAAAGGTTTAGGCAAAGCTGTGGACCAAAAGAAAATCCTGCTATTGAGCTGAGGGATGCAAGAGACAGAGGCAGATTGTACACTCTTTGTTCCATCTACTCCTTGGTTCTTAAACAGACAATAATTTATTTGATGTGGACCGAGATTTATTTCATGACTTACAGGATTGGAAATTTGGGGACAATAAAGATTTGTCAGACTATTCAGACCTGTCATCTTCTGAGTGCCTTCTTCAGGCACCAAGATTTCCTTAACTGCCCAGATAAGTCTTCCAGATGACTGCCAGGCCCTCTGTCAAGGGAAGCAACCTGCTTTTTGTTAGCAAGGCTTGGTGGATGCCTGTGGCATGCAAGAGTGGTGCTCGGCTTCAGAGAAGCCAGGAGCTGAATGAAGATGGGTACCAATAGAATGTAAAGCATGAAAAAATATTTGCATACAGCATGAACTCCAAAGCTAGTATGATGGTCCTCCAGGCCCTAGAGGGCATGTTCACTGCAGGGTAGAGAGGTAAAAAGAAACAGTTGTAAGAGACATAGAACTTGAAGGTATTTTACTTTTCCTTGTCCCTACATTCTTATCTGTAAACTGAATGCCTGGGAATTGGCTGGTGAGCTTTCTGAACTGGATTTATAGTGAGTTGCAGATTCTTGTCTGCAGCAGTTCAGTGGATGCTGCATCTAGGTTTCACTTCTCCCTAGTAGCCATGAGTCTTGACTCGGCCCTGGTCTCTTCTGAGGATGACCCTGGACTGCTACAATGGTCTGGTGTTTGAATCCTACTGTTTTATTTCACTCTTGCTTGAGAAAATGTGCAATGGAGGGCAGAATATAACAGCTGCAATAACACTGACTGGAGTCTGAACACACTCTGTGATGTGCTGCTCTGGGTCAGGTTGAGACCAAATGTTTCTTTAACATGTCAATTTGCTTGACTTTGTCCCTATCCCTGCCCTGCCTCAGTCCCTCCCCAAGTAGCTTCTAATGAGACACTTTGCCATGTGTCTTTATCCTGGGGTCTGCTCCACAGGGACCAACCTGTGGCACGTTGTAAATCTAGCAAGTTAGCATTGTCTGTTTGTTAAGAGAAGACCCATCCATCCCTTCATTCTGCATCTCGAGAGTTCACAAGTTTCTGTCTTGTACTCTCGTTGATGGTGGAGACTTACTGAAGCTGAGTGGCTTGAGATCACAGGTCATATGCCCAACTTGTACCTGGTTCAAGAGACAAGATGTTTCATGCCAGATGGTAGCTTCTGTCTTCAGTTTCTATAAGCCTAAAAGAAAGCTCTGGCATAAAGGAAGCCTCTGCAATTCAGTGACCCAAGCTCGTGACTGCAGTGTACGTGGAAGAGTAATGGAATGAGCAACTTCTGAGAGAAGGTAAAGACTGTAAAAATTTCTCCAATTCTGACCAGGGGGCAGAACTCGGCCCTCCCCTAAGGCAGCTCTCCTTTCCCACTCCTCACTCTAAGTCTATGTGGTCCTTTATACAACACGATATGGTCCTAAGGAGACTCCACTCATCTGATGCCTCCTTCCTGCACTAAGGTCAAATTCAGGAAGATCATGTCTGAGAGTTAAGGTAGATGTTATATAATGCAATGTAGTGAAGGGTGTATCACTGGAAATGTCCATCAGTCACAGAGTTGCACACACTAAGTTTAAGCCTGAGTTTGTCTGATCCATAGGGCAAACAGGTAGAGTTTATCTCAACTCCATAAACTTCAACTTCTTTGTTTTTAAAAATGATTTTTTTATATATTTTCTGTGTATCTATAATGCATTTGTTTGTTTGTCTTCATATGTATGCATGTGTATTGCACAGGAATGTGGAGATCAGTCATTGTCTTTGGGTGATATCCTTAATCTCTATCATCATCATCATCATCATCATCATCATCATCATCATCATCATCACTCTCACTAACCCTGGAGCTCACTGATTCAGTTAGGCTGGCTGGTCAGTCATGGATTTGCTTGTCTCTGCTTCTCCTGTGCCTAGATTTCAGGTGTGCATTGGCATGACCCAGCTTTTTACATGTGTTCTGGGGATTTGATCTCAGATTCTCATATTTTCAAGGTAAGGACTTAATCAAGTAGGCTATCCCCACCCCCCACCCCACCCAGTCTTCATCTGTGAAATTGACATGGTACTGAGTGCTAAAAGAACTTTCCCTAAAGGTTTGTAGGTAATGTGGCTGGGAACTCTGAAAATTCCTCTAGCTGTGGGTTGGGTGGCTGGGAACTCTGAGAGTTCCTCCACGGGGAAGTTAGGCATGGCTGCTGTGGCTCCACAGTTCTTCACAGAGTGGTCCCAATGACACGAGAAAGTCCATGGATTTTACAGGCTTTAATGTCATGGCGGATGGTGGATGGATCTGGATGCACCTCCCCCCCAAACCCAGGGCAGACCTGAGTTAAATAGGGAGGGAAAGAGGGGGAAGGGGACTCCATTCATCTGATGCCTCCTTCCTGTACAAAGGTCAGACTCAGGAAGATCATGTCTGAGAGTTAAGGTAGATGTTGTATAATGCAATGTAGTGAAGTAAGAATGCTTAATTGGCTCCACCCTCTGGCCTTCAGGTACCTCATTAGTATGTAAATCTCTCTGGGGCCTGAGGCTTGTTCCTCTTGACTATTGACCATAGACCTCTCTGTGGGAGTGGTTGTTGGAGGGCTGAAGCTAAATGAAAAGAACCAGGGCCTGGAAGCAGAGCTGAACTCCTGCCATCTAATAAGGTTCCGGGATCCCAAGCTCAACCAAGCACCCAGCTGCTTCTCAGAGTCCACCACCCCACAAAGGTTAACAGGGTCAGGTACTTAAAGGACTCGTGAACATTTTCATCACACTCCTGTAGAGGTGAATTATTTAATCCCTTTGGCTTTCCGTATGTTGCACATGCTCTGTATCTGTCCAAGAGCTCTCTGAATTCTTGAATGAAACACACACACACACACACACACACACACACACACACACACACAAGCTAATTTTGATATGCCTTGACTAGCTCAATGGTTGGGCATTTCTAATCCTCCCCGAAGCTAGCATACATTTCACTCCTGTATTCCTGGCTTAACACCTTCTCAATCTATATTTTATCTTTGCTGTTTCATTACCTTCTGGGCACCTTCATCCCATAGGGCCACATTTTTTTCCATCTACACTGTAGGATGCCTTCTCTCCTGCAGCTCTTATATCTGATCCTTCTTCCTCTGAGTCATGGTGATTCTCTTCCTCCTTTCCTCTCTCCTGGCCCCTTGCCCACAAAATTTAAAAGTCCTGCCCCATCTCTTTGCCTAGCCATTGACTGTATGGTAACTCTTTATTATCAATCAAAGGCAGCTGGGGTCAGGGACCCTCAGGTCTGGTAGTGTGGCTTTGGGGAGTCAAAAGAAGACAAAGCATTAGAACCAATTCTTAACACAGCCCCTTAACTGATACATCAATTGCTATTGAGCTTGGTCAGTTTTGTGGTCAGAGAGGACAGAAGAGGCTCTGGGATGCAAATCTTCAGTGTTTCACTGGAAAGACCCAAAGGACTTCACTATCTTCACAAATGTTTCCTTAGATGGCAGTTTATCCTGGACACCCTGCAGGGGTCTTTGTTGAGCTAATTTCTATTCTCTAACAAAGGAATCCAATCATTAGTTTCTTGATGATACACTTTGCATTGAAAATGTAACATATGATGAAGAAGGCTGAAAACCAACAGGGAAAGATAAATTGCCTAGAAGATGGCATTGAGATAACAGCAGATTTCATGTGCCTATCTGCCTTCTACATTTGCTGAAGAATAAATGAAGAAAAACAGAACTGGATTTCTTTAGACAAAGTCATGATCAAAAGAATAAATGCACTGGCTGGTACAAGGCTAATATAAGAAAATATGATAATAAAATTTTGACCTTGGGATCAGGGCTGGGTTCTTGTTTAAAAACCTCCAAATCAGGAGATAAGGCAAAAGTCTAAACTTGACTAATTGGAAATTAAAGCTTTATAGGTAATGTTGGCTGTTGACAGTACTCCTGTCCTTCTGTGCAGTACAGCCATTCTAGAGAACAGTGTATTCTCAGTCCCAGCATCCCTGTTCCAGAACCCAAGAAACCCTCCCACAGTCTGCAAGAGTCCATTGGAGGCGCTCCTCAAAGCACCATCTGCTGGGAAATGCAGGGAAGATTCTGAGTATCTCTGGGGAATGTATGGGTCTAAGGTTGCCCAGACACCTCAAAACTGCAAATAGTATATGCCAGATGTATCTAAAGTAACAGGGACAGATCTTCCAAAGCAGGCTCAGGAGAAAAAGGAAGAACTTGAAGGATGAGACTCACATTAACAGAAAACACAAATTTACAACATACGTATATATGTATTTTTATGTGTATAAAACACACCAGTACCTTTGTCTATAGAGGCAAGAGAAGGCGTGTGAGGATAAATATCAATAATTGAATAAAAAAGGAAAATATAAGCATTAGAAATGGAATTCATGTTTTTTTCAGTTTGCTGAGGTGAAAGGGAGTTGGAAGATACACTTTTGTGACAATCTTTGTTAGAAGGGAACAAAGATTCCATAAAATGGTAACAGGACACAGTAGTGGTATAACCCAGGGTATCATTTCCAGGAAGTACCTTTCGGATATCCTTTAGCTATTGACTTGCTCTTTGCAGGCTTGGAGACAAGCTTCTATCATAGGCCAGGTGACAGAGGCCCTAGGGACTGACCTGTGTTAACTGAGATGCATGTCAAACAGGTGGCTGTCAGATGACCATCTGATCAAGATACAATAAGAAGGAATTGTCACACAACCAGAACACTAAGAGCTATCTGATTAGTGCATTCCCTCCCCATGGTCAAACTCCACAGGAAGCTAAATCATAATCAGAAGGCTCCTTAGTGGGGACTGAGATAAAGCAAAAGGAATTTAAATGATGTTCAAAGAAGTCACTTAACTACAAGCGATTAATGGATTGGCCCAGGACAGAGACAGTCTTGCTGATGGGCACATAATAGTAGGATTATATACCTATTGTAATGTGGACACATATATAACACCAAATTAAATTCAGTTGGGTAGGAAGAAAAATAAGCTGAAGCCTGGGACCTGCACAATTCTAAATACAAGTAGAAGCCTGATTCCAGACAAATAATATAACCAGTCACCTCCGGAAAAACAGATCTCAGAACAAACCTGCCTAGGTCCCTGCAGACTGTCAGAAATAAATGGGTAAATGTAAGAAAAGCTTCTTACACCTGGCAGGGTTGAATTTTACCAGAGCCCCTGTGAGCCTGGAAAGCAGCCAAGGTTAAGAAATCCCCTCAACCTTTTGTATTTCAGAAAATGGCTGACTTACAAAGAACAATGTTCCTCCTGTGACTTCTAATTCACTCTGAACCCTTTGTTTGCCTACCCAAGGCCACAGGGACCCTCCAAGGTCGCATCTGTTGTCTCCTAAGAGATCAGCTGAGCTGCTGCTCTTCTCAGATCCATCCAGACAAAATGCTTATTGACTAAACTTGGGTAAGCATGTCTTCCCCTAGGTTCTGAACTGTGGCAGGAGTCCACCTTCCCTTTAACAGCCCCTCCTGAGTATAAGAGGGCTTCGAGGTCAACACCCTCAGCCCTTCATTTTATTCCCGAAGCTTCTTACCAGGCTTCCTCTCCTTCAGCTCTCTCCTCTACCCTAATGTCTGGTGCTACAGTACAGTCTTTTTATTCCCCTCTGTGGGGTGTCACATGATAGGGCTGTGACTTGATCATCCTGGGAGGGGGAAGCTCTGTTGGCCTGGATCTGGACTTTCTAAATTCTCTTGACTGGTCTTGAACAAACTACCTTGATGTTTCAGGGAAGAATTCCTACTTTCCCTCATCCTGTCCTGTTGACTAACTTAGCATATTCCTTCCTCTGGGAAGAAAAGCACTCTTGCTTTGATCCCTCAAGCTTGTGGCTATCTGGGAAGGGGATTTTTTTTTTAATTTTGTCATTCAGTCTGGAGTGGTGTCCCCAGAGACCCTCTCTAATGTGTGCTTTTTTGCCCTTCCAGACGCTTGTCCTGGTATCTGTATTTTTTCTTATTGGTTTTCTAGACCCACTTTTCTCCCCTTTCCCTCATCCTGACCCTTTGAGAAGTTAATTAATTCATTCACTGACTGCACAAGCTTGCAGAAACTGGTATCTGAATGCTGGGGATTCTCTAATGCCCTGGGAACGCACAGATGCAGTGTCTCTGCCATGGAGAAGCTCACAGAAAGCAGAGGAGACAGACATAGTAAGTAATGTAGCACACCATGATCAATCTGGTAATAGAGATATGAAGGAAAAACGCCGTGCTGTGGATTGAATTTAAATCAATAGAGGAGAGGAACAAAGTATGCACAAGCCACAATTGAAAATGTGTCATGTTTTATATCAAATACTTAATCTCCCTCAGGGGCCCTTTAAATGAGATAGTCTTTCGAGGTCGCAAACTAGATAATATGGTTCTTAATCTTTAGTCACCTCCTTCTGAATCTGCCTAGAAAGAGGTTTGACAAACACAATCTTGATTTTGGAAAAGCGGCCAGTAAATAGGGAGCTCTGGAAGGGAGCGTTGGCCTGGGCTCCCACCCAATCTTCTCCTGCCTTCTAAACTTCTCCTTCCAGGTTTCAGAGATCTAAGTAGGGGAGGTTGGTCTTTGTGTCCCACCCCTTGGTTTTGCACACATCACATTGAAAGGTGACTCCTGAGGCTCTGGGTGACTCACATGATTTTGCTCAGCTCTGTCGTTTTCTTCACAGCCCCTCTCTGGCACATCTGGTGACTGTTATAGGGACTCATCTGGATTGCTGAGAAAAGTTGTGGGCAAGGGCCTTCTCTTTCAGAAGTGTTAAAGAGTGGGTCCACAGGTGCTAGACTTTCCTTCTCTATCAACACCCCACTACTGGCATTCACAGAATTTCATTTTCAATTAGGAAAAAGAAGAAAAGAGCTTCCCTAAGGTATAAAATGACATAACAGCTTACACATGGAGTATGGACCTTCCAATCTTGATAAATGTACCCTTAATCATCCTGTAATACTTTTAAACTCCAAAACCATTTACAGAATAAGACAAAGGCTGGAAAAAAAGAGCGATAATCACATAGTATGGAGGTATAAACCCTTCCACAATCCCTAAAAATATCGTGTTTGTCTTTAAATTTTAGTCCACATTTGTGAGCTTGTGTACCTGTCATTTCACCAATAAATATACAAATATTTTTGTGTGCCTGGCACTATGCTAGATGTTAAGGTATGAGTATAACCCTTTCCTTTGAGACATCTATGACAGGGACCAACAGGGTATTTGGCACTTTGGTCTTTTAAAACATAGTGTTGTTCTATATCTCCTAGTCAGAATGCTTCATCCATATTTTAGGTCCCAATTCAGGCTGATGCTCTATTGTCCTATTAAATTACTGTCCCCTTCATCCAGACCATGAGTCTGGATCTCAACTGTGCATCTTGCAAACCCCACCTAAACAAAGATAACATGATGTTGTCTCAAATTAGTTACCACAATTCATATTCCTCTTACCTTCTTTGCAGAGATCTTTCAATATTCTATATTCTTTGGAGAAACATGAAGACAGTAATGTTCTTGCCTGGCATTTACTAGCTCTGTGGTACCCTATAAGCCTTGTTTCCCTTATCTGTATATGAGAGACTGCTGCTATATTTGTGGATAATGTACATAGCAGTGTTCAACCAACTTTAGCTTTGAAATATCACTTATTTGTAATTTGCCTTCTTAAACAACCGAGTATACACCATCAAACTCCTATTGTTGTCAAACTGGAATGTGGCAGAAAGAGAGGGAATATGTTGAATAGAAAATGTGAACCCTGTGGAGAGTAAGGAGAGAGGCTAGAAGGATACCAAGGCTGAGATGCTGCTACCATGCTGGCTGTAGGAAGCTGGCCACTCTAGCCAGGATAGAGAAGGTTCCTTCTTGTACTTCTGGCTACACCACTCTCTTAAAGCTTCTTGGCAGAAATCTGTCACCTCCTAGGCATCTGCCTCATGACTTCATTCCTTGTTCACTTCTTTCACCCTTTCCAGATCTCATCACCACCTCAGGTTGGTTTAAACCATCACAGCACTCAAAAGTTCTTTTCTAGTATCCCTTCCCAAGGTCCAAAATCTTGATTATTCTGGTGTGCACCAGGGTGCTCACTTAGGGCATAGACCTAGGCATCTCCTTTGGTGGTCATGCTGTCACCAAGACCTCCCTCTGCAAATATCTTCCACAAATATTCTTCCTTTGTATCTACTGACCCCAACAAAGGCAGATCTTGTCATAGGCCCCACAGGACAGCCCTGGCTTCTTTTCTCCCTCCCCTTCACGAACACTAAAGGCCACTCAACGTATGGACACTCCTGCACACTGGCAACATGCTGATGAGTGTCAGGGCAGGTGGATGGTAGAAATATGACTATATTTCTATATATTATCTATATAGTATGTGCACAGCAATACTAAAGATGGAGCCACAGGACTCCATCTGCTTGCTAAGAGTTGCAGCTGTGGGATCATCTAAACTTGTCAAAGTGACCTATCACCTTAAACAAACAAACAAACAAACAAACAAACACAACCCAGCTTCCTTCCTGAAGTAGGAAAAGGGAAAATGAGAACTATCTTAATTATATTTGTAAATGTTTGGGTTTTTTTTTTTGTTTGTTGGTTTGTTTGTCTGTCTGTTTATAGGAGCTAAGTCTGTCAACAGACTTGTGAAGTTCTTATCATTGGAAGAGTCTGGAGACGCAGGAGTCCCATACCTGGAGAGGTTGAGGTGCTTCACTTCAAGGGCTTAGCTAAAGTGCAGAGTCACATGTCTCAGCATGGCTTAACCCCAGATGTGTGAACTTCATGCTCAGGGTAGGGCTTGAGTTATAGCTTAGTAGCATAGCATGGGCTTAACCTATCCAAGCTTAACATGGTCCTAGCTTTGATGCTGAGCAAGAAAATATAAGCAACCTGAAAGTTGGTCTAGGACAGCCTCATCACTGAGTTACTAAGTCTCCTGACCATTCTGGGCTTGAGCATCTCCCAAAGCATATAGGAGCTGGCAATGAACAATGGATGAAGAAGGAGAGGCCCTCCCTGCAACAGCATATGGTACTAAGTGGAGACATAAAACAAAGCTGGAAGCTTAAACCCTCTGATTTACAGCCTATATTACAAACATAGTATGTACCCGTCAGTTGGGTTCCTAAAATATCCTTGTTCATGTATATTTAGATTTTATCTACACAGAAGTTAGCTATCTCCCTAAAGTCTTTGCTTAAAGGATAGTTAAGCGATTTCCATTCTCAGTGCTTGAATTTTCAAAAGCCTTGCTAAGGTATGGATACACATCAATGTCTTCACCTGAGGTAGACTATGGTAACTTTTAGAAGTATTTGAATAATGGTAGAGGACAGAGTCGCTTTTCAGTGTGTGAGTAACAGCCAGCTAGACATGTGACATGGGCCGGATTGCCTTCCAAGTTAGCTATCTCACCATTTGGAACCCTGAGAAGTATTTTTGGGATTCCCAAGTGAGTCCATCTGAAGGAGGCAGATTTCTCAAGTCACTGTGTCCTTCACCCTGTGTCCTTCACTGTGTCCTGCCCTCCTGTTTGCTGCCAAAGCATCTCTCTTACAGTCTGGTCCTGTTCATGAGGTCGCCACCTGCCTTTGCAAGTCTGAATCATTGTAAACTTCCTTGGAAAAGTGTCACTGCTCCTTAGTCCTCTCCAAGGACCTGTACCTGCCATTTGCTGCCAAGTAACATTAGATGTGCAGGGGGAGGGGAGGTCAAGCCATGGGAAGGGGTCGTCTCTCCAAATGTGAACTTTGAGGATTTGGGGACCTATATAGATTTCTTCATAGTGTAAGAGGGAGCAGAAACAAAATTACTTCTCTTAGAAATCAAATCTGTGGTGTTGAGAGCTGAAGAAACCAGAAGCTTGACAGAGTCAAGGAGAGGTGAGCTCTCTGGTGGCCCTAGAGTGGCTCCGACAGCCAGGCATCTGTTCTGTGCAGGTACCCTGTGTGCAAGGACACTTCAGGAAGCATGTTCCCCCAGTGTGAGGAGCATGGGAAGCAAGACAGTGTTGAGCACCAGAAGAGTGGTCTAGTTGCCCTCATTCCTCTGTGTGACAGCAGACAAGGAACCTCGTCTCAGTTTTTTGGTCTACAAAAGGTTGGAAAAGGCAACTTCAAACATGCCATCCTATCTTTCTGGTGTTTTGTTTTGTTTCACTGCCAGCCACCAATTAATGTATAAAGAAAGCTATGTCTGCTCTTCCTACCACCTCACAAATAAATTCATTTCTTTCCTCCTTCCTGGCTTCTTCTCAGAAGGGCTAGAACCACTTCCATGGTCTGGGAAGCCACAAAGTCTGAGCGGAGCTCATGTCCAGGCCCACCACTCTGGTTCATTTTCAAGAGTTATCTCACCTAGGTAACCTCTCATAGAAATGGACTCTTTTTATATTGGTCCTAGAAACCCAGCCCTGAAGTCAGCAGGTGCCTTGCATCTGTCCACCCAGAAAATGCTTGCACATCAATCATTGACACCGAAACCAGAGAAGAGAGGAAGAGAGGATGAGACCCTAACCCTGTCACATTTGTTGAAGTGATTTGGTAACTATAACGCCATTACATCGAATGTCCTGTCATGCTCCACAGCTGGCTCTGTGAGTTACTGACCTATAGCCTTCTACTCAGAGTATGCTCAGTGGACCAGCATCACATGGGAGCTTGCTGGCAAAGCAGAATCTAAGGCTCCATCCCAGACATGCTGAAGCTAAATCTGAGACCCTGGATGAGGGTCACTGGTTAAATGTAACAAAATCAGAGTCCGACATTATCCCAATCAAGGGACATTTTTTTATCGTTGGAATAATTGTAATGGTAACAACACAACTACTTACATTTCACAGAGCCCTTTACATATATGAATTTCTATTCTTCAATTTTACCAAGTAGCTTTTTATTATTTCACTCACTTATTTTATGATTTGTGGTTGTTATTGATATATTTCCTGGCCCTTGGAATCTAACTAGGGACTTGTAAATGCTAGGCAAATACTCTGCCACTGATTCAGCCCTGTTCTGTCTGTTTTAGGTTTGGAGATTGAAACTCAGAAAGACTTAGTGCTTGACCGAGATCATATAGCCAGTAAATAAGAGAGAACCTGAACTCAAGTTTCCAGGCTGAAAATCTTGTCTTTGTAATAATGTATTGACATGTCCGCTGAGATCTTTTTGGTTATTTAATCTGGAGGATTATTGAGGCTCAACTAACATTCCTTATGATAAAATTATTGGGGTTGACTCCTGTAGTCATTCATTTTGTGTGTTTACATTCCTTTGCTTAATCTGAGTAAATTTTATGGAAATAGATCTGGACCCTGTTTGTGAATGTTTATTTCCTGCTAATCAGAAGTGAGTTGCAATTAGACCAGAGTTAGAAAGTAATAACATAGTAGTTACCACATAATTAAGAAGTAATAGCATGCGATTATATCTTTGGCCTGGAGATTTAAAGTGATATCATTAGAGCCCATCTCCTACTCACAGAAACCAGGAGTATGGATGTGATATCAATGCAGACATTATTAATCAACTGGTCATAGATGGTTATTTTTGCCCCTCACCCCTTGAGTTTCTAAGGTTCCTGGCCTTGACTTGCTTGTACATTGGCAGGCACTTAGCTGTTTTGTTCCAGGCCATTAAACTGCATTTCTGTTTCACAGAGGAAATCTCTGTCCCAACTGTCTAAGAGGAAAACATTTGTTTGTTGCTGTCTACCCTGTTCACAGACTCTTTCTGTTACCCAGGCATTTTGCAGCGCTGCTTTGCTGAGGAAAACTCTACAGAAAGCCACAGCATCACTGCTGACCTCAGGAAGTAGGAACTTGGTATAGCTAGCTTGAAAACTTTCCTATCTGCTGAGGAACCTGACCCTTCCCTATCCCCTCAAGGGACACAAAGCCCTGGAGAAAGACTGACACACAAGTGCAAGGACTATTTGAGGCTAGACTTAGGGCAATGTCATTGATATAATGCTATCCTTACTTCCTATCCAGGAGCACTCAGAACACATATTGCAGTTCATTTTAGAAAGTTGAGTATTTGATTGGCCATGAACTGAATTTGCCTATTTTGTTTTCCATCTGGTTCTTCATTAGTGTTCATCTGTGCCTTGATGGCCTCATAGTCCAGGTGGGCTCAGGGCTGACAGAAAGACTTCTGTAACCAAAAAGTGAGTAGTCTCTACTTAAAAATATAAAAGTACTGCTGCTCTGGGATGCTAATAGAGTCCCTATTAGTTACAGAGCGTCTACTCCTCCATCTTATATCTCAGCTTATGCCTCTGTATCCACCTTTGACCATCTCAACTTGACCAGTTTTATTACTGAGTATAGATACAATCTTGAATGTGAGAACACTGTTCATTTCTATCCAAAGGGCCACAGGGAGCATTCAATATTTACGGAAGCTCTTATCAGCTGTGAGACATAAAATTTTATGCAGAATCCAGCAGAGGAATGGCCCCAGGACGTTGGCCCAGAGGACCATGCATGGCAGTGAGCTATTTCACTTTCATTTCTGTTTTAAGAGACCAGAAAAGTCTCACAAATAATCTAACTGATGTATTGGCTAGGACGAAGCAGAGCAGGCCCCTCATTTCGTCAGATGCAGGGTTAATTATGGAAGAACAAGTATCTTCACAGTTATCTTTGGAGCAGAAAAGAAAGTGAACTAGAAGTCACAGAAGCGTAGGCTTTCGAACTTAGTTCTCGGGACAAGGTCAGATCTAAACTCATCATCGTATATATGAAGAAACAGAGCCCAGGGGTATTGCAGAATCTGCTCCCAACTTCAACACTAGTGAGGGCTGAGCCAGAAGAATCCATGTTGTGATACTGGGTGAATTGGTATAATCAGACCCATTTCTTGTTCTTCCTCTGGAGAACAAATGTAATAAGAGAGCTCACCCCTAAGAATAGTGCACACAGAGAGCTTGTGTGTTGGAATGGAAACACTGGCTTCAGAATAAGAAAACATTCACTCCAACTCCTTTTCATCCTATGTAACCAGGGCTCTTGTAGAAGGAACTGAATCTTAACCTATCCGGAAAATGGGAATAATAAAAGCCACCTCACTGATTAAACGGAAAGAGCACAAAGCAGAGAGACAATGTGCTGTGTACTGTGCATATGTGCAGTCTCAGACTCAGAGTCCTGTCTGCTATGAACTCCATTTAGCAGTACAGGCAAGGAAACTGAGAAGGACTTTAAGGGCTCAGGGGTAAATTGTGGCATAGTATATCTCCCTCTGGTTTGTAAGACAGTGATAAGCGATGTAGAGAAAGCATCTACACAGCTCAGAGACATGAGTGTGTATATCTAGCTTGCAGTGTGAATGAACACAAGGTACAGAGCAGGTCCCTTATTCATCTCTCTGCATCTGTCTTCACTCCAGCCTACATTCTGCTGCCAGATTCATCTTCCTGATTAAAACTTTCTAATTTCTCCCCACTGGTATTAATTCCAAACACTTAGCTTGAATTCCCATCTATCATCATCTAAACTCATCCAAACTTGCCTACTTCCCTGCATCTGTGGTCCCTGCCAAGCTCAGTTTTGCAGTGCCCCCAGATATTTTGAAGGCACCCCTGGGGTGTCTTCAGTGATGCTTTCTCCACTGGCTGTTGTCCTTTCACTGAGATGTTTAAATTATACTCGGCTTTCCTAAACTACAACATTTATTAGAAATATCAACTATCTCACGGGGTTGTATAAAACATTAGCATGTGATCTGATATAAAACATCTGCAAGGTAAACTGCTGGTTAATATAACTCAATCCCAACCTCCCATGTCCAGATCTCCCATCCCATTAGCACCTTTGGCTCCTCCCCTGCTCCTCCTTGTATCCAGCACAACCTATTCCTGTTCCAAGCACTTAGCAATTCTGAACATTCAGCACACATGGAATGGGGATTGTTCCATGTCTTCTACCAAATTATAAGATCATTAGAAGCAAAGATTTATATTTCACAGTCTGGGGAAGTGATCTCATACTAAGTCTATCCTGGTTCAAATCCCATCTCCAAAGATAAGACACTTGGGTCAAGTAATTCAGCCTCCTTAAGCTGGTCTTCTCTGTTAAGCGACAATATCATGCACCTTATGAAAGTGTCAGGAGCAGTGCAGTAAATGAATCAGTCCTTGTAGAGTACTAGCTCTGGTACATGCTCTGGGCAAGTGTTAGGCATTAACGGTTATACGTCACGTTAGCTTTAAGTAGAACTATGGACACAGTATTTGGGGAATGCTTAAGTCATGATGTGTGATCTGAAAGGAGCATTATGTGCAGAAAAGTCAGACTTGTGCTCATCCCATTGCTAAATCCATTGACTGTGTACCACTGCTGCACTGAGTCAGGTGTTTTCAGGAGCATGACAGGGCTTTGTCTTGGGGGACCTTCATTCTCATTCATGTTTAGGAGAACCACCCAAACGGGAGCAAGTGATCTGGCCCCTCTCCCTCTCCTAGATGCTTTGCTTTCATCTTCTTCATGCCTCACAGGAACCCAGGAAGATCCACATCTCACTTCTCTTTTCTTCCTCAGGACTTTGTATATTCCTTTCCTTTCCCTGAACTACCCAACACCCACCCAGTTCTCATTTTGCCACTGAAAATTCCACTCATATCGTGTGCTGCAGTTTGGATCATAAACATCTCTGAAAGCCCAGATTTGTTTCCCAGTGTTGCGCTATTGGGAGGACATGAAACCTTCAGACATAGAGCCTACATAGATGTATTCATTCATTCATTCATTCATTCATTCATTCACTCATTCATTCATTCATGTGGCACCTGTGTGCCATTGTACACATGTGGAAGTCAGAGGACAACATGTAATAGTTGGTAAACGGATCAGGTTTGGTGGCAAGCAACTTTGCCTACTTAGCCATCTCACCGGCCTCTAACCCTTCTCTTTACAAGCTCATTCTCTCAGGAACTTGTTACAGGGATAGACAACCTCTACCACACTCTCCCTTGCCAAGCCCCAATGCAACTAGAGACTTCAGTTTGGGTACCTTTCCTACTAGGAGGCCTTCCTGGAAGCCTCTAGACTGCTTTAAGTGTTGTATTGGTCCCATTATGCTGAGGTAAGCAAGGGCCACAGACTGATAGACAACAAAGAAAGTCAGCTTTTGGGGGTAATCCTGCTCTGCTTAGGAGCCAAGTCACTGCAGGACAGTGCCCCTTGCTTAGTCCTAACAGGAGACTGTCTTTGGTACCTCCCACATCTGCATTTCATTTTGGCCCAGCTCTCTGGGTTGCTATTGGATCAGAAAAGTTCAGCAGTACTGTTGCTCTGACGAAGAAGAGTTCACCACTCTTTTGCAGCATAAGGACCACGAGGAGGAAGAGACCCTTGTTTACATGGGAAAGCTCCACACACACACTCACCTCAATATCCACACATTCGGCTTCTGTAATTCTCAAGTTACAAGATATATGTCATGATGTTTGCTGTTGGTTCTTTTCTAATAACCCACAGCTCTTGAAGGCAACCATGTGACTTTTCTGCCCACTCAGACTGTAAAACCACACCTCCAAGGTGCCAGAGAAAGTAGATGTCCTGGATGCCAGAATACAGCAGAGTGGATGTTGGGCTCCGTGGGAAGGAACATGTGAGTACCGTGAAAGGACTGGGACAGCCCAACTCTGAGGTGGAGATGCAGGGCACCTCCTTATACTAGCTCTTAGGACTCTGAGAAAAGGGTTTTCTTGGCTTTCAGGCTGCCTCTGCTCCTTAGGGAACTAGTATAGTGGGATTCCCCAAAGACTCCGGTGCCAGATTGATTCAACCAGGTCTGCGTATGCCACTATTGCTAAAGTAGGTACAACTCTGAGTACAGCTTCCCCATGGGATTCACACTGTGTGCTCTCCTACCCAGAGACTGTTTCTGTTGCTTTGGAAGGCAGCTTGCTACCTCCAGCCATCATCTCAGTGCAGCCTGTGAACTTTTCCCCATGAGTGGGAACTGTATGAAACCAAATAGGAACAAGTGATGGCAGACTGTGCCTGTGGAGTTGAAGATTCTAGAAGCATCTCAGCACCTCCAAATTGCTTTCCAATACTTCCTCCATGTTAAGCTTGCTTCCTCACTTTCCTTTCTGATGGGGTCTTCCATTGTACTCCAGTCCACCTACTCATTGCGTAGGGCTGATCACACATGTGCCAACTCATGATGCACTCACTCATGAGCATCCCCAGGGCAGCCCTCAGCCCTCCTCAGTTAATTGTCTCTGCAAATGCTCTCACAACCACGCCCAGAGGTGCAGCTCCTTGATGGTGCTATACCAAGTTGGCAATCAAGGCTAACCATCTCACTAGTAAAGTTTGTTCTTTGACAGTTTCATACGTGTATAAATATGTTTTAAGCATATATGTGCTCGTATAATTTCCCTCCCACTTCTTCAGAACCCTTTCTTCCAAATTTCTATTTTCATCAACGACAATAGTCTGTTTATATTTTGTTCCACAGCAACAGTCTGTGCATGGGAAAGGGCATGGTATGAATCCCATGAGGAGGACGCAGTGCTCAAGAGTTGCACCTACTTCAACAGCAACAAAAGGGTATGCTGGTCTGGCTGAGCCAGTCTGGCACTAGGACCTCTGGGGACATATTAAAATACCAGGAACCTCTTAAAATAGGGTGAATGGCAGCCCCTGAAAGGTGTGATTATGTTTTGACCCCAGGAACATGTGGAGAGCTTATTTCAAAAAGGGTCACTGCTGATCTGATTCAAGCAAAGGATCCCAAGATATGATCAACACGTGTTATTTAGGTCAACCTTAAGTCCTATGGCAAACGAGAAATGATAGAAGGTGAGTCATTGACAGGAAAGCTGAAGCCATGAAAAGACTGAAGTAGTAATAAAGCAGATATAATTCCAGGCCAAAGAGATTTCAGTGACTAAGACTTGTTGTTGCTCTTTCAGAGGACTGGGGTTCTGTCTTCAGTCCCCAGATCAGGTCAGACAGTTCTCAGTAGCCTGTAACGGCAATTCTAGGGGATGCAGCCATAGGCCTAGGAATGCTCAGAGCCATCAGCAGCTAGAAGAGAAGAGTCTCTGCTTGAGCCCTTATGTGAGCCTCAGCCAAGCTCTGCTAACATTTTGATTTTGGACTTCTGGCCTTCAAAAGTATAAGAAAATTTAAAAACCAAAACCAAACAAATGAAACAAAATAGTACAATAACAACAACACACTGTGATGTTTTAAGCCCCAGTGTCTGTGATAATTCGGTGTGGCAACTCTAGGGTAATTCAGGCAACAAGCCAGATGCTTGTTAATCTACCATAATGACATTGCTGCCTCTTGGGTATAACCTGAGAATGATTTTCAGGACAGAGAAGAATGTCACAGAAGACCCCTGGGTCAAAAGCAAACACTCCGAGTTCAAACTGCACTTTTCTTTCTAGTGCCCTGCTTGAAATGACCAACAGTTCCAATCTCCAGCTTTCTCTTTCACAAAATTTGTTCTGTTTGCCTCATGAATTTGGCATAAAAGTTGAATCAGACAGAATATTGGATGGGGTTTGGCTCACAAATATGCATCTACCTGGAAAACGGTTTCTGGATTCTGTGAGTCTATTTTCAAAATCTTATTACATTTTACTTATTTATCACGTGTGTGTGTGTGTGTGTGTGTGTTTGTGTGTGTGTGTGTGTGTGTTTGTGTGTGTGTGTGTGTGTGTGTGTACATGTGTGTATGTGTGTATACCTTGGGAGTCAGAGGACAAACTGAAGAAGTCACGTCTCTCCTTCTACCATGTGGGCTCCAGAGAGCGAACATTGGTGGTTAGACTTAGCAGCTAGCACCTCAAATTGCTGAGCTGTCTCACTGGCTTTTACTACTGCACCAGTTACTACTGTGATTCTTGAGTCACGATGTTCTCATCTGTGAAAGGTCATGTTGAGTCCAGCATGCAAGGCTAACCTGGAGGTGACGAGGTTATAACTATAAGCTCTACAGCTGGTCTCAGGCTTGATCGACCTTGGATAAGCAGTGGTTGTATTTTGAGTTGTCACTGCCACCCCACTTTCAAGAGCAGGGCCAGCTTCATGTCGCAGTTAACTTGTGGTCTTCTGCATTTCCACACATGTCACAAGTGTGCTTTGGAAAGATCCAAACTTTCCTGCTAGACAGAGTCTAAAAGAATGGTCAGGGAGAGAGAGAGAGAGAGAGAGAGAGAGAGAGAGAGAGAGAGAGAGAG
>JANHMN010000009.1:56456412-56468840 GCA_030674055.1 Rhabdomys pumilio | reverse complement strand
AGAGAGAGAGAGAGAGAGAGAGAGAGAGAGAGAGAGAGAGAGAGAGAAACAGAGAGAGAGAGAGAAACAGAGAGAGAGAAACAGAGAGAAGGAGAGAAAGAGAGAAAAAGAGAGAAAATAGAGACATAAAAATAGAGAAAAAGATAGAGACAGCTATGAAGTTCTTCAGAGCTGGAGAGGTGGCTTAGCTGGTAAAAACACTGGCCATACTTACCTAACAATCCAAATAAGTACAAAACCAGATGTAGTGGTGTGTATCTGTAATCATGGCACTTCTACAGGGACATATGACAAAGAGATAGACTTGCTCAGAAGCTTATGTGCCAGCTAGGCTAGAGTACTCAGAACAAAGGTCAATCAATCAATCAATCAATCAATCAATAATTTAATAATAAAAGAGACTCTCAACAAGTTGGCAGGTAAGAACTCTCTCCAGAGCACTGTCCTCTGACCTTCATACGTGTATAGGATGGACACACACACACACACACACACACACACACACACACACACACAGACACACACAAGTGCCACTTTAAAATTGTTTTTCAATGTCCTTCTCCTTTATAATAGAAGCCACATGAGTGGAGAAAGGTTTATAAAAAAGTTCTTCACTGCTGTTGCTCCAGAAATATCCATCAATACATGGTAGTCAGAAGGAGCCAAAACCAGATAGAAAAACCTCCAAGTCTATATATACTGTCTATCAAAGTATGTTTTATCATCTCCTGGCAGGCAAGAAAAGAACTACATCTTTGGAAACCATAGCAGGTACTCTGCTTCATACTTTGGGCAGGAAACTAAACATGCCACCAGGATCCCAGGTAATGCTGACACAGTACATTTGCACCTACAGTCAAAGACATGCTGTTGTAAATCAGCAAAGTAAAGGCTCAATTCTCTCACCAGTGGGGCTAGCCTGATCTAATCCAACAATTGTTTTGCTGGAAGGCCATGTAGAAGGGTATAAGTATAAGGTAGTGTTGTCTTGTTTTGCACCATTATTAACCTTTCAGCTCAAATAAAATGGGTTCAAGTTGGAGGTTATAGACACTCAGGGATGCTGGGTATGGAACTGGCAGCTATCATTTGGAAGCCAAACAACAGAGGAGTTGCTTCAGGATAGTGGGATGCCAGGGACAATCTTCCCCTCCAGTACTTTGTAATTCATCAGGTGCCAGCTTGAAGGGGAATGGAAAGAAAAGCCCATTATCCCCAGTGGTGGTACCAGCAGGAGAGGAAAGGAACCACATGATTCATTCAATTAGTCTGTAAGTTCCCTCTGGGGCTGCAGAGGGGCTTCCTGTGGCCATCAAGGTCAAGTTGAGAAGAACACTTATCTATGGGACTTGGTAGAAAACAAAAGAAATCTCATTTTCTCTCAAATTTAATTTTACCCTGTGTTCTGAGAGTGTGATCCTATCGGGCTCAGAGTGTAATAGCCCAGTTGGAGTGGATCAGATAGGAATTTTGATAGTGCCTGTGAGCTCTCAAATGGCAGGCGCATGTGCCCCAGGTGTCTGCTCAACCACAAGGTTTCTGAAAGCCGCCTTATCCCCATCCCCAGCCACAGATCTTGTCAGCTCGTTGTGTTAGCAGATGGTCAGCAGGACCAAGGCATGGGAAATGTCTTACCAGTCCAGCCTAAGATGTTTCTATTACAAGTTCCCAGGGGTAACTGGGTTGCTTTCAAATCTCCCAGCCACTGAAATGATACCAGGCTCTCACAATGTGTGAAGCAGGCTTCTAGGAGCAGGTGAGCCAAGCTGGTGCACTGTAAAGAACACCTGACAAACACTCCGTAACTCAAGGGGTGCAGAGACAGACAGTATAATGGCAGAGACTGGTGAAGTTTGTGAAGTGGCCAACGAAGCCTTTCCTACTGCAGAGAGCTGTGGGTGAGAGACGGTAGATAGGACAGGAGGAATTGGCATAGCTAAATCTCTACCTTCAATAGGCAAGGGTCAACCACTGCAAGGACCTCAAGAACCAGAGTGCCTTTAGGACCTTAGAGTGACTTCAAGATCTTAGCCCTTTAAGGCATGAAGAGAGCAATGCCTTCATCTCAGTCAAAAGGCCACGACTGAGATTTAAGACCAAGAAACCTTATAAGCTAGAAGTAAAGTTAGAGAGAGGCAGGAGGCAAAATGATTGGGGAGGAAATGCCCCGGAGTATCTGAAGCTTGCATTTATCCTTGGGTGGTCTTTAAAGACCCAGTATGGGGCAGATGTGGTCATGTGTACTTCGAAGAAAGAGAGACACCTGTACACAACACAGGCAGGCAGGCAGGCTGTTATGGCTGAGGCATGGCTACCAGCAGTTTGTAGATATAATTAGCTCAACCTTAGACTCTGACTGAAGCCCAGGGAGGGGCTTTCTGGCATGGCCTCTTCCCAGGTTACTATATGTACCTCCAGCATATATGGAAGTACACTATGAGTCTCTAAATCTGGGAGCAGGTTTTTGGCCCCCTTGGAAGTCTTTAGGGACTTTATAACTCAAAAAAGGTTGCTTTGATGCCCTGGAGTCTGAGGACAGATCTGAGGAGTAGGAAGTTCCTGTTCTACTGTAAAGAGCACAGCCTTTTCTTCTGGCCTATAGAAAAGAGGGACTCTGGTTCTGTCCCTAGAAACTGCATACCCATAAAACCTTTTGATGGCAAACTCTCTGAATCTGTACAGAGCAGAAAAGGTGCCTATGAGAAGGTAAAAATGATTATATTGCTTGCTACCTGTCCATTGACACAGCAATTACTAAACAGTCTCATGGAAAATTCTCGAGGTTGCCTTTGGCATACTCCATAACCATCCTTATAACTAAGCCCCATGGCCTTCATAACTAACCCTGCAATGGTTCAGGATGAGACCTACTCTTATTCTCTCATTTTCTCCCTCCCTTCCTCTGTCTTTGATGTGTAGCAAACAGGAGAGTTTGGAAGATTAGAAGGGTTTTGGCCTCTGTTTCAAATGTACTTGTGCAGGTGTTTAGGGGAATCCCTTTCTACCACAGTACTTAACTTCACTGCCAGCCTTGCCTTTAATGAATAAAACACAGCCCTTTAAAGCTGTCGGGCTATTTCACACTAAATTTACCTGTGCTCCTTAAACAACCCAAGAACTCAGCTGAGCTCTGCTGGCAAAGCAAGGCTGTAAAGCCTGCAAACACCAGGGAGAAAGCTCACAACATAAAAAAGTTAGGCAGGCCCAGTCCTCTGCAGAGACCATTGGTACCCCATCAATGTCATCTGCCTACAATGGAAAAAGGAGGGAAAGTAAATACATTCACTTAGTAGACTTCAGATTTGTCTGACTCATCAAGTGGAAAGACCAACACTATACAGGAAGAACGTAGAACACTGGGTGTGGGGGGTACTATTCTCAATAATTAAAATGCATGAGAGTGCTAAGTAACCCTTATTGTGAGACTTTCATGTAGAAATGTATATGTGTGTACACATATCTGCTGATGTGTGTGTGTGTGTGTGTGTGTAAGTATTTTTTGTTTGTGTAAAAGTTAGAAACAATGGAAATTTTCAGCATTCGGAAAACAGCCAGCTAAGTTCTATCTTTACAACTGATTGCTGTGGGCTTATTTCATAATGAACAACTTCTCCCTGCAGATCTGCAGCCTGAGACGGGGTAGGGTGTGGGACAAAATGTAGGGCAATATGCAGTACATGATATCATATAGCTAATGAAATGAGGAAGCATATATGTGATAATATGAAAGCTCATGCATATGAATGAGTATATGTAAGCACTGTATGTAAGGGAATGTAGGAAAAGCCATGGATGGAGGGATACATCAAACATGAACAATCTTAAGGCACTCAAATGAGACTACAGGTATTACAGGTTTATTAGCTCATCCTGTATATCTTCATGTATTGCTTTATGCATTATTAAAAATATAAAGCTTTTGTATAGAGTGAAACTTTAAAACCCTGTTTAAGTCTATTTAGAAATCATCTTGGAAGCAAGTCTAGTTTGCAAAATCCAATGATAATGCTGGCACTATGCTACCTCATTAATACAATTTGCATTAGAGGAGACAGGGTAAGATGAGGTCAGCACTACAGGGTACCACAGGAGACTTTGTGAGAAGGGTTCTTAGGTCCACGGAGGACTTCGCCTTGGACCTAGGGGCTTACCTAGAGAGATCTGTTTAATGAGCACACTGTGAACTTCACTGTCAACAGACACTTCACTGCGTGGAAACTTTACAAACAAAATTGCTTTTGTTTGAAGCAAAAGCTGCTTTGGCAAATACACTTAGCGAATTGCCTAACTGCGGATGGTGTGAATAGAGCTGGCTTCTCTGGTTTCCAAGGCTCACCAGGGTACTGCTGCCAGGAACAGAGGGGGCACGGGCACTGGTGTGTGATGAGGCAGGATGTCCACATGATGGCTGAGGTCACCCTTGCTTTTATTTAAATGTCAGATTATTTTATTTTCCTTGAAAAACATGGTTAAACGAGCCTCAACAAAACCGAGATATAAGGGATTTGAGAATTCTTCATATCTCTAAAACACTTAATAATTTATAAGAACTTTAGATATTAGAAACTAATAACAAAACTAATATTAATATTACATTTATTAAATACTTATTTAACACTGAATTTCTGAGCTCACTTAGTCTCCAGAATGGCTCTGGAGGCTTTATTGTACCTATATTGCAGATAATGAAGGAGAAGTTGGAGATTTGTGACCTCTGCATGGCCATGGCACATGGCAGAGCATCTGAAATCTACCTCACAGATCCTAATGCTATGGTGGGATTTCTTGCTGCACTATACTGGCTTCCTATACAAGGCTATGATGACCCTTTCCTATGAAGAACAGATAAATCACCATTGCTCTAATTCTTGGCCATACCTTCAGGCCTTTACACAAACCATCCTTTTATGGAGACTTGCTTCCTCTGCTTTATAAAAACTCATCCCTAGACATTCAGCTCATCAAACTAAGTTAGAGATACCTCCACCCACACATAGTAAAACTTAGCTTGGGCTGTGATTTTATATAAACCCCACTTATTTATGAGGGGGTTATATAAGAACAAAATCCCGTACCTGAGTATGAGCTGTAATGCCTGGCAGCCCAAAGCTATTTAAACTTGCATTTGTAGAACAACTGAATAAGTAAATGTGCTACAAACACATGAATAGTCCGCCGCTCACTTCTCCTTCACAATGAAATTAGAATTCCTTCTCATGTGCAGACTTAAGACCTAAAAACAACAAAGAATGAGAAAATAGAAGTGTCCAGAGCAGATTCCGAGCCCGGCTTTGAGATGAGTCTCATGCTGGGCAAGAAATCACAAGTGCGTCAGAAGCCTGCCAAGGCTCTTCAGTGGGAGATGGTTGAGTGAATGGCAGAGGGACTGAGGAGCTCCTGGGTAGAGTCTCTCATCTGCTTCTGATCTTAGCCTGTAGACAGGGGACTGCCTCTCTCAGAGAAAGACAAAGGAGATTCAGAGCTGACTGAGGGCATCTGCAGCTCACCATATGTGTTACCTACTTTTGCACTGCTGTGACCAAAATACCTGACAGAGCCACTTACGGCCTGTAGGGTCAGTTCTGGCTCACAGCTTCAGACGTTTCAGTCCTTCATGGTGGGGAAGGCATGGCAGAGTTCATGGAAGTGGGAGTGTGAGATAGCAGCTTATCCACCGAAAGGCCAAGCAGGTAACTGAGAACCAGACCAGGACCAGGGACACTTGTAACTTTCAGAGACCCACCCATGGATACCTACTTTTACTAGTTATGTCCTATTTCCTTAAGGCTCCACAGCCTTTACAATAGCTTTGTGCTAAGAACTGGAGACTAATTGTTCAAACATGAGCTGGTGGGGGTCATTCTAAGTTAAACCATACAGCAATGACAACAGCTGGCTCTGCCTATAACACTTGGGAAGGCGGGGTGATTTTCTTGGATCTGAATGAGATGTTTTAGTGGCCCTTAATGGCTCCCAATAGTGTTTTGAAATTCTCTTGAGAGAATAAATGAACACATAAATGAAGAAAAATACATGTAGATCATTTTTGATAGATTTAAACCTGTTCTTCCTGCGAAATTGTTCTTAATTTGCTTTGTCAATTTAATTGCTTGACATATCTCCAGACCTGGTCCAAACCAAGATCCATTCTCTACAGTCCATTGCATCCACAGTTATGGTCTGTGGGGCATTTTGTGTTACTCCCATTTCAATGCGCTGCGGATAGTATCCTCAAATGGACTATTGGCATCATATAGGCCAAGACTTTCTGACATTCTCTTCCAAGTACTCCAAGCACACAGCACTAACAGCCAGTGCTTTACATTACAAGGAAACAAAAAGAAAGGAAAGATTCAGAAATGAGTAGAATGATGGTGGGAAAAGGGGGTAAGAAAGGTTTTAATGGCAATGACAAAGTGTGTTTTAGACAATCTAGCTAGTGCTGGAATAAAAGCAGAAATAGTTTTCAATATGGCATATGTAATTAGAATTAATTAAATATTCTGTTACCTAAATTATTTAATTACTAAACTTCTCACAGCCTGTGAGTTGATTTAATCAAAAAATGCCATAAAAATTAGAAATGTGGTGGATGGATGGCCTTTGAGAACATTCTGTATTATAAACGGAACCCTCAGCTAGAGGGAAGGAGGGGGAAGAGGGGGAGGAAAGGAGAAGGGGGAGAGTGGGGAGCAGGAAGAGTGAAGCAATGCTTTCTTCCTCTCCAATCAGCTGCTATCTTTGTCTCAGAGTGAGGAGAGAGGGGAAGAGGGTGAAAAGTGCTGGGAAATGTACCATGTCAATATTCCAGAGTACAGAAGTGGCCCTAGTGGCAGCTGTGGGCACAGCAGTCAGACAAACCCAAGCTCAGCTCAGCACTGACTGCTAACTAAGTGCACCTTACTGACTTTGTTTTTCTCATTCATACAGCTAGATCACAATAATGGTTATTTAAAAAAAGAATAATAAGGTCAATCCCTGGAGGCCACTATGCAGATGAAGGAAGCTGATATATGTAAACCGGTTGACCCCATGAAAGGCCCTTGGCACACTCAGTGACTGTCAATTCCATGCTTTGATTTTGGACACCGCTTACTGTTTATACTGCGGACAGAGCTTACATGTCTCTGCATTTTAGTTCCTTTGAATGATGGCCTCTGTGTGCAAGATGATGCTGATGTTGATGAGACACCAGCTCCACTTGTCACCAGTTCTACCTCCTTCCCTGCAACCCATCCATCCAGCTACACAATAACCCTTATCCTGTCTCCCCATCAGCTGGCCTCTGTCTCACCTGTGAGTCCCTCTGCCTCCAGTGGAAAGTCATTTATTCTGCTGATAGGCCTTCACTTTTCTATACATTTTGTTTTCTTGGCTAAATGATTATCTGACTGTCTTGGGTAGGTGGTTTATCTCAATAACCCGAGAAAGTGTCTGAAAACGGAATGCATGGAAAAAAGATGTCCGTCAGTCTGTGGCATCAAATGTAGATATTGGTTGAGACTTTTTTTTATGGGGCATGGGAGAGGACATACAGACTTGAAATATTCAAGAAGGAAAGAAAAAAAAAAAACACAACATGTCCCTTAGTCCTCTTCCAATCACCATCATCCTAAGTCACAGAAATGAAAAATGACTTCCTCAACTAGAGTGCCAGAAATCAGTCCCAGGTTTCCTATTCCCAGCTGATATTCTTTTTATGATAAACTGTTTTTTGTACTTTACAGATTTTTATGGTGCTACTTATTGCCAACCCCCCTTAGAACAAATAAAAACTTCAAAGAGGTTGCCATGACTTGTCTAGGTATCTTGTGCCTGCTCTTATGACAAATGGCCCACGAACAATATCGTACTTACTACCAGGCCCTTCCTCTGCCTTTTGTAGGAGCTGGGAAGGCTGGTCATGGGCATCAAGGACAGGAGTCCAGGTGTTTGGATAGTAATGGGAAATACCATAGACAAAAAGAGGTATGTGCCATGTTTACACACATCCTGAAGTTAACAATGTGTTCAAGGGTCATGCTACAAGAAGTTAATTTAACATGTGGGTCTGACTCAAAAGCTATCCATGGCTTGGAAGCCTTGAGTAGACCTGAACATAAAAAGAAAACTTCCAAGAAGGTCTAAGCAACCAAAGAAGTCCCATCTTGTAGAGAAATGGAAGAGACTCTTAATTTCTCTTTTCAAATTTGCCCCCCAGGGCAATGGGATGGTCTGGTAGTTTGGAAACTCTCTCTTCAGAATGTGTCCTGGTTTTAACATCTGCCTGCAATGTCAGTCACATAATCCCAATATTCAGTCAGAGTGAGTTTTCTTATCTTGAGCCCATATCTACATTTGTAGAACACATTTTATCAAGTACTTGGCAGGAGATATGGAGTGGCCAGGAGGTAATTCTCTTGTATTGCACTGATTTCAGAATTTTTAATAAAAACTCCCCAAATCCAGTTCTGCCAATATAGATAGAATTGGAAATGTGTGCTTTGGACTGTATTAACCCTATAGAATCTGGATTTAATTACAGGAGCCCTCGGCAATCATACCAACTTTCTTGCTCCTATGTGGTATTGTGCTTCCTCTTACTGCAGAGATACTCAATCAAATTATAGATCAAATTCATTTTCAACTCCTACAGTCCACAGAGGCCCATATATTACTGAGAAGAGAGTTAGCATTATCCACTTTTGAATTCCTGAGTGTTTATTTTAGAAATACAAAAAAACCAATCAATTCCAATCCAAGAGGATTTATGTGTCCCCACAAAGAAATCATGCATGCCTAGTTCGGTAGAGTTATTATCACTTTAGAGTCACCTGTTCAAGTTACTCCCAGGCTACATGGTAGAGGCTAGCTCCACCCCCACACCCTCATCCCTAGTTCCCAAATAGAACCTGCTGTTCCTTCAGTTTGTAGATCAATATTACAAATCTTAGATTACTCCAGAGATAGGAAAATGCCCATGACACTTGGAGCTATTGTGGAACACCTTATAGAACTAGAATCCAGTGTCCATTATTAACCTTTGCCGTTTCTGTCACAGATCCAAGACCTGTGTGTCCAGGTTATTGACATAGTAGTGAGAGTGGTGATGATGACAGCTACCAGTTATAGGCAGCTAACTTTGTTTTAACATATAGAACATAAGTGTTCTATATGTACTCTTGTCTTTTCCTTCATAGCCCTGTCACTTTCCCAGATTCTAGGTCTCAGGACTTCCCCTCTGATTATTTGCTGGTTGCCTAATTCTCTTGTTCTTTCTTGTTCTTCTAGAACCAAAGAGCTGCCCTGAACTACATTTTGAGAGTCAAGAAGGGACAGAACTTCCAAATAATGACTGTACCCTCTTCTGCTTTATTTCTAAAGTCCCCCTACATAGACTTCTTGCTGAGCTTAGCTCCTTGGTTTTAGAATGCTAGTGCTCTGTGCTCTGTGAATCTTTCAAGTGGCCCCTCTTGACCCTGAGCCCCAAGCACACCATACTAGGTCTCATGCCTCTCTGTTCCCTTGGGCTAAGTTTTTAAAAATTTCAAGATCTCGGACTGTCCAACACAGAATTCCTTGTGCTTCTCCACAACTAATAAGCATTTGAGTATGATTTTAAATCTACTCATTTTATATCATTATTGAAGAATGTTCCATTATGCAGTTCCATTGTGAATCTTACAGATGTGATTGTAAAAATTCATAATACATAATAGAGCTAGTGCATGTGAGTCTGACATTTAGGAAAGTATGGGATAATGGAAGGTGGCTGGGATATTATAGAAGCAATCTGAGCTTATTTTTGTTGCCCTACAGTACCCTGAGTTCTAATGCTTCCTGATAAATAGCACGATAGAGTATGATAATAGAGCAGACGCGACTTGTTACCACATAGTGCAGTTGTCAACTGAGAAGCCATTACTGCTGACACTCAGGGATCCATAACGATGAAAGTAGTGATAACATGGATAATTAAAATGTAAAGGGATTCATCATTATTTTTCCCACACCTAGTCTTAATTTTTTAGCTCACAAATACACAAACTTGCACTTCTTTCTGCTTCTACCTACCATGAAAACAGAGACTGGTTTATCAAATCACTCAAAACCAGAAAGTAGCAAAAGAGAAAAAAAATCAAGTCCTTGGTAATCCATAACCTAATGGATCATGCCTGGATGACAATGAGGGAGGCGTAGTATATTTCTACTTTCATGGTAGGCATGTCTTAAGAGACCAAAATAATCCAGGTATCAGCTCATCAGTGTCTGAATAATTAAGTATTGGATGGGGTTCTCTGCAGCTCCAAGAAGAAATCTTCCACTAAGGGAGAAATGTCAAATCTAATGTCACCCGGGCTCCTTTTTCTTGTCTGAGACTTGTCTTGCCTGTGACTTTGGATTAAATCTCCTTGCTCAGGCTTCTTATCCATACATGTGGCCTCGTGATCACCATCAGACACTGCTCTGCAGAGAAATAGGGCTGTGTATAATGAGGGGGAAATGAATGTCAGTCCCAGAAGTAATATGCACCTCTCCTCACACCCACATCTACGGAAACTTAAAAGTGACACATAGCTTTTACAGATTCCTCCATGACATATCAGGCAGTGTGTGAGCATCTAATTGGCCTTCTCTATAGAAAGATAATGCACAAAGTTGGACCCTGTAAGCCAGGTGCTTGAGGAGTAGGGTCAAGTCTCTGGTCTCTGATGCTGAGATAAGGTAAAAACTCTGAGAACAAAATCTCCTCCATGCAGAGTCCTTTTGGAAGAAATGCCTCACAAATCTGCTGTGGTCCAGGAATTTAGGAGACCAGGTTTCTCAGTCTTTAACAATAGTCGTTACAGTACTGTTGGACAAAGTACCAGATGTCCTCTCTCAATCAAGGTCAGAGGATGTGCTACTTTGCCCAGTATTAAGCTTTCTTTCTCTTTCATATATTAAGACCCCAAGCCTGCTTGGAACAATTCTTATTTAGATGGCTGTCTGGTGAATGGGTCTCAGGCATATGGCTTCTACTCAAGAGAAGCATCAAATGTAGAGCTGAACGCTGATTTGGACTTCAGGGGTAGAGGTGGAAGAGAAGTTAAAGATGATATGGAATCTGGGGTTACCAAACACAAGGGTCCACATATGCTAGAGAAAGGAAAGGCTGGGTCCAAAGCCCATAGCCGATATTAGAAAGTCACCAATCACTTTTGCCATTTTGGTAGGATCCCTTTGTCAATTAGCTGAGTGGCTGTAAGAAGCAAACCGTCATCAAGCCCAAATTCCTGTTCTGTTCTATGGTACAATTCATGCAAGTAATCCCTGCTTGTGTCTAGCATGCCTCTTTGTTCCAAATGAAAGTACTGAAAGTATAAAAGCAACCCCTTTATTTCATTTGCCTTTAATCTCTCACTCATTCTCAGCAAGGCACAGAAATGTATTCATGTTGTTCAGACCAAAAACGATGGAATCATTCTTGAATTCTTTTCTTCAACACTAATCATGTAAATTTGGCAAATTTTACAATACTATCTTCAAATATATCCAAAATGTGGTCTCTCTGCTATCGCATATGTCCTGCTCTGGGCCACTAACATCTTTCATAAAAACTTTGTTCCACTGTGATCTATTTTCTATATAACAGCCAGAGAGATTCCTTTTTGTTTATTTCATTGTTTTGCTTTTATTAAACACTACATAGCCCCCATTGCCCTTGATCTCACAGTGATCTTCCTGTCTCTGCCTCCTGCGTGCTGTAATTAGGGTATGAGCAAACACACCCAGCCAGAGTGGTTCCTTTATATTCCAAGTCAGATCATATAACTCCTCTTCAGTGACTTTCTAGTTCTCACAAGAACCTCATGACCTGTATGACAAGAATCTCATGACCTGTATGACCTTCCATGACCTTGTCTCAGCTAACATTACAACCTCTCTCAAGATCTCTGGTTCATCTCCACAGGTTTTCAGATCCACTCGGGAATTTTTGACTTACTCTCCCTTCTGCTTGAAATGATGTTCTGAACATTCATATTGTTCCTTTCCTACTTCATTTTGGTCTCTCCTCAAATGTCTTTTATAGGCTCTTTTCATACCATTTAACTTAATTCTCTGCTCCCTTATCTTGCTCAATTTTCTCCATAGAGTTTAATAAAAATGTAGTTCACTGAGTACAAGGACTTCTTTTATTTTTTCTTTCTGGTTAGCAAACAAAACAATGAGTTTTACTTTAACCTTTTTCTGTATATATATCATTGATTGCACTTCGAGCATGAACACCCTCCCTTTCCCTCCCCTTGTCCCTCTACTCACTCCCACTGGTTCCCATACTAACTCAACACGATCCTACTTCTATATCCATTTATCATATACAAATATGTGTCTATATGTCTACACACACAGATAGACAGGGAGAGAGAGAGAGAGAGAGAGAGAGAGAGAGAGAGAGAGAGAGAGAG
>JANHMN010000009.1:56445651-56456402 GCA_030674055.1 Rhabdomys pumilio | reverse complement strand
AGAGAGAGAGAGAGAGAGAGAGAGAGAGAGAGAGAGAGAGAGAGAGAATAATGAGCCTAGTTCATTCCAATTAAAGCAGTTGTCTCCAGTTTCACCAACTATCTAAAAATTAAATAATTTCATCCATCTTCATAGCTAAGTACAATTTCATTGCATGTGGATACCACATTCTTTTTATCAGTTCATCTGTTGATGGGCATCTACACTAATTCTGTATATTGACTTGTGAATAGTATTATAGTGGTCATGGCTCTTTTACCATCTTTACAGTATAATGACTTAGGTACAGCTAGATTACATGGTAGTTCTGTTTTTAGTCTTCTGAGGAATACCCATATTGGTTTCCAGAGAGGCTGTACAAGTTTTCATTCCTGTCAATAATGGTTGAGCAATCCTTCCCTCCTATATTTTACCAGTATTCATTGTCATCTACCTTCTTCTGATAGAGACAGGAGGGTATCTCAATAGAATTTTTAATGTACAATGCCCTGATAACTAAGAATGTTGAACATCTTTTCAAATATTTTTGCTATTTGTATTTCTTCTTTTGAAAAGTGCAAGGCAATCAATTGCCTCTTTATTTATTAATTAGGTAACTTTTGTTGCTTAATTTTAAGAGTATTTTTACATATTCTAAATATTAACTTCTGCCTTTTAACTCTGGCAATTTTTTTTTCTGTTAAGAGTCTTTTTACCTTAATTTAATCACATTAGTCAATTCTTGCAATTATTTCCTGGGCTATTTAAAGTCTTATAGAGAAATCTCCATTATGGCATTTTCAGTTTACTTTACTTCTATGTTCCTTGTCACCAGAATGGTACCTGAAGGGTAGCATATACTCAGCATATACTCATTGACTACATGAGTTAAGTCAGTAAGATAAAGCTTCTTGCCTAAGTGGATGGTGGTGTGAATCAGTGGGTCATTCCAAAGAGACTTTGCTTTAAGGCAAAACTCAAAAAATTTTTTTAGATCTGTGTGTGTCAGATTACCTCAGTAAAACTGTAGGTCATGCTCATGGTCCTCAAGCTTCCTGCTTCCCTTTCCTACAAGACTTGGGTGTGCCAGCAAACTGGGTATAGCATAATGAAATCATCAGTGTAAGGAAGTGCACACTAAAATGTTTGGACATCCTCCTTGGAGGGAGAATTTAGCAGGACTTCATTGTTAAGGCAGGAACTGGCACCATTATTCTCAATGCCAATATCAACCAGAGAGTCTTGGCTTATAACTGATCTAAAGCTTGCCTGTCTGTCTAATTGAGAACTCTCATTATGAAAGCTTGCTTTCTCTTGCCTACTTCAGAAGACATTAATTAAGAGCCCTAGCTTAATGGTTCTTCACTATGTTGAAGGACTCATTTTCATGTTTCTGTAGCCTACTTTGATTCTATTTGGTTTTGCAGGGGATTTACAATAAAATGCATGTTCTCCTCTTTGCATAGTAAAAATCTGGTCACCTTTTGAGGACTCAGAGATAGACATTCATCATTCCAAGTCTCACCTGATTAATACTATATTACAGCTGGTGAAAAATACATATATTCAGTGTGTGTGTGTGTGTGTGTGTGTGTGTGAATGGTGAGGGTAAAACTTACCAAAAGTCCAAGAAACAATGAATAAGATAGTTTAGTCTTCTCCAAATAAAAGTTCTCCAGTGACCTACCAGGTACAGGTGCCTATGTGAATTCATATAATTGGGTAGCTCCAGTTGAAAATGGGAATATGTAGCTTAGTACACAGTGTCCACATTGTGTTGTTTGGTTTTCTAACTTAAAATACATGCTTGTGGCATATATTCAGAATTATTGTCTCATCCTGATGGTAAAGAACTCAATAAAGCTGGTGGGGAGTGTCCCATGAAGCAAAATAGAACTCGATGAAAATTTTGAAAATTTGTCAAAAATGTTTCTAGAGGTGAAGTTAATAAACAGAATTTTTGCTTTGGGATCTCATGTATAGCACGTTGCAAAGCATACATTTAATTTCAATCTTTGTAGAATTCAATGAGAGATGAGAAAAGAGAGAGAAGAATATCTGTTTTGTAGCTTGCATTGTATGTAAAATAAAAATAAATAAGTTTTCCACAAGAATACCATACAATGCCTCTAAGTGTCTTCATAGGAAAGACACTGTAATGTAAGGATTAATGTGTTTAACTGCATCCTCCATCTCTCACTATGCTATAGAATGTCTTAGGGGCAAGGAGTTTCCCTGTGGGTAGAAGGGGCTGATCAGCTGTGCTGAGACTTCTTATGTGCTTTTCTCTTTCAGCTACAATTTAAAAGATAAAAAAATCTTTTCTAAGTCTGACAGTGAAATAAAAAACAACTTTCCACTAATGTAGCCCTTTGTTCATGAAGCTGGGTTACAAATGGTTTGCTGCAGGCACTGGGGTTGTTCTGAGAATCCTTTCTATTAAACCCAGAGGGGAGATGTGTGAGTCAGTTATTGACTGGAAAAGCCTCATAGCTCAGGTTAAAGAAATGAGCTATCCAAGGTGCTGAAGTCCATCACAACAGAAAGGAAATGGAATTTTCATGCTCAATTCACTTCAGCTCCAGACACTTATTGAGAACTAATATGTATTAGGTACCATTAAGCTGACGCGATGAAGATGAATTAAACCTTGTCTCTGCTACCAAGTAGGTCATAATCAGGAAACAGAGAGCTAGGTCAAATAATAGCAATCTTGGGTCATGTCAAACCTAAAAGGTACTCGGTAAAGAAAGATCATTTATCCCAGCTCTGAGGGGTCAGAAATGGCAAACCTCATGAGAAGACCTATGAGTTAAATATTTGGGAACACTCCCACGACTGTTTTTGTGGCCACTCCACAAAAGATGGCAAGCTATAGGAAAGGTATATGGGTACTATGCTTACAAGCATACATGTGTTTTTGTGTTTGTAGTTGGGAGTACGGGGGGGGGGGGTGGGGTGATAATGTTGAAAGTTTATAATCTGTATATGCAAAAGCATGAAACAATGATACCTCAAAAAATTTTGTATTCTACTAAAACTTAATATTAGAGGCAGAGAGTCATAGAGGGTTAGTCTGGAGAAATAGCCAGAGGCTAGGTCATGAAAGAGATTTGGACATTTTGTAAGCTGTCAAGTCACTGAAGTGGTTTTAAATGAAGAAGTGATTTGGTTTTTCCCCATGCTGATCTACAGCACAATGGTCCTGCAGAGGAAGAATCAAGGTTGGTAGTCAGATATGATTGAGGAAAGTGAAGAGCTGGAGACTGGCTAGAAGGTTGGAGCTGAGTCAGGGGTGACAGGCTTGTGACTGTAATCCCAGCACACTAAAGAAAAATGCAAAAGTATGATGAGTATAAAATGAATATGAGCTTTATAACAAGACTCTGTCTCACAAATAAACAAATAAATAAGATGGGGCCTGAAATAGGACAATGGCCACTGAAAAGAGGAACGAGGGGTAGTTTTAAGAATCCTGACAGAAATAGTGACAGAACTTTTGTAATCTATTATTTGAGTTGTGGGAACACAGGGATCTAAGATATTTCTGTCATTTTGTGATAGGATACAAAAGCAACCCCCCCAAAAAAATCCATGTTCCTGGTCTTCACATGCAAAGGGGCTTCTTTTAGATAGATGCTGGCCTCTCTCACTCAGTTTCCTAACCATGTTGACTTTCTGACATAATGCCCCCTGTTCCTCTTTGTCATGACAGAAAGGATTTAAGGTCCATCAACCTGTTGTTAGAAGGCACTCATGTGGGCAAGGAGAATTTGGAAATAAGAGTCATGGCTTTTTTTTTGTTTTTTGTTTTTTGTTTTTTGTTTTTGCCTTTTCTAAGAAAACTAACATTCAGTTTCAACCAACTGCCAACTCTCTGTTCCTCAGTTTTCTAATACATACAATGGACATTTGACAAGACCTGCCCTCTGTCTCACAGTGTCAATGTGAGAACAACCATAGGTCTTTCCCAGACAACACTTTTGAAATGTCTGTCGCACACAGAGGTAAGGTGCTAGTGTTACAGGAGAGGAGAGCAAAACAAAAACCATTGAGAAAGAGACCTAGAAATGGGCCATTCTGCAAACCCAGAGAACGTTTTAACCATTCCTCTCCCTCTTTTCAGTAGGCAATGAAAAACATATAGAAATATGACCACAGTTATAATGCCAAGTTCAATACTCATAAATCTATGCAATATTCAGTAATCCACATGTGGTATTGCAGATGGTTATGGGATGTGATGGTCTCTTTCCAACACTTCCAAAGGGGAAAACAGAATGTTATAAGACAACAGCCAGTCATTTGGTGCTTCCTAATTGTTGATGTGATATGAGAGTCAGCAATCATGTGCAAATTAAAATGTAATTATGAATGCAGACCATCCAGGATTAAGTCACATTTCACAGACGTGTGTTAAAATACTAAGCACCCTTTGAAATACACTGTGACCATGACTTGCTATTTACTCAAGAATATTATTACTAAAACAGACAAAGTACACAGGTAATAATTGCTCAATACATTAGCGTGCATGATAAATTAGGAGGTGTGTGAGCTACTAAGCATTCATGTTACCCCAAAGGGTCAGTAAACAATTTAATTGTGCATCAACAGACACGCCATCCAGCATGTCATTACTCCCTTGGCAGTGCAGACTGCTTAGCTCTGAGGGGGATGGCTCAGTTTATTGCAGATCTAATCAGTGCCACACCACACCATAATCCCCAAGTAGAAAAATGGGCATGTATGTAGCCCTGATGTGAGCTGGGTTATGCCTTAGCCTGGCATCCTTACATTCATGGCTGTAGGTGAGAACATAGTGATGGTGGGTGTGGTAGAGGTGAAGATGGGCTGAGCTTGTGATGTCATGAAGGTCTGTGGTTGACTTCATTGCTTCTATTCTTCACCAACCCTGGCCCAGTTCCACAAAGCTGGGCAACTACACGGAGGTGGGGGGTTCTTATTGCTAACGTCCTGGGAATGGTTTGTGCATTATGGTCTTGAGATCTGTTTTTATTTCTCTGCAGCCCTCTAGACCAGACAAGTCTCCATCATCTTTGCTTTTCCATGACACTTGGCAAATCTGAAGTGCAACTTGATATTTATAGAAAATCTTAAAAAGAAGTGTGATCTCTTCTCTGTTCTTGAAGCACCCCTGTATAAGTCACACCTCTGTTTTCCGCATCAGATGCCTGGTTCGTAATTTCTTCCTGAGGATGAAGAAAGACTCTTCTTTCTCTCACTTCATATTTATGAATAAACTTTCATTTTCTGCATATTTTAAGGTCTTTCCCCCATTACAGTATCTTGGAAGTGAGCTTTTAGTCAATAGCAAATTAACAAGTACTTATTGAACACTAACTGGGTGTGGAACTCATGTTAAGTACAATTGAAGATTTTTTTTAAAAAAAATTACAGTTCCAGCAGAGAAGATTAAAGGGTAGCAAATGAGGTAATTTGAAAACAATAATAAGATAGCATGTTTTAAATAAATATGACGCATTTAATTTATATGTAGTTGTGATGGTTTGTATATACTTGGCCCAGGGAGTGGCACTATTTGGAGGTGTGACCTTCTTGGAGTAGGTGTGTCACTGTGGGCATGAGCTTGAAGACCAACTTCCTAGCTTTCTGGAAGTCAGTCTTCTCTTAGAGGCCAGCAGATGATCATGTAGACCTCTCAGCTCCTCTTGCACCATGCCTGCCTGCATCCTGCCATGTTCTTGCCTTGATGATACTAGACTAAACCTCTGAACCAGTAAGCCAGCCCCAATGAAATGTTGTCTTTATAAGAATTGCCTCGGTGATGGTATCTGTTCACAGCAGTAAAACCTTAAGACAGTGGTTTACTTCCAAAACTATTTTAATGAACACAGTAAAGCACATGTATTCAGAAAACAAACTGAAAAACAACAGACTGAAAAAGACAAAGAAAATGAGACAGAGATATGCTTATGAGCCAAAATTAGGAATAAATTAAGATTCCTAGTAGCCAAGGTAAAAAGGAAATGAACATCCTGAAGTCTTCAATGTTCATGTGTATGTAAGAGGGAGTATTCTATTTTGCCAGGAGAAGCAAACACTTTCCTGCTACTAAATTCTATGGGAATTTTTAATGGATCATCCTAGCAGGAACACTAAACAGTGTAATGAACAATATCTTCCACAAAAGTTTTTAGAGAAAATGTAGAAATGGTAGTTGTTTGACTACTTCTTAACGTGAACCGTATAAAAGTCACAGGCATGGTAGCCAGCAGGACTCAATAAAGCTATTTCTGCAGGGAATAAAGTTCATGTGGTCCTGGTATGTAGCTTTCCAAGCAGCCAGCAAGAATTTAATAAGAATTAAGCAATACATGAGTGGCATATGTTGTGATCCAACTTAACACTTACCATTTGCCACAACCACCCTCCTATCTAGAGCTAAAAGGGAAGTTGCTCTACTGTTGAATACAAATGAGGACAACAACACTAAAGGAAAAGCACTGTGTTTGAGAGATCAGCCCTGAACACAGGGCCAACGGGTATTTTGTCATGAAACCCAGAACACTGAAAGCTATTTCATTAGAGACCCTAAAGAAGGCTTAAGAAAGGAATGTATATTTTTCCTAGTGTCCACATACTAAGACAAAAAGATGAGTTTTTGGTTACTGTATTAAAGGGTGTCTGTAGACTTTTAACAAAACCACCTGAGGTCACAAACTTATAAAGAGAAAAGGCTTGACAATTTGGTGGTTTCAGTCTCTGACCAGTGTCCACTGCTTAGGGCTTAGAGAGACAGCATGTGGAGGTGAGAACACAGGGTGCAGAAAACTGCTTGTCCATAGCCAAAAACAAACAAACAAACAACAAAAAGAGAGAGATAGTAAGGGCCCAAGGTCCCAAAACACTCCTCTGGGGCACAGACACGGTAACCTAAGATCCTCCCATATGAGCCAGCTTTTTAAGTTTCACAGCTCTCTGGAGCACTAGCCTAGAGAGCAAACCTTTAACATGGGCCTTTTGCACTTTAACACCCAAGTTAGAGTAGTGTGTTTAGGACAAGAAGGCAGGAATAACGATATTCCAGCTGCACATAGTCCAGCATTTCTTGCAAGGTTTCCTTCTTCACTCACAATTTAGGTCTCTACAAATTTCCCACCCAAGACTACTCACAGCTCTCTCATCTGACTCTGATAGTGAAATGTTAAAGTGTCAGAGTGGGTTTTGATTGACTCAACTAGATCACTTTTTATTGGAAACAAAGCCCCTGCAATGGTGGCCTTTGAGATGGCAGAACACTAAGCTGCTAGGATTGCACTGTCTGATTCTGATGGGGCAGCAGGGAAAAGCCACCTAGACTCCTTCCTGTCAAGAACCTTTCAGGCGGCCCATGGTAAACCTGGCAGCACTCCCACTAGAAGTTCACTCTTCAAATTCTTTAAGAATTTACTGTAAAAACAAAATTTCAGAAAAGAGACTGACCAAAGGACCTACTTCTAGTGTCAGAAGGGTCAAAGGCATCGTCCATTTTAGGGATTCCAACATCATTGCCTACAAACTAAATTAGGTCTATAGACCCAAAGACTAAATTTTCAGCACATTATTTTTCACATAAAATTCAAAACTTCCAGACCTCTTAAAAATTGCAAGATTTTTCATCAATGTTTCTGTGTTAGTGTATGGGTTTTTGTTTGGTTTGGGATTTTAGAAAGGGTTATAGCCTAGGCTGGCCTGGAATCCTGAGTAGCCTTAGACTTCTTGCCTCCATGTCCTGGGTGCTGGGATTACAGGTATATCTATGCTAACATACCTAGGTTATGCTGTGCTAAGGATCAACCCAGGGTTTCATGCTTGTTGGGGAAGCACTCTTACAAGTGAGCTGTGTCCCTAGCCTGGTACTAGTTTATGAGTCAATCAGATGGAGCAGGATAATATCAGCCCATTAGTCACAGCAGGGTTCTTTTGTTCAGAGTCTTCTGCAAGACTCGTTTTTATGTATTCGCAGGGGCTGCCACATTCTATGGGCATTTGAGTTTTAACCCTCCATCCAGTACATTCATTCTTGTCTCAAATAGGGAAAGAGACCTTGATCAAGGTCATATATCAAGTGCCTGACCAAGCCAAGAGTTGACACTGCCTTCCCAGGCCTCCCCAATCTCTGCACCACAGATTGAAGCCCTGAACAGGCTGAATGGAACCATGCCAGCTCCTGATGAGGAAAGGACTCAGGAACACACCAGAGACAAACTCTGTACCATTCACACAATTTTGCCCCAGGCTGACTTTGCCTGAAATAATATTTGACAGCATCCTCCAGAAAAATCAATTTGTTTAAAACAGCAACTGATTTCACCCTGGGTGAAAATGTTTGGCATATGCAAAGAAAGAAGCCCTTTCTAACCAATGAACAAGCGGAATTATTTACCATATACATATACACAACAAAATTGTTGAAGTATGTTTTCTTGGAGGAGGGACATTTAAACATTAAGTACATGAGAATTTGGTTTTCTGAGAGCATTTCTCCCAGCACACAATGTCTTTCTTTGTTATAACATTTAAAAGTACGTTTGTCACTATTTTGTGCTTTTAAAAGGGGGAGGGAGGAGGAAGAGGAAAAAAAAGAAAGAAAAGCTCATGATCCGGGGCTCTCATTTAGAAGCAGAGCAATATGACGGGAGGAGGGGAAGCTAGAAGAAATGGCTCTGCCTAGATGAAGAAATCACAGGCAGAACGTTTCCAAGCTGCTAAACACCAGAAGGAGATAACAGGCAGTGTGTGAAATGCCAATTATGATGGAAACTATAATGGAAACAGTCCTAACAGCGGTCCACACTGCGCTTTGGAAAGCCTCAAGTGCCTGGCAGACGGAATCCTCCTGCGCAGGTGCTTTTGACACCAGGGCTTTCCTTACCTGAGAGCCCCGCAGTTTCAGGGCCCCAGTCAGGTAGGAAGCCCTAAAGCAGCTTCCCAGAAAGGATACCCACCAGTCCCCTTCTGCCATGCTAATTACTTGGCTTCTTCTCTGGAGCATACCCCTGGTTCCCTGCCCTTTCCAGGGCAGTCTCTTGACGTGCCCTCCCCACGACCACTGCGTTCACTGCACATAGCTGGAACCTTCGCTCTCCTAATCCCCGCTGCCCCCTTCCATCATCTTCAACCTCCAGGCAAGACTCCAGCCTTCTCTTCAGCTATCTCCTCCATAAAGCTTAGCCCATGGTACTCCCACCAATCAGAATTCTATTTTCCTTCTCGTTGCTGCTGAGCTGTTGTCGCTCCTTCGTGGCACGCACCGTACTCTGCCTCACTGCACAGCTCTGGATCTGCTGTCACTATTCCTAACTAGATTGTGAGTTTCTCAAGATGGGAACAATGGCTCTGATGTTTATGCCCCCCGAGTCTCTAGGGTTTTGTTGTTGTTTTGCTTTTTTGTCTGTAAGCATTTGATAAACGTGTAATAGAAATAGGACTCTATTTTTTAAAAAAAAAAAATGCACTGTGCTATTTGTCTGAAGCCCATTCCCCGGCCACTCTGCCATGAATTTCATCAGGGCAGACATCACTTTGTTTCCTGACTTTACGTCAGAACGGAGGAATGAACCGGGTTGTGCCCTCCCCCATGCATATGGCAGGTGGCTCCTATCATCTCCACGGTTTTGCACACATCCACCACACAGCTGTCTGCCCGGCCACCTTGATCACTCTACATGAACCTGCAGAGAAGTGTCTCTACTTGCATTTCCTAGTGCTCATCCCTGTACTCTGGGAATGCTGTCCACGCCCTCCACATCTGGAAGACATGGCTCTTCATTTTTCTTAAACTGGTAAAATATTATGACTTCCCCCTGTTTATATGTGTTGAGATGATTAAGGATTAATATTAAAAACAAATAGAGCAATGCACGAAGTCAAGTAGAGACTCTCAAGCTGCAGTCAACAGAACCCTGGGGAGTTTTTAAACTTTATGCTTTTCATTTTGATATCAATCTTTTAAAGGTAGTTAATAAAACAAAGCATACCTTGCTTTATGAAGTTGGTAACAACATGACTAAGTACTCTGCAGTAACTATAATAGCTATAATGTATTGTTGCTCCAAGACTTTAGCCACAAGGAAGCTAAGCTTATGTGATAAGCTAAGAAAGCTGCAAGAAACCTGACACCAGAAAGCAAGGACACCTCCCCTCATTCCTCTATACCCTTCCCCACCATTACTCCACCCTCACCCCATCACTACCCCTCCCCAACTTCATTATTATCCCTCCTCTCTCAGTAAGACCTCTGCCCCATCTTTTCCCAGTCACATTTCTAAGTCCCCTTCCACAATCAGAAGAGGAAGTTGAGACTCTTAGTATGGAAAGACCCAGTCATTGGAAAAGGGCGGTTGTCCAGGCAGAGAAGAATGAGTGGCAGATAAAGAGAATCAGATCCAGAGAGGAACTAGAGACGCTTTTCCTTAATAAGAAAAATCCAAGCATGTATATGTATGTGTATGTGTATGTGTATGTGTATGTGTATGTGTATGTGTATGTGTATGTGTATGTGTATGTGTATGTGTATGTGTATGTGTATGTGTATGTGCATGTGCATGTGCATGTGCATGTGCATGTGCATGTGCATGTGCATGTGTATGTGTATGTATATGATGTATATGATGTATATGATGTATATGTGTATATGTGTATGTGTATGTGTATGTGTATGTGTGTGTGTGTGTGTGTGTGTGTGTGTGTGTGTGTGTGTATGTATATGTATATGTATATGTATATGTATATGTATATGTATATGT
>JANHMN010000009.1:56374968-56445641 GCA_030674055.1 Rhabdomys pumilio | reverse complement strand
TATGTATATGTATATGTATATGTATATGTATATGTATATGTATATGTATATGTATATGTATATGTATATGATGTATATATACGCATATATATATGCATGCATATATGTGTAAGAAAATTAAGATGTTTCAATAAAATTGAAAACACTAGATGGAACTGATAACTTTCAGTGGTGTGTATGTGTGTGTGTGTGTGTGTGTGTGTGTGTGTGTGTGTGTGTGTCTGTTCCAGAAACTGAAAAAATAATTGAGGCATTTCAGTCCTAGACTCAATCACTTACAAAGGTAAATGTTCATATCTGCATTGTAAAAGCTGTTCTAGAAAGTAGAAAAAGAGAGATAGCCAATTTCATTTCAGGAAGCTGATATTATTGTGAGCCTCGAGTAGGGTAAGGAGAATGGCAGGGACAAAACCAAACAGACTCATTACATTTGACATATAGAAACTAAACTCCTAGAAGAAATAGTGATTATTGGAATATAATGCTGAATTGAAAGATTACCACCAAGTAAGAGTTAACGCATGAAGAAAGTGTTTAAACATCAGAGGATCTGCTTCAAGTCACTGATGATGGATGAAAGAATAACTGGACTAATATTTTAATATAGTCAAAGAACTTGCTGAAGCATACATCTACTTATTTAAAAATGATTTAAAAAATAAGAACAGAACTTTCTCAGACTGATAGAGCCGAATACTAAATGACTACAGACATTTAGTGCCCTTAAGAAAATAGATTATATTTCTGAATGAGAGCATATTTATCTGAGTCAGAGAAAAGAATTTTTGAACAAGATTTGCGTGGGACAAGGAGCAAGATGAAAAATTAATAGATTTAATTACATCAAAATTAAAAATCGCTTCTCACTGATGGCCATGATGAGTGAAATTCTCAAAGAAGTCATGAGCATGGCAACGAGTTTTTCAATTTATAAAAGCAATAAGAAGTGAACATCTGCATTATTAAATAATTCCTGCCAATTAGCAGAGAGGAAACCTAACAGAAAAGTAGGCAACACCTACGGGTAGAGAATCCACTGCAGGAGAAAACAAACAGGCTAACATGTGCTTTAAAGATAGTGAACCCCATTATAGATTTTTTAGAATTCCAATTAAAACAACGAGGTAATACCACACACCTATCAAGCTGACAAACATTTTAAAGTCAGACACTAGACACTGTTTTGGTTGACGAAGCAGGGAAAGGGACAGATGTAATGTTACGCTCCCTGCTGTTGAGAGTGTAGTACGCACCATCACTCCAGAGCACGGGTGCATTGAAGGTTCTACATGCAGGTATTTGAGGACTGCCTAGTGCATTCTGGAAATACCTATAAGGGAAACAGTCACATGGATCTGCAAGAACACTTACAGAACTCTATTTGTGACAGTCAGAAACTGGAAGGAACCCAGGTGTCTTATGATACGAAGTTCCTTCACCAATGGCCTCTTGGTCTCTTACAAGGTCAGCCCTCAGCAGCACTCCATGACTTCTTCAATTGTGTAACTCTCATGCTGCCTGGACTAGGAATACTCAGTAGCATAGATAAGTAAGTAGTATTCAGTAGCATAGATAAGTAATACTCAGTAGCATAGTTAATTCTGGAAAACATGACAGTCCATGGAAAAAGTAAGAGACAGGATGAACTCTATCCATCACTCAGTGTATAGACCAACTAAAACCAAACCACGAGACACTGCATATATTTATTTTGCAATAAATTTATAAAAGACGTCTGAGAACCTGTAGTCAGTCTAGAGCATGTGGGCATGGGAGGGTGCAGGGGAGGTGGAGACCAGGGAGCAGAAGAGAAAATTGAAATAGACTAGCACAGGAGAGTCATTTGCTATGGGTGAATGAGGATAGTTTGCCATGATTTGAGAAATGTAATTAATTCGATTTTTATAGCTTGAGTTTGCAGAAAAAGACACATGCGCGGGAAACACTGGGCCACTGCATAGCAGATACAGTTCTCAGAGAGGGAAAAGAATAGGCATTGTGTTACTCCGTAGTCAGTCTTGCCATTCACTTTGCAGACATTTATTCTAAGAAAGGAAATACCAAATTAAAGTGACGTGAGTAACTTGAAGATAGTAGGTTTTTTTTTTCTGTCTTGATTTAATTGATTAATTTGCTTTTGTTTTATAATTACACAAGATTTCTGAGCACTGGGGACGTGTCCCTGATTTTCTGTTCATAAAAACATAAGCTTCCTTGGTCACAAGAATACTCTAAATGCTGAGTCACTCAGGATATTTTTCCATGGGGATTTCTTTTTCTTATTACCTTGTGTCAAATGCTGCTTCAGAAGCTGAATTTTTGTGCCTCTAAGGACCTGAGTGCTATCTTCAGGCAAGCTGGTTTGATGCCCCAAATGTGCAGATATGCCTCTTGTTCCTTCCATACTTGAGAATATTTCTTCAAATTTTCCCAAATCCTTCTTGCATATTTCTTTTCATGACACTTAGACACCCAATTTGGTTTGTACATGTAAAGGTTTGTTTTTGTTTTTGTTTTTGCTTTCAAATGAAATTTGGGAATATTTAAAAAAAAAAGCATCTAAAAGTAGCTTAGCAGTGGACAACAGAGATTGCATACACGCAGAAGAAATAAAGGAATTTTATTAAGTGGCCCATCTAAACCACTATAGGGTATTGCCTTTTTTTTTCAGTCATTCATGGAAGAATATTGCTGTCTCACATTGAGTCTCTTGACTTTACGAGAGGACTTAGTTTCAATGCTGCTGCAGTGAGACCATCACATGTTACACAGACCCCAAGGGCAAGGGAAGATGAACCATTCCACATTCACTCTCTATGGGTTCATCCTTCCTCGGGACAACTACCTCCTTCTTCCTATCTAACCTCTATTTGGCAAACAATCTTTAACTTTATCTCCACGAATTTCTTCATCTATCTCTACAAAAATCATTCTTTATTCCACTGAGCATGTGGGACTTCCTTCTTTCAGTCCTTGGCCTGTTTGACACTGATGATAAGTTTAGGGTAGCAGCACACTGGTATTGTGTGAGTGTTAACCCTTGCAAGTCAGGGATGGTGGACGATACACTGTCCCAGCTCATACACCCATGTACATGAAACTCGTTATAGGCACACAATATTCTAAAAATGTCTCATGAAATAAATAAATAAATAAATAAATAAATAAATAAATAAATAAAAAATACACTCCTGCCTCTTTTTGACAAATCTCTGCCCCTTCCCCTGGAACATTAATGCCTTGCTGGGTCCCATGTTTTCTCATTCATTCATCCCATGTCCAACTCTACAACAATAACCACAAAACATTTAATTTTTGTAAGAAGACCATTAGCATTGTCCTCATTTTTGGAAATAAACCAATGCTCAGAGAAGCCAAAAACTCTTACTCAGAAAGTCATTGGCAAGAACTGAGACTCAAACCCAGCTCTGCCTGATTCTTCCTCAGTTCTCCTATCACCACTACCACAAAAGAAAAAAGAAAAAAAAAGGATGATGCAATGAATGCTGTGGGAATCGTCAAGGTCTTAGTCTACCTCAGAGAAGACAGGGAATGTGCAATAACCCTTGGAACATTGTGAGGGACTATTATCCATGTAACTATTATAATGGTTATAATTACTACTGCATCTCCCATTACTGTTAGCAAAGACCTAGCATGACTTCCCTTGATAAGCTGCTGTAGCCATTCCTTAAGTAGGGGCCAATGCTCTCTCCTACAAAAAGAGTGGGGCAGAGAATCTTGGAGGTTGGTCATCCTGATGAGGCATCTCATCAAGGTCAGGGAGAAAACAGTAATAGTGATTCCTGTTCTGGGCAGCTCTGTATGCTTATGCCAGCTGTTCTATCCACGGGTTTAGGCATCATGATCAAGTTCTGGAATCATCAGGGCTCTATAACTAATCCGTTGTGTCTTATGAGGGAGGGTACCTCTCAGAGGAAAGAGCAGAATTACACTAATATACCAAATTACAATTCCATTTGCCCAGACAAGACTGGTTTTTAAAATCTGTCCTCACGGAAGAGAGCAAGAAGAAAGGCAAACCCCTACCCTCCCCCAACCCTCATCAGCACACCAAGCTCTCTGTCAGCCCTGAATGAACCTTGAGGTGAGCACAGACCCACAATGACCTTGCCTGTATGGTAAGGCAGGCAGAAAAACCTCTGCCAGCTAATATAGGGCAGTCATCAGCTGTCAGACAAAAATATTTGTCAGTTCCTGCTGACCGAAGCTGAGTTGGAACCAGCGACCCCACTGTACAAATCTCCTGACCCCATTAAGGCAGCCAGCACAGCACAGCCTCATTCCTGGTGATGGCTAGTACCAATGCTGATACTACTTGTGCTTAGGACTCAGACAGAAACCTGGATGGGCTTGGAACCCCCCATCCGTTCTACCACCTGTGTGCTTTTCTGTTCCCATTAGCCTGGTCTGGTGATAAGAATGACACCAGATGCAATGAAACCAGTGCTCATGGTGTGATGGCGCTCTCCTGAGAGCTGGCAAAGGTGAGGTGAGGTGAGGTCACTGCAGGTATGTGGCATTTCTCAAGGTGTGGGACATTTTTCAAGTGAGGCAGGTATGTGGTTGCATATATATTGTGTGTTATGTGCAGTGCATGTACTTAACATTGAATGTGTGTATGTGTTTGTGGTTGGGTATAACAGGATGTGGGCATGGTTGCACATACCTATTGTTGTGGGTATGTGAATGTGTTTTTTGGGTTTGTTCTAGGTAGCTAAAGTATGAGAGTGAGGTCGAGAGGCAGGACACGTGATGAAGGCCAGAAAGAGGCAGGCACCAGAGGAGGAAGGAAAGACACTAATAAAGGATGGAATGATAACACGAAGGGGAAAAATTACTCTGTAGGAGTGATGGATCTTAGAAGCAGACGTCTACTGGAACACTTAAGTAGATGGATGCATTGAAGGGCCCATTGCTGACCTAGGTTAATGAATGGGAAGGGAAGCAGCAGCTGCGGCTGCAGCAGAATGCATTCAGAAAGCAAGGGCTGACAGATGACAAGCCCTCACTTCAGCCCCAGTCAAGTCAGCAGTCCCTCTCGTAAGCAGGACTCAGTTCCTTCTAGCCTGGCTCTCTGCTGCATCAGTGTGAGCGTCTGCCACATCAGGCACAGGACAGGGAGGAAAGAGGTACTGCTTTCTTCTGCCTTAGCAGGGACGAGAACTAAGAAGTGAAGCAGACGAGCAGGGTCTATCCACTCCACACATTGTCCTGAGAACATGAAGGGAGTGGATGTAAGAAATGACAACTCAGAAGGCAAGCCAGGCCTACAGGTGAGTACACAGCCCCTGTGTTCTACATAGACTGCTGAGAGGGTCCAGAGTAACCTGCCCTGAGGATGAAGTAACACCCTATCCCTGACACCCCACCTGTGGTGCAACTGCCCAGTTCTGGACAGCAAAGTCCTGGCTGGAAACTTTGAAGACCATCTTTCAAATAAAGAGACCATTCTCAAGTGGTCCCAGGGGTTAGGGCTTCTTCAAAGCCAATGCCTAAGAGTTGGCAGCCCCTCTTCCCTCCTGCTCTCTACAGTTGTTTACAGCACTCAAACCTTTGACTGGGTCATACACATTTTGAGATAAACACATTCTCATTGATTCCTTAAAAGCAGAAGTTCACAAACAGGGAATTCTCTCCTCTCCAAAATCAATAGAAAAAGATAGAATTTCTCTTTCACTCCCTTGCCAATCCCCGGAGCCCATTTTGAGAACGTGAACTAGAGTGGAAGAGGAGGAGGGAGAGGAACAGCAACAGATGCAAAGTGTGGACTAGACTACAGTTTCTAGTTTTCACATAGATTTTTTTTCAAGACTGAGCCAGGCTGCAGAAAGGTAGGTACCAAATGTCTGGGGAGAGGTTCTCAAACAGATCAATACTTCTCAGATTGGAAGAGAAGGAAGAAAGAGGACAGTGTGGAATCTCTGCCTCTGAACTTCCTTTGTACAGTTTTCGGAGTGCTGGGAATTTCAAGCAATCAGAAACCCTAATCAGAGTTATAGGCCTCTGCTGGGCAGGACTCAGGAGGTAAAGTAAGGTGCCCTGCCCCCCTCCCCAAAATCAGCTTCTCAGGAGGACTGGGACTTCGGAAACCTAGATTAGAAAGGGACAAGCATCTAGGTTAAGGAAAGAATGAAACCTAAACTTACTGGAAAAGACTCCCTTGGGTCTAGAAGAGATGGAAGAAAAGGCCAAGGAGTCTGTCAAGAAGAGTAATTAGCCAGAAACCAAGTGTCATAGAGGTCTTGGTTCTCATGTGCTGTGAGGATGGGGAGGAGGGACGGAGGCCATTGGACTCCACTTTTTTCTTGATTGGACAAGTTAACTCATCAAACAACTCCCTTCAAAACCCTCAGAAACAAACAAATAAACAAAAACCCTTTAGAGGAAACCAGGAGAGACAGCATAGAAGCCTTTCAGCAAAAGCTTCAGGAGACAGGACTTATGAAGGAAGCAAAAAGATGAGTTGTGGACATTTCCTTTCATGCACATTGCAGTCAATGGAAGGAGCTCTGTGTTTTACTTTCACCACAGCCATTTTTGAGGGATAGAGGAGCTGAAGTGAACAGACCCACAAGCTCTGCTCCCACAGGAGACTTCCTTTTGATCACAGAGACCTAGATGGTCCACAGAGACCACAACTGCAGAAAGCACAATGTTGCAGCTGACAATATCCTGAAAGGAGAGGTGGAGAGAAGGAGCAGGTTGCTAGGAAAACACAGGTGTTCAAGCAATTGGGTAATTATGATGGTTTTTTCTTTCCCTCATCACTAATCTTAACTTTTGTCACGGTAATTTTTTTCTATAGTTAATTTTAAAGGTAGATCTGGGGTGAGTGTCAGAAAATTAAGGTTCCCTGTCCTAGACACTCATTGTTTGCCAGAGATGTGTTTCTCCCAACAGTAACAACCTGAGTGACTTCCAGAAACTCATACCCATCTCTTCCAACTCAGTTTCCATGCCATTACAATGCAGGGCACTGTATTACATTACAGGGCACTGAATGGGCTCAAGGCTCTGATGAAAGCTGCATGAGATGTGACTTAGATGTACTGACCAAAGCAAAACTGGCATTTGCAAATGAGCTGGTTCTTTGGTTCCTACAGTGCCCAGGCCAGCACAGAAACTGAGCATAGCTCCAGAAATACTCCCTCGGCCCCATGGAAATGTGAGCATCCAACCAGCAGAAAGAGACCTATAGGAGAGATTGTAGATTTCCTATTGTTAGTGACCAATTGAATCTTTTCCATTTTCATATACTTCAGTCTCTCTATCAGTAAAAGACTTTGTTTACACCCTGAGATCACCATGCGTAGCAAGTGAGGATGGTTATCAAAGGTCTTTAAGAAGCACGGGCTTTTATCAAAGTTTGCTCATCGAGTATTTATGGAAATCACAAAAGACTTGCCCAGTTATAATCATAGACAGTGAGAGGGAGAGGGAGAGAGAGAAGGAAGGAGAAATGAAGGAAGGGAGGGAGAGAAGGAAAAGGCTACGGTTCTTTGGAGTATGGAACTCCAATTCGGTTGGACCTAACAGGATTGGCTTTGGAGATTAGAGAGGCAAGCAGTGCAACACTTGAGACATGAAAGCAGAGGAGAGGAGCGGCAAGATTAGAGCAAGAGATGGAGAAAGGCAGTGGTGGCAAATAAGAACAAATATGATATATAATACGTATGTTTCAAAGATGGCATGATGATATTAATTTGAAAAGAAAAGCTGAGCCAGTGAGATGGCTCAGTGGATAAAGGCACTTCAACCAAGCCTGATGATCTGATTCTGATTCCAGGAACCCACATTTGTGGGAGGGGAGAACTAACTTCTCAAAATTGTCCTGTGACCTCTAAATCCACACCATAATGAGTGAACATGAACACACATGCATAGATACACATACACACACCAAGTAAATAGATGATAGATTAGATAGATAGATAGATAGATAGACAGATAGATAGATAGACAGACAGATAAATAGACAGATATAGAGAGATGGATAGATGAACATAGGTAGACAACAGATAGAAGATAGAGATAGATGATAGATGATAGATGATAGATAATAGAAAATATAGATACTAGAACTATAAAAGAAGAAGAAGAAAAAGAAGAAGAAGAAGAAGAAGAAGAAGAAGAAGAAGAAGAAGAAGAAGAAGAAGAAGAAGAAGAGGAGGAGGAGGAGGAGGAGGAGGAGGAAGAAGAAGAAGAAAAGAGAAAAGGAAAGGAAAGGGACTACCAGAAAAAACAAACAAACAAACAAAACCAGACCCCCCCTCAAAAAAAAATTAATTGAGTGCTGAATGAGCAATGGCTTCCTAGGAATGGAAGAAGTCTGTACCTTTTCTTCTGACCTGGCTAAGGTGTCTGAGAAGGATAAGCAGGATTGAGACCCTAAAATAGGAGAGGAAGCAACAGATAGTTTGGGTCTTTAAAGGTGAAGGGCATGATGTTGGTCGTACTAGCTCATCACCACAGCACTTAGTTCACAAAATCAGGATGTTCGAGAGCATTTTCTGTGGCAGTGTCTCCAGTGATTTGTTCATCTCACTGTCACCCACATTCCCTCACAGAGCCCCTGCTCTCCACCAGTTTCACAGAGTCCCAAGGATCTCAATCAATATCAAGAGTAGAGGCTTCAGAGCCAAGCTGTTGTGGAAGGAGCCACCTGTGCAGAGGTGCTAGATTTGCAATAGTGAAAAAGAAATCTGGGCCACACCAGCCCCAACTGACCTGAGAAGTGAGAGATAATGAGACACTCTACTGGCCCTATCTGAATTCCTGATCCTTAGGCTTTTGAGAAATGGCAATGTATAAGGGTGCTTTCAGCAGCTTTGTGGTGCTACAATAAATAGTGAGACAGGAAGTCAAAGCTGGGGTGGGGCATCCAAGTGACACTTTATTCAGGAACATTCGAGGAAGGTTTTACTGAGGGAAGTTTCCAGAATTCCTCCTTACCTGGTTTTGCACTGTGCCTCCAACTTTACCCAAGGACAGCCCTACAGTCTTTAACAGCACAGTGGGAGTAAAGTAAATGCCTTCCCTTAGCAAAGTATTGGGATGCAAATCCTCAATCAATGAAGGAAAATTAAAAGAGATTAAGGCTGCATCCATGACCATACATACATGTTTCTCTCCCTTCAAGAAACTTCTCTTTTGACTTTGATTTTTCTCTTCTATGTTTATCGTCTCTATCCTTCCTTTATCTCCCATCTCCCTTCCTGGCTCATTCTAATCATATTTTCTGACTTTTGATTCCATTCCCACTTCTTTGTACATCTTGCTATCATCTAGTTCTAAGTATCTCAGCTGTGCAACCTCTCAGAGCAGACAAAATGTCCTCCATAGCAATTCTCTGGCCCAGAAAGGATGATGCATTCAATGTTCATAAACTTAGGAGCATGCAAAGCCAGTCTGTCCACAGTCTGCAAGGGGAAATTATAATTTCTATTCTCAGACCCAATACCACTTAACCCAAGGGTGAATGTTTAGAATAATTTGGAGTTCTGACATTTGCCTGTTCCTATTTTAAGGAACAAGTCAAGGATAGCACATAGAGATTATAACCAGAAATCACAGATGAGCAAGGAGAGGGTGGAGATTTGGGTCTTGGATATTAAGAATAGTGTCAGATATCCAGGTTTGGGCAAGAAAGACCAAGGCAATAAATCATGATATTTAATAAGGTCACCATATAGCTCTGTCAGAGTGTATGTTGTATTTTCTATGTGTCTTATTTCTTTCTTTCTGATCTCTTTCAGTTGCTCCAGCCACCCTGGATATAATAACTTTCTTACCCCAGACGCTTCCATGACTCATCTCTTTCATCAAGCCTAATGGATGTCCATTGCTCTGAGTATCCCCCATCCCATGATATAGCTCCTGATAATTTACTGTCCTGACTTCTAGACTTGTCTCCTTGTCTTCCATAAAGAAATCAGACAGGCCAAGGGCTTCTTTTGTACCTATTCAGAGTCAGGCTTGGTGTGAGCATCTGTCAGGTGGCTAATAGTGTGTGGTAGATGGATTGATTTGAATCTTATGCAAGCTAGTATGGAAGCAGGGGTGGGTATCTTCTCTCTGTCAATGATGTCAAACTCAATGGTGTTGCAAGGAATCTTTGGCCTATTCTCTGGACCCAGGAAGTATGCACTTCAGTTGTTCTTCAGGACACTCTGCCATCTGAGTATGGTGAAGACAGTGGGTTCATGTGGGTGCCTTGTGACCAGAGGCTGGACCTTCTTTGAAGGAAGCCAAAGACATGGCCACTCCTGCCCTGGGGAAGAAGTTTGACTGGCCTGAGAGGTCACTTCTAAGTTTCAGTAGTTATCTGATGAACAGTTACTTTTTTTTTTTACTTGTTTTTCTTCTTGGCAGCTAGCCTTCCCCCGTGCAGGGGTCCTGTTTCCTGTCTGTGAGAGTCAGACATACAGGTTCTGATGATTTTGTTTCCAATTGCAGTAACAAAATATTACCCAAAGCAACTTGAAAACCCAAGAGTGAACAGCAGTTCAACTTGAGGGTAACGACCCTTTTGGCTGTCCAATGACCCTTTCCCAGGAGTTGTATAAGACCATCCATCAGAAAACACAGATATTTACATTGTGATTTATAACAGTAGCAAATTTACAGTTATGAAATAGCAATGAAAATATCTTTGTAGTTGGGGGATAACCAGAACATGGGGAACTATACTAAAGGGCTGTAGCATTACAAAGGTTGAGAACCACTGCTTGGCTCAGTTTGAGGGTAGAGTCCACCAAGCAGGGGAAAGCACAATATTAGGAGTGTGAGGTATTTGGTCACAGACCATAGTCAAGACATAGACAGAAATAAATGATGTCATTTTGTTTGCTTTTTTCTTCTTTTATCAGCCCAAGATCAGAATGTACAGGATGGTTAGACTCAAGGTGGGTCTTCTCTTTTATCTAAAAATGTTCTAGAAACTTCCTCATTAACACAGTTTGGCTACTCACAGTATGGCCAAGGAATTAGCACTAGTAGACTGTTACAAATGCAGAAGGCTCAAGTATAAATGATGGCTCCTATATGAATACTAAGCTTTCAAGAGGCTGAGGCCAGAGCATTGATTATGTGTTCAAGGTTGGACTAAACTATATGATAAGATTCTATCTCAACAAAACAGAAGAAAAAGAAAAATGATAGGAAAGGAGGAGAAAGAACAGGAAGAAGGGGAGGGAAAAAAGAGTAGGATGAGAAATGGGACAAATAGGAGGAGGAATTGTAAGAGGAGATGTAGACTCTTCATCCTAACTCCAGACCTATTGGATCAGAAGTTGCATGTTTAGTGGGATCTCCAAGCGGTGTCTATGCCCTTTGTTTCCATTTGAGAAGCTCTTGGATAATCAATGTGTTTCAACCAGCTTTAATGGGAGTAGATTCTGATTAACCCCCTGTACTGATGTGGGTTGGGTGCATCCTACATACCATGTACCCAAGAAATCTGTATGAGTGACATTATCTATTGTTCTTGGCCCACGAGAAGTGGCACAATTAGGAGGTGTGGCCTTGTTGGGTGAAGTGTGTCACTGCAGGGTTGGGCTTTGAGGTTCTGAGCTTAGGTTCCACCCAGTGCAGAAGGTACCCTCCTCCTGGATGACTGCAGAATTGAGTCTTCTGGTTGCTTTCTTATCAAGATATAGAACTCTCTGCTCTTCCAGAACCATGTCAGCCTGCATGCTGCCATGCTTCCCACCATGATGATAATGGACTAAACCTCTGAAACTGTAAGCCAACCCCAATTAAATGTTTTCCTTTATAAGTGTTGCCTTGGTCATGGTGTCTCTTCACAGCAATGGACACCCTAACTAAGATACCCATAAAGCATCTTGTCTGAGAAAAGAATGCGGGATGAGAGCCATGGGGTAACTTCTAAGTGGTCATGTGATTTTGATGGTAATTTTTTTTTTTTTTTGAGGAGAAATGTTTTCTGTTGTGGGCAGCCCAGTGCTGCTCTTTGACACGTGCCATAGTTTCTTCAGTGCCACCCACATATGCAGTATGATGTCCTCATAACAAGGAGGTGATGTTCCTTAACCATGCCTCTCTGAGACTAGCTTACCAGGTCCCAGGATACAATCCATTCTATCAAGAGTAGAGTGGATCCATTGCTTAAGTGTGGAAGGTGGGAGAGGCAAATTATGGTGGCAGTCACCTGGCATCTCAAAAGAAGCCAGAGGGTAGCACTGAATGCTACTCTAACAGGCACAAGGATCGCCTTTTGTGTTTTGTTTTATTTTGAACCCCTGCCATGACTAGAACCATGCAAATAGTACGTATATCCTCTAACGATATCAACAACTCTACAAGGCACAAGCATAGCCTCCCTTTTAAGAATAAGCAAGCAGAAGGAAGCAAATGACTTATGTGAGTTCCATTGCATCGTGAGAGGTGAGGCTGCACTCTGACCTGCTTTCCTCCAATCTTGTCTCCTGCGGCCCTGTATCTCCTTGCCTAGCAGCACAGATGCTCTGGGATGGCAGTTCACTTGCTCAGGTCCCAGGCCTCTGCCATGTCGAAGGCTTCAGAGCTGAGTAAGGTCGACACTGGGAATCACAGCTGGCCAGGATTGTCCCAGAGTCATCAGATTCCCTATCTCATCAGAAGCCTGAGCATCTGCTCCTGCCTTGGTTTCCCTATATTCTCCCAGCAGGTAACAGTAAGTGATAATGAATTATGTCACTAGGGGCAGAGCGTGATGAAGAGATAATGAGAGTAAAGTAGATGAAAAATAAAGTGGAGTAACCGCCATAATTACAGCTCTGCAGTGACCCCCCTCCTTCCCTGTAATAGAGAACAGAAAGAATTCTCCAGAAGCCCATAGTCAAACGTAGAGCCTGGCTGGCAGTGTGGTGGATGAAAGCCAATGAATGGAAGCCCTAAGTCTATCCAGCTCCATGCCTGAGTCTCCTCTGAACCATATGCCATGGGCCACATGACACAGGTCAGCTGTGCAATCAGCAGCAATGTGAGGTGACTTTCCAGCCCCCACGTTTCCCCTCCACACAATACATTGCTCATGGATAAACCACATTTTTAGTAAAATTGTACATGCTTCAGTCAAGAGCGTGTAATTACCCAGGTGGGTGTTTTCCAGTAGAAACTTGAGTTAAATGATTTAAAAAAAAAAAAAAAAAAAAACAGTCCCTACACAAGTACAAATATTAGCAACCATTAACCTGGCTGGGGTTTCTGGTTAATGGCCAGTAATGTTGAAGGAAACACTAGAGCTGTCAGATGTGAGGTCGTAAAGCTGGCCGTGAGGAGAAGTCGCGGTAGTGAACAAGAAGAGAGAAGAGGGGGGCAGCTATGCAAGGTGTCCTCTTCAGAGTCTTGAAGACCTCTCTGGCTTCTGGTAATTTTCAAGTCCAGAGCAGCTACCAAAAGCCCACACTTTGTGGAAAGAATGTGTCAGAGCAGGACAGGGCCTTGTCCTCCTGATGGAATTCTTCAGTATTCCTCTCTATATATAGTTTGCAGCAGGATCCTCCTCTCTGTCTAGACTCCATATCCCCTCTTCTCTCTTTTGTGGTTAGCTAACAGTTAATGGTCTACTCTGATTTTGCAAAGTCTGGTGAATGTCCTCATAGGGACCAGATTGGGGTCATGAAATTCATTTCACTCACATTGTGACCTCTGCCACTGCAGTATTTCCTGCCTCCTGGGGCACGAGGCTGGTTGCTTCATTAACCCCTGAGATCTGTCAAAGCCTGTCTGGGGATTGAAGTAAATGCATGGACCTAGTGGTGTGACACCCGAGAGCTCAGATCCAGGACACAAGGCCAGGTGAGAGAAAGCTGCTGAGATGTGGCTGCTCTTGCCACCTGCACTAGGGCACAAGAAAGGACATCAAAGAAATGGGTAGCATCTGGGAACTGAGGAGAGAGAAGCATTTTATCGCAAGTCGGCACTTGGTAAGGAAATGAGCTTCTAGCCTTGCCTAGTAGTTCCTTATTCAGTTGCTTCTCAGTTACCATTTAGTGTGCATTGTAACACGTTAGACTCGGTGCTGCACAGGAATGAGAAGCCATATGCAGGGTGTCCATGATAATGGATGGAGAGTAGCATGCCACGGTGAAGGGGAGAGACATGGCGAAATATCTAGAAATTCTTGGTTCCGGAAACATGCTCATGGAAAGAGAACAATTACACTAAAGTTTAAAAGCTAAGTGAATGAGGCAAGACTATAATATATTCAGGAAGGCACGTGGTTTCGGATGAAGAGAGAAATTGTTGGAGTCACAGTTCATCACAGGCCTATGTGCAAGACTCAGGTTTTTAATGCCATTCTGGAATCTATGGGGTGAGGAAGTCAGGGAAATATGGTTATGGTCCAATCCAGAATCCAGTTTACGTCTAGTGATCTTCATCCTGATAGTACTCTATTTGGGGCTAGATTAGAAGGAACATGAGTTCAAGACCGCTAAAGTAATTCAGGGAAAGGACAATGATGACTGTAACTAAGACCATGGATGGAGGTATGGAAAAAAGAATAGGATGGGAGCTGAGACAGAAGAGAAGGTTACAGGCGCCGAATACCTACTAGCATCAAGAAAGAGAATGAATGACACAGGTTTGTAGGTAGGGTTCAGATACTTGGGAACAGTGCAGGTTTGGGGGATGTTGAGAGTTTCACGATAGACGTCTAGGCTTTGAGTTTTGAGGATCCTGTGATCATTTAGGTAGGGGAATCCATAGAACTCTTCCTTTGTACCTGGTCATCAGGATCCAGAAGAAGCAAGAACAGAGTCCATCCAGGTCAGACGCTCATTGGAAAACTGGCCATATGGAGCAAAGTGAAGGTATGGCATCCAGTCTCATTTATCCATAGGAAGTAGCTACTTAGTACCCTAAGAACTTCTACCACGGTGCCAAGACACTTGAATGGGTATACACAACTATATCACATCCAACCAGATAAGGCTGCCAAATAAAATATGGAACATTCAGTTACCTTGGCATCCCATATAACAAATATGTTTTAGTATACCTATGTCCCAAGGAGTTAACAGGATATACTGGAAACTTAATAGCTAAACCCACAGGGAATAGAGCAAGGTCTACCTTAGGTCCTGGTTATATTAGGCCCAGAAAATTGTACCTGCTAGTAGAAAATAATGTCTTGAGAAACTCTAACTGAATCTGAGAGCTCTGTGTGCCTGCTTATCCAAAAAAAAAAAAAAAATCGCCTGTTTAAATTAGGGCTGTCTGTATGCAGTGGTGTGGGGGTGGGGTGGGAAGGAATGCTGACCTTCCCATGAAAGGCACAGGTTTGGCTCTTACAGAGGAACTGGTTTATTGTAGACAGCCAACAAATGTTTGGATAAAGAAACAGATGGAGTGATGCAGATTCAGTTCCTACTTCCTCATGGGTACAATAAAACCTTCTTTTGCAGACATATTGTGAAGACCAAATGAAATACTTTGAGCAAAAGTGCCAAACACAGGCACTTGTTTGTGCTTTGCCTGCCTTACCTGCTCCGGTCCCTAATGGGTCCACCAGTGACCAACAAAGACAAGGAGAGACACTCACAGATAAGACATTTTGACTTAGGGACTCATCCTCAATGGGAAAAGTGATAACATGAGCAATGATATTATTTTGGGCTTTGCAGTTGTTTTGTTTTGTTTTGTTTTGTAGTTTTTGAAATAGAGTCTCCTGTAGTTCAGGCTGACCTTGAACTTCTTATGTAGCCACAGCAGGCCTTGAACTTCTGATTCCCCTGTCTCTGCCTGTTACGTATTAAGATTGCAGTCATGTGTCACCAAAGCCCAGTTATCAATTTTATTTTATTTTCTAAATGTAGCAAATAGAAGATGGGACAATCCTAAATGTCACTCTTCTGTCAAACTGATTTTGTCACTTGCTATCCACTCAGTGACAGCCATCAGTCTCTACTGAGACAGATTCTGTGAGCCAGCTCAGCAAAGATCCCCACTGCATAAGCTACAAGCCCATGTGTCCTAGAGGTGAATTCTAACAAGGCCAGAGGACACTCCACAGCCCCTTTTCTCTGTAACTAAGAAACTTCCAAGTTGCTGTCCTTGCCCAGTAACCCTGGGCTCCCAGCATGCTCTGAGCTTGCTGAGGAGAAAGTTGTGCATCCTGCAGGTTTCTGTCTGATTTATCATTGTCATCAGTCTGCTTTCACAATTCCCTTTCAGTTCGGAAGCGTCTTCTGAAAAGCTGCTTCCTGCTAGGCTACAGTCATCACCCTTTTGCTCAATCAGCATACTTACAGCTTACTCCCAGTCTGTATCTCTCATGCTTTTTCCTCTGCCTGGAAATGCCACTGCTGCTTTGCGCTAGGACCTTTTCCTAACTTCTGTTCCGCCTGCCATGTGTCTCCAGCCTCTGGGACCCACAGGTCTATTTTTCTCTCTAAATTCCCAAGAATGGTACCTTGACATCTTTCCCTAAGAACCCTTAAATATATCTATGAAGATTTCAAAACAAAACCTTTTAAACTATGTTTAGTTATTTGTGTGTATGTGTGCCACAGTGCACATGCAGAGATCAGAGGACAACTTGCAGAGATCAGCTGTCTCCTTTCAACATATGAGTCCCAGCAACTGAACTCAAATTGTTGGGCCTGGTGGCAGGCGCCTTTACCTACTGACCCATCGCACTGTCCCTCTGCCTTTGTTTTGCTATTTAATTTCTTCTGAATATTCTGTCTCCTAATCAAATTGTAAACTTGGGTGAGGTGGAAAGGGTGTAGGGTTCTTTCTTGTGTCCTCCAGTTGGGTTTTCTTCCTGTTGACCCCTAGGGCAAACACCAACTGGAAGACTAGATAGCAGAGAAGTGATAGAAGGGTCACAAACAAACACAGTAATCTGTCCAGAGAATCAGCATGGCTTCAAAATTTAAACAAACAGGGATCTTGCCCTTCGGGAACTCATAAGTCAAGACAGACCAGGTGACTTATGGAGAATCCAGAGCATTCCAACCAATAAGCAGGCTCAGGACACACAATGAAATGTTTGCTTGGAGCCCTGAGAGAATTAAAAACATGAGTCCTGCATATGAGCTCATTCATTTAGTCACTCAACAAATGCTTTGAAGCATCTTCCATGAACTCTGCCCAGTATCCTGTGAAGGATGGACCCATGGATGAATCATGTTTCCTGTCCCTTGGGACCTTACAACCCAATGAATAAACAACTTCCTCTCGGCCAGATAGATCCAGGCAGTCTTCAATAAAAGGCTGAATTTTAAGATGCATTCATACAGACAATAGACTACAATAAAAATAGAGTGGAAAGCATTTTTTGTGTATCAGTCACGATAACACAATTATTGTATATTTGTTGCTATTTCAGAGCCTCAAAACATGTATCCAAAGAACAAGAAACTCAAAAAAACACACAAGGGTGGGGCCCAAACTGCCAAAGCTCAAGTAGAATCAAACCAGGGAAGTGAGGAGATGTTTTCTGTGGTAATGGTGGTAATGGTATGCCCAGCACTGAGGTTAGCTCTCTTCACCCTCTCTCAGGGCTGCACTGCAGTAATGATGTGGAAAATTAGAGATCTGCTCATCAAACTCACAGCTCAGGAAACATGACTGAAGGGTGGACAACCTGGCCAGGAAGGAGATGGAGTGGCTAGGACCCCACCAGGAAAAGAGCCTGGGACATTAGCTCCCTTCTGGAGTATTTGTATGTATAAATAAATAAATAAATAAATAAATAAATAAATAAATAAATAAAGGAAGGAAGGAAGGAAGAAGGAAAGAAAGAAAGGAAGAAAGAAAGGAAGGAAGGAAGGAAGGAAGAAAGACAAGCCTGACTGGAACAGTTACTTCTGAAGGGTAGTGAGTGACAAACTAGAGCTGGATTTATGAAAACCACAACTTGTAGCCACACAGAACACTCACGCACGCATGCACGCACGCACACACACACACCAAAGTCCCCTCCCACCAAGTTTAAGCTGTCTATCTGGCCCTGGCCCTTCTCCATGTCAGTTCATTGCATGTACACACAGGTGCTAATGAGCTTACACTCTCACTCCATAGGGAGATGCGACATTGAGATGCTATTAACCAGGGTGGACAACTACCTCTTATGCTAAGTAGAGATAGCAGCGGGCAATTAAGGACGCTCGGTCTCTATGATAGTCCTCAAGGTACTAGGGGTACTCAGACAGTGACACCCCCGCACAGGCCAGGTGACCTCCCTTGAGCAGCCCTTTCTGGCTCTTTTGTGTCTTATTTCTTTTCTCCATTCCTCAGGTAGCAGAATATTGGGGGCCCCCCAGCACATCGGTCTGCTGGGCCTCAGAAAACCTGTCCTGCTGTGATGGATTTTTTAATTGGATTGTGACAAACATTTAATACCTAATAGAGCTCTTACCAGCACAGTTAATTAAGAATGTGACTAATCTAATTCAGTGGGAGCTGAGAAAGAGAGAAAGGAGAGCCAGGAGAGAGGGGAGCAGGATTTGGGGGGAGACAGGGGTGGCTAGAGTTGCAAAATGACTGCTGAGCTTATTTTTGTTGCTGTTTGGAGCAGGGGACACAGAATGCACAGAGGCTGCATTGAGTTTGCAAGACAGAAGCAAAATGCTAGCAAGTTGCAGAGTGGCCAAGCAGACATGGTCTTCTCTTCCCGCCTTCTCTCTCAGTCCCATTGTGCACATTGGCTTGTCGCCTCTGGCTTGTTAGCAATGCCTGAGCGAACAGGGTTTTGTGGATCTCAGAAAGCTGTATAGAAAACTGCCAAGTGTTGAGAGACTCATTACTGAACCTGCCTCACAGAGAGTAGCACGCCTTGGCACTGCCAGCCCAGAGCCAATGGGCCTCTCACCCCCTCATGGCCTCTCACTGAACACAAATACGTTCTTTGTAACTCCTTTTATTACATAGAACACTCACACATAAGCATATCATGTGAGCTTGCAGCACATAAATACTCATGAATCTGTTCTGTACTTACCAGGGTTTGTCTCTGGTTCCACTCAGAAGACATGTGCTTGAAAACACAAGAGAGTAACACGTGGATGAAATTAACGACACAGAAATGCATATTTCACATGTCAGTGAGCGCCCACTCTAGTGCAAAGTCCCTTCAGGTATCTTTCCCTATCTAGAAAATTACTCTGATCTAACCTTGCTGTTGTCTGAGTTGGTCCATCCCACCAGCAGCCTTGAGGCCTAAGTGCCTGCTTGCCATGGAGTGGGACTTCTCTGTGTGATTTTCATCCTGATAGGTGTCTCCCTCCCTCTTTATCACCAGCAATGGGGAGGGTAGAGAGATGCTGGGCCAGCATGTAAGGACCATGGGTAAGCAAAGTATCCTGGAAGTCCATGACGAGTTAGCATCTCACCTGCCAGAGAATGCCAAAAGGAGGGCTTAGTGTCAGGCTGCCTTTCCAAGAGTGGTGTTGGGGGAATATTAGTCCCTAATATAAAGGGTGCCATAGTAACTGCTGGGGAGGGAGAACTATTTTGAGCCTCTGCTTCAGCACAATGATATAACGGGCACTGAGCTTTACAAACCTGTGCTTTTTATAGTCTGATCTTTAATGGCAGGTGATAAGATTAGGGCAGGAGAGCTGTTATTTAGCATTCCCAGGCATTGGATATCTTACAGGGGTGCAGCTACCCATTGTCTGCACTAATCCCTGTGGCAAGTCTGCTAGGAAGGTGCCTGGGGTTCAGCTGCCTGTTGTCTCAGAGGAAGGAAAGGTGAGCTTCTTGGACATTCTCTCATGGAGAACAAGATGCTCTTTGGGCAGGGAACCTTACCAGCTTCGTGTTCAGATCAGTCAAATCAAGGCCTTATAGCCATGCTCTCTGGTCACTAGGGAAAAGTAGAGCTTCTCATTACTACTCAGATGAGAATTGGGACCAGCACACTGGCAGGGCCGTACAAATCTGACTGTTGGGGCACTTGGCAAGGCTACTTTCTATGGGATTAAAGCAAAGGACAGGTCTCCTGGTATCACCCAGAAGACACAGTAATGAAACATCGTCTTGGGTAGGTGTTTTTTTGTTTGTATTTTGTTTCTTTTTGTTTTGTTTTGTTTGCCAATGGACACAAGTGAAAAATCATTTGAGAAGAGGAACATTTATTTGAAGAAATACCCTACCAGACAAGCTTGTGAGTGAGCCTGTGGTACATTTTCTTGATTAGTAACTGATGTCGAAGGGCCGAGTTAATTATGGGTGATGCCACCTCTAAGAAGGTGATCCTGGGGTTTATAAAAAAAAGTAGGCTGAGGAATCCTTGGGGGGAAAAGTCAGTAACCATGGCTTTTTTTTCATCAGTTCCTGCCTCCAGGTTTCTGCCTTGACTTTAGTTTCTGCTCTGACTTCCTTCAGTGACAGACTGTGATTTGAATCTCTAACCTGAAATAAGTCCTTTTCTCCACACATTGCTTCTCATCATGGTGTGTTATCACAGCAACAGAAGTTCTAACTAAGATAGAACCATAGCTGGAGGAGCCAACAGACACAACCACAACAAACAAGACACCCATAAATAAATAAAAATAAATAAATAAATAAATAAATAAATAAATAAATATGCCAGGAGGTGAAAAGATGTCATTTCAACCTTTCTTTTTTTACATGTCTCTTCTTAATATCTAATTTCAGTTGCCCACCACCTAACAAAGGAGAAATGTATCCTTATGCAAATTTCAGTGATGGGTTGTTTTTGTTGTTCTGGAACTATGCTCTTACACTCTCAATAAGATGTGTCTGACGTCACTAGGAGATGTCATCTGATGGGAGGTGTGTGTCAGGTCCATCATTGATGGGAAAGTTGCAAAGTGGTACTCCCCTGCATTCCTTACATTGCCATGAAATTCTCCACTCTTTGAAGTTCTCACATGGGTAGGATTGCTGAATGCCAATGCCAGAAAGGATATGAGGCTGGTTAGAGTTGGAAATACAGATAGAACCTAGATCTCCTAGGAACTGAGTTGGTTTTGTTTTTTTTTTGTTTTGTTTTGTTTTGTTTTAATTTTTTTCCTGACAAGAGACACTTGTGCTATCAGACTACTGAAACAATGAGCCTCAAAGAATTAGAACTTCTCTGGAAATGTCATGCTGAGGAAAAAAAAAAAAAAAGACTAGGGAACCTGCCTCCAGGAGATTTCATATACTTCTGGAAATTTATCAGATTACCTGGGCCCAAACAATGATGACTCAATTGTAGGTAACCAGGACTGTTCAATTATGAATATTCCTTACTTGCCATTTAATGCAAAAGCATCAGTGCTAGCCAAAGACAGGCATGGTAGAGATCACTAGACTCTTATTTGTTCCTCTTTCCAGTGTGACCACACCAAATAAATCTTCATTCTCCACCATCACCTCCTCTCTTTAAATGGCATTTGGGAAGAAGCAGCTGAGCCTAACTTCTTAGAAATATTAGAAAAGAAACCTTTGCCCCCTCCCCACCCCCAACATCTTGAATCTCATCAGAGACAGTTCTACCTGTGAGCTCACCAACCTCCCCTACTCCACTGAAAGCAATTTGTGTCCCCATTTACACATGAGAGGATGAAGACTCAAGAGAGGGGACCAGTTGCATCAAAGGGCAACTGTGTGGTTCAAAGCTGAGCTGGTCAGGTGTGAGAATTCCTAGCAGAATGCCTCTTCTCCTCCTTCCTTTGTTGGCAAAGAGGAGTGTAAGGCAGCCCCAGTTAGAAATGATGCACCACATGCTCTGTAGTCCCTTAACTACCTCAAGCGTCTGCATCACTGAAAAGCTAGAGAGAGTGGCACAGCTCCACACTGGGCAGAGTACCTTCAGGGATGTTTCTGCTTCTTGTTTGGCTCCCCTTCTCTTTTTTCTGACAGTCCCTGCCCTCACCTTACTCCTTCTGCTCCCTGACATGACCGACACTGAGGTGGAGCCAGGAAGAGTGGTTCTCCGTTATTATGCTTTCTAGCAGAGGCTGCAGGGAATAAGGAAGCATGTTGTCACATGGGGACCAAGTGTCAGAGCACATCCCTCCCCTGACTGAGCAACCACAGTGGAGGTCCTTTTTAGTACAACATCACAGGCCTTTCCCCACAGCAGAAAACCTTTAACAACGGTTTGTCTGACAACTTAATCCCAGGAGAAAAGAGGAAGCAGGCAGAGATGGGAAGACTAGCTAGAGAAAAGAACAAGGTGATGGGTAAGACGAGGTAGAAGACCAAAACACGTGTTTACTAACTACTTCAGTATGCTGACCTTGGCCAAGTCATTAAACATTTTTTTTTTAACTTCATCTACTAACTGAAATTTAAAAATCTATGCTTACTGGGTTTTTTGTTTTGTTTTGTTCGGAAGATGTCATATATAGGAAAGTGGTTTGGAGGCTGCAAAGGATTACCAAAGTGAAAGGTATTTTTTATTAAGTAAAAAGAGGAAGATCAAGAATGACGGGGGAGAGAAAGGAGGGAGAAGCCAGAGGGCTAGGAGTAAGTGCCAGCGGAAATGAGTGCTTTCCCACGGAGAAATGCATTAGGCACTTTCAAATGTTCCTTCTTTTTCTAGAAGATCATAAAGAGAAAGCTATTCCTAATGGGCATCAATTATAACACTTAAGAGTTAGCTCGTGGCACCTGTGATGGGGAGCTATCACAGCAATCCTTGCAATTATTTCCCAGCTTCAGCTTAGTACACAACACTTCCTGTTTCTTATCCTCTGCCATTCCAGAAAGGGCATTGTTAGGCCTGAGGGAGGTGGAAGGGATAGAGCCCCCATTGGGTTGGGCTGGAATGGACTGGAGTAATTTTGGTTTAAGGTGAAGAGGGGAGGGACAATACATGCTAAATGCACAGATTTCCCCTGTTCCTCCCCCATCCTTCTCAAATCAAGCCTCAAAACTGAAGCCTGGGTTCTTGCAGGTTCCAGGGCAATCACACATGAAAATGTCTCTATCTCCCCATCATGCACACAAAATGGTATGCACACATGTTTAACTTCCTGTCAGCTCCCAGTACATAGAATGTGACAACTACCAGAGAACACAGTTTTGGGACATTCTGTCTTCCTGCCCTGCCCAGCTCTCCTGACTGGATCCTCATACTTAACTTACCTCTTTTAAACCAGAAACAGTCCTGGGAGATATAATTGAGAAGGAGGTTGCTTGCAAGGCACCAGGTGAAGGTAGACTCAAAGACCAAACCTAGGGGCAAAGGAGTTACCGATAAATGAAGAAAGAAGCCAACAGGCCTAAAGTCAAAGGCCTGGGTGGAGGTAGAAAGATCAAGTTGCAAGTCACAAGGGTTTAGGTCCTCAACTTTTCTAATTATGTGACCCTTTAACAGTTCCTTATGTTGTGGTGTCCTCCAACCATAAAACTATTTTTGCTTCTATTTCGTAACTGTAATTTTGCTAATGTTATAAATAACTATGGTAAATATCTGTGTTTTCTAATGGTCTTAGCTGATCCCTGTGAAAAGGTTGTTCAACTCCCAAAGGGGTCATGACCACAGGTTAAGAATTGTTGGTTTAGGAGGCGAGGTGAAAGAGAAAGTGGAGGGTTGTTCTTTAGACTTTGTAGGATCTAGGAATTGGGAGATATTCACAGAAGACCATAGGTACTATCAGAGTGTAGGTGGAAAACTGTGGTAGTTTGAGGGGAGAGTCTATGGCCCCTTTCTGATTCTGAACCCTAACTGGGTTTGTCTGTCTGGGCTCCATTCTATTGCCCAGGGTGAAGAAAACAGTTCCCCTAAAGCAGGTCCCAGAAGGACTAAAGAAAGAGAATTCTCCAGTTAGTTCCACAAGTTTCTGCTATTGACCCAATTTGCCTGGAGGGTCCAAGGGAAATAATGGAGAGCTTGGGCATTTTTTGCCTGAACTTCATAAAAGCCCCAGTTTCCAAGGCTGGGGTTGGGAATGAAGCTCTGTGTTACTAAAGCTTCTCTCTCTCTCTCTCTCTCTCTCTCTCTCTCTCTCTCTCTCTCTTTCTCTCTTTCTCTCTCTCTCTGACCTCTTTGCTGGGAGCCAGGCTTCTAGACCAGGCAGTTCAAGAAGCATTGAGGAATTCACACTTCCAGCAGCTGCTGGGTTCCAGGGCCTGAACATCTGGATGCTTTGATGCTAGCAGACTCTGCCCAGGGAGAGAGGCAGCAATAGAAGACATGACCTATGCCTTCAACATCTTCACAATTCAGCTGGATAGTCAGAGTATTTACTGAATGGCCACTATCTTGTTAAGTTCACGTCACCAACCCCTACCCCAAAGTAGAAACTATAGACAAAGCACTATGTGAACAATGTTCACAGAAAGAGGGGCACTGGAAAGAGCAGGAGAGGCCAGACTCAAGAAAGTTAAGTATAAGTGGATCCTACTCCAGGCCTTTCACACAAAGGCCACAGTGAATGTGATTCCTAGTAATCACTGCACATGGCAAAAGGCTGTGTGGAAGAGCAGGGGAACCTGTAGAAGGTAGAGGCCCATTTTGCTTCCAGCTCAAGTCTCTGTATTGCTGTGGACTCAGTCTGCATGGTGACACTGTTATCTATGGCATATTGTCTGTGGCCATTGGCAACTATACTATTCACAGAGCCTGTGAGCATGTGATTCTCTCTGTTGAGTGTCCTAAGGAAGGAGAGATGGGGCTACCTCATGACTGTGTAACCTCAGACAGGCTTTGACTTTGAGGGTGTACTGATCGAGAACTGTACAATCCTCTAACCAATCCCCCAAGCCTAGTAGCCAGCTGGCCCATTTGTATGCATAGCATTCTTCAGCCTCAGAGTTTATAAATAAGTCAAGGGAAGTCTTTTTTTCCCCCCAAGTGGCCAAGATGTCTCTTGAAATACAGAGGTCTCTTGAAATACAGAGATGTTCTTTTTTTCTCTTCTATGTTTCCTGACTTCACTGTTACTCTTTGGTGAGGAACAGGGCTTAGATTGAACATGGTTCCCATCTGCAGCTGAGAGGCACAGAGAAGAGAAGGGGGTGGCAGAGAGGCAGGGATGCACACAGCCATGCTCTTGGTTACACTCACAATAAGTGAAGCAAATGAATGAACAAGAGGGCAACCAAAGGGAAGCATAGGAGGGAAGGAGCAAGAAGGGTGGGAGGTTGTGGAGATGGTGCGGGTAAGACAGAGAGGCTGATAGAGACAGAAAAGAGAAGCTGGCAGGACCAGGGTCACAAGTGGAAACTACAGACCTATTGATGGAAGAAAGGGGAATGTACGGAGACACAGAGGCAGCCAGCTTAAAGAGACTGGGGCTAAACACAAGAGGGACAGAGACAGCAGGAAGTAGTAAGCAAGAACACTGAGATGGAGGGGGACAGTGCAAAGAGAGATGGTGAGGGAGGGATTGTGCGGAGAGGAAAGGAAGGAATAGATGGACCCTAGTGTCACAGTGTCAGGAGTAACTACCAACTAACACGTCAAAAACAAAAGCACAGCACTGTCTGCCTTGTATTACAACCTTAAATGAAGAAAAACACTTTATACTACAGTCAGAGTAGGGACCATGAACCAAGGACTGGGACTATCTGTTCCCAATAGCATGGTACTAGTCTGAACCTCAATTTTTCCTCCATGAAAATGGGGGAAATATTAGTGTCAGCTCCAGAGTTGTCATGAAGACTAGATAGTTTTATAGATACTATGGAATCATCTAGAATAGCAGAACAGTGCTTGGCCTATTAAAAAGACACTGGAGTCTGCAAGGACAGACAGGATGTGGGTATGCACAATTCAAAGGGACAGGAAGGCTGCAAGCAGAGATAACAAAGGGTGAATTCACCCCTTTGTAGTGAGAATTTTTAAATTTTGGTTTCTTTTTAAAAAACACAGAAAAATCATAAAAATACAAGGTGTTGTTGTTGTTGTTGTTGTTGTTTTAATCCCAGGTGTGAGATGTGAGATACTGGGCTGCTTCAGCTTGTCCACAGCAGCTGACTATGATTTGCCTTGTGCTCTAGTACAGGTGTGATTATACCAGCTGCAGATAGTTTCTGCAATTGTGTGATGTTTTTAGAGGGGATATAAATGCTAGGCCCCCAGGAGGAGAGGTTGGTTGTTGTTAACAGTTTCTTAAGTAGTTGTGCACAAAGAAGGAATTAGATATTAGATATCCTGATGGAGAAGATCAACTTGCCCCTAGGAACTTGATGCCCCTAATCAGCAGGAAGTAGTCTAATGATAATGTGACCTCCTTTCTTACCTCTTCCTTCATTCAAGGATTTCTTTTCTTTCCTCTCTATTCTTTTTTCTCTCTTATTAGGACTAGAGGTTTGAAAGGGCAGAAGAAAAAGGGTAGAGAAAGGTGGAAGAAAGAAGAACCCACAAAATAGTAAAAGACTGACTTACACCTCTTCACCCATAAATATGTTTCTTCTAGTAGACAGACTTTTTGTGGTGGGCTTTGGAGCTGGGGTAAAAAGAGAAGCTCTCAACCATGTACCAGGGCAGCAGAGCAGCTGAGAAAGTCAGAAAGATGAGGAAAATGGAAGCGTGGGTCTGTGTCAAAATAGAATCTCTACAAGTGAGAGTAAAGCTTGCCAGAAGGAACAAGGGGACATGAAGTCAAGGAGAGTCAAGCCAGCACATACCATACAGAGGAAGCAAGAGGGTGGGAATGGGATGGAGTGCTCCAGAGGTGCTCAGACTTCATCTGTAAGGAGATGCAGCACCAGGTCCATGAATCCTGGACATCCTAGGAAGAGTTTGGGGTGCTCTCTACCCTGTCTTCCAAGTTGTGTGTTGGAAGGTTCCCTTCCTAAAAAGATGTGACACTTCAGAAATGAGTTTCTTGATATCTGCCAATGGGAGGAATCACACACAGATCTCAACCACTGACAGGGGAGAGGCAGGGAATGGAAGCAGAGTGCAGACCTGGAATACAAGGAGAAAGATGAGAAGGGACCAGAAACTTGTTTTGTTTTAGCTTCATCCCCACCCCTACTTGAAGCTGCTGCTCATGTTTCCAGCATGGTTGAGTATCCTAGCAGGGGAGGAATATTTCTTCTTTTGTGCTCCTAAAGAGGGCATCTGCTATTACCAGTGACACACCAAACAGGGAGCAGTGCCCTGAATAGAATGGGTGACACTCCATCAAAGGCACTTTGTCTTCAGGCATGATTCCTGAATCTAGTAAGAATTTCCCCACCCCACAACATTTCTCCAAAGCAGAGAGTACAACCATTCAGTATCTTCTGTCTCCACATTTGCTAAACCTGCTTAGTTTGGGGTTCTGGAACTGAGCCTGGAGCAACATGCATAAGAACACAGTGGAAAAAGTTTTAATGTACTAATTACTAACTGCCAGCGTTCATTTGTGGTTATGAATATTGTAATCACAGCTGTCACTTACTGCAAACCTCCCGAGGTGCAGGTACTTATATCTATAAGCTCCCAAATCCTCTCAAGGACCCCATGGAGGAGAGAGGCAAGTTTCTGTGTTCTGGACAAGAACTCAGCTGAGACAAGGGAATTGCTTCTCTGTGGCCACAGAGACTCCACTGTCCAGATCTAAATTTACCTCCCACTCTCTCAAGGAACATGGGCTTTCTTTTGTTTCCAATTCTGCTTCAAATTCAGAATCCCTGTATAGTAAATTCTACTCCAGACTCTTGACACCTTTCACTCCTCTGGTGAGATGTGCTGAGACCATCCTCAGAAATCACCCTCCCCCCTCCCCCCCCCACACACAAAACTTTGAGGGAAAAGAGAGCCCTAACCTGAAGTTGGATGCCATTTCCCTCCATGCCCATCTCCTTCATGTGTAACTTGATTTTCTGGGGAGGGGGACACACAGGTACTAGGGAATCCCTTCTCAAGTGCTTGAAGTAGAAAAGCTGTTCAGAATTTTTGGCATCCTCCACTCAAGGTCTCTACTGTGCATGGTGCTGATAATTAATATTATTTCTTTTCCTTGACTGAGATCTGATTCACGACTCTATGGAGTGTTCCCTGAATAGCTAGAGGTAGATACACAGAAAGCCCACAAAATTTTGAGGCTCCATATCTGTGTAACGGGATCAAACTACTCTAGACAACTGTTCCAGAAACAATGGAGGAGTTTGGGGTCAGCGTTCACACAACCATCACATGGGTTCATGAGTCTGGAACAGTTGTTCTTAATTCCCCCTCTCTCTGCCTCGAGTGTCTACTTACCATAATCAAAGTATTTCATAGAAGTTCTTTAGAATTCTATTTATAATTCTGTGTATTTCTCTTCTTTCTGTTTATAAACACATACACACAGAGATACACATACACAGACTCACATACACATGCACACACATACATGCACGCACACACAGATACACACAGACTTATGCACATAGAGACATACACAGATCAAAACACACACATACACACACACACACACACACACACACACACACACACCACAGAGACACAGACACAGAGACTCAGACACACCCTGATACCACAAACCTTATTTCCTTGAGAGATTAGATTCCAGAGATGTTCAATCAAGCAAGATAATAAAATTTCATCTCAGGAAAATGAGGTTAAGTTTCAGCTTCTTTCATGCAGTAGTAGCACTATGTTACCAATACTGATGAAATTCAACCTGGAAGTGACCAGTACCCCAATCTTCATCTCAGAGTTCCACTGAGTAGAAGTGTTTTCATTGGGAATGATTCCCTATTATCTCTAGAAATTCCATGAATATTGAACAAGAGTGAGTCCAGCACATGGGACTTCTTAGCCTACTTGTCAGCCTGTTCCCTACCTTGAGAAGTGCATGGGCACACCCTACCTCATCCCCAACCCAAACTAGACAGTCACACAGAAATCTATTGGGTTTCCACATACCACCTGTCTGGCCATCTCCCATCTCAGGCTAAACAGCTGCCACAGAGAAGGAGGAACAGAACAGGGAAAGGACGAGGGAGGAGAGGGGACATGCTGGAGAGAGCCTGTGAGAAAACCCCAGGAGATCAGCTTCCAACAGTGATTAATTTAGAGAGAGAAAATATATTCTCACTGCCAAATGCCTAGTCTGCAGAGGCTGACAGTGAAGCAGTGATCTCCTCTGTCAGATAGCCTTGAGAAGGCAATCCCTAAGCTTCCTGTTTTTGCAACAACAGAGTGGCAATGGGTATAAGTTCTTACCTTGTTGAGTAAGGAAGCACTCTGAACCTGGAGCTAAGATCTCTAACCCTTTCTAGAATATGCCTCCAGCCTAAGAGAGACTCATGTCTCTCCCATGCATGCCTATGTCTGACCTTCCCTGTTCCTGAGATAGTCCACTGTCATCAGTTGACTCAGACACTAGGACAAGGCTGGGATCTACTGTGTCAGCACCTCATCTGCCTTTCTAGAAGACATCACATAACAGCTTGTCAAATATGAAGCCATTCATTCATCAGATGCAAGCCATGTGTGGTGATACATGACTATAATACCAATCCCTGGAAGGAGGCAGAAAGGTCTGAGGTAAGGCGACTCTTACCTATATTAGGGGTTCAAGACTAGCCTGGCCTATGTGAGACCCTATCTGGGGCAGGAGGAAGCAAAACTAAAACAGATACAGACCATGCCCTTGTAGAACTCATAGTAAATGAGGAAGACATTTCTCTGATGAATGGGTTTCCCTATTTACCCCATAATGGTTCCAGTATCTAAAGGGAGACAATGAGAACTAAGAAGCCTAAAACATCAGCATTGTCTATCCTGCAATTGTTCAACAAATGAGGAAACTGAACCCTAGGGAGTTAGAAGAACTCACCCACAGTCACACTGGCAGTAGACAGCATGGACAGAACTGTCAAATCCCACCCTCCCTTTAACAATTGTCATGCCCCACTATGCCACCCAAAGAGGCACAGAATGTCTGGAGCATAGGTACCATTTCTAGAGTATTCTTGGAATAGCCACTCTGTCATATGCTCAATGAAAAGAAAACAATACATGTACCGGAGTCAGCTAAGTTTGGAAATGTCAGATGTCTATCTTCTGTATTGAAGCCCCAGGTCTGTGGAAATAACTCACTCACTTCATCATGTTCAATCCCGTGTCTTTCACACTACTTTGGCTATATTTTTACACAACACATCTTAACACATCATACTCTCTACCTCAGAACACTGGGACACCCACACCAGAACACTGGGATACCAATAAAGCTCATGCATTCAGACTTGAGACTTCCCTTTTCTGGCTTCTTCTTGCTTCTGTTCTGACCCCCAATCTACCTCCAGTAGGAATTTTGTTGCCTCCCTTTCAGTTGAATCTGATTCTTCATTCTCTCCAATAATCTGCACATTTCTGCATATTCCACTTTCCTGGCATCAGGGCTTCCTAGCCTTTTGACTTCTCTTCTTTCTGCTCTCTTTGAATCACTGCTGATGCCTTTCAATCCTGTCCCTCAGTAATTATCCTGTTTTCTTCATAGGTATCTAAGAAAGGACTTGAAATGTCATCAGTCATGTTCTTAGGATAAATTGCAGACCAGTACTTGGCCTTTGACCTTTCTCCACTATGATGAGTTTCTCTAGAAAGTTCATTCACAGAGATAAATAGTACTTACTCAATGCTGGTGGACAGCCCCCACTAAAGGCAACTTCCCACAGTTTCTGTTCAGTTTATCCCTCCAATTGAAATATGGCAACAAGGTTAAATTCAAGGTTTTGACTTGTACTACTGTCTAAATTTTGTTCTGCTCTGCCCTGTGAATTCTGGTAAACATGTGCACATGAGTGTCTTCGGGCATGAGAAAAGCAGTGTAAGACAGTTTGGTTTCCTATCTCTGAAGAAAATGACAGCAAGAAAAACAGTATCTGCACTTTGGGATCAGAGCCACACAATTGAGATGACATCAGCCCTTCCCCACATTGCCCCTCTACCCAGTTCTCCCAGCTTACCTCTCCCACTGTCACCCTTGCCCAAACCTCATAATGATTTTGCCAGGAAATGGTTAACAGGAGTCTTTCATTTCCTTTACTCAAACAAAGCTAGTCTTTTTCTGTTACTGTCTGCTTTTTTTATTCTCTTCCGACAATGTGGTTCACTCGCATTGCTTCCAGATTTTTCATTTGGCCCTGAATAACTGAGAGGGGAGGAAAAGAGGCTTTAAAGAATGCTAAAGAAGGATTATCCATGCTGAGGGCCCTTTCCCAAGAAACTTGCCACCATGGCGTATGCGACTGACTCTCATAGTGTTGACTCCACACATAATGTGGATGCACTCACACACAGTTCCTTACAGAAAAATGCAAAAGTTGATTTTTCTCTCCACCTAAGTGTTCAGGGAATACTTCAGGGAATCATTTTTAAACAACACTGCTTATTACTCCAACAACACCTGGGACTATCTAAAACATAAGACAAACAACACTCTCAACAGAGAGTCATTAAGACGTGTTACAGAAAACACTAGTAGCACCCACACCAAACATTAATTTAAAGACCATACACAGTCTAAGGTCATTTCTAGCTAATATTTTTTTGTACTACATTCCCTTTAAATACCATCAGAGATTCTGAATTCCCCCTCCCCTTCTTACACAGACACACTCACACACACAGAAACACAGACAGACACACAAATATATACACATTTACACACAGAGAGATACACATACAGACACACACGTGCATACACACACATACATACACACAGACATAGACACACAAACATACACACAGTCACACACAGAGATACACAGACACACACACACAGGTGATAGAGATTGGGTCTATGTTCAAGCCCAGGTGCTATACTGGGAGACTGAAAATTGTCCTCATGGACTCAGTTGTGCCTGCCCTGATCTGTCTCTGTTCAGATCCCTGGCCAGAGTGCCACCTCCTTCTGTCAAACCTCAAGCAAAAGAAGATAAGAGCATCACACTCCGCTTTCAAAGAGTCATCTCGTTTTCTTCTCAGTTTCCTTGCTCGGAGCTCAATTCATACCCTGTGCATCCCTCAAGGACCCGTCCACCCATTCTGTCCACTGCCCACCTTTAGCCCTGCATTGGTCTTATAAATGTTTATTCTCCAAAAAGCTCAGTCTGTATCAGTTCCATCAACTCTTTACACTCACAGAACCAAAGTGTGTGTTTGAATAGAGAACACAGCCTTCAAAATAAAAACAACACGATGTTCCTTTCTTTCTCTGGCAACTGCCAGCTTGCTTCTTCCTTGTCTCCAGCCTCCCTAAACTTAGATGATCACTGTTAACTCCAAAATAAACAATAGATGTGATGTGCTGAGATCCTCATGCCCGGTCTTCTCTATGTTCCTCCCTCCTTTCTTCTAAGGAAATGAGTGCTCCCCTACACTGGGAAAACAGGAGCTGAAGACAATATGAGGCAGATGCTCCTGTCAGGAGCCCATGCCTCAAGTGAAACATATCCCATATGGCTGATGGCTGAAACTGGCTTGGTCCTTCTCATCTTTGTTGTCAGTATTCCCCCCCTCCATGGAATCTCCCCTCCCCTAGAGCATACTCAAATCTTCCAGCAAGCCAAGCGTGACTATACCAGCCATCTCAGACACCCAGGGATTGGGGAAAGTGTTAAGAGGTAATGTAAACAATGCGTACTAATTGCTGTTGTGACATAAGTTATAAATTAAGTCTGATAAACCACAGTTCTGAGCTTTCCTTCCTCATCTTCCACCCTTAACAAGACAAGAGCCTCATTGTCTCAGAGAGAGGGAACCAACTTCCAATGAGTACCTTTTGATATTTCTGCAACTAAGCCCCTAGGTGCCTTGTGACATATTAGGCTCTTAACTATTCTAGGTTCGGAGGTTCCAGAGCGTTCTGTGCTGAGGACAAAGACGACCTGTGGCACAGGGGTGAATAGTGGTAGACAAACATGCCTGAAGCTCCTGGCTCCATCAAAGTGGTAAGCTTTGAGAAGGCACCAGTCAGAACCAATCCTGCCTGTAATATGAGGCCAGGAGGAAAAGTAGAGTTGCCAAATCATTATCATGAGGTTTGCTGTTTCTTTGTGTAGAGAGAACCCAGGAAGCCTCCATGCTAGAGTATGCATGGTGCATGTGCAGTGAGCCTGAGTTGAGTTAATGAATGAATAAGTAAAACTTGTGCCTTTGCTTTCTGCAAGCCAGGGGTTTGCTTGGTTTCAGTCAAGGTAGCACAGGGCAGAGGGGGCGGCACTGATTCCAGGGAGCAGGATGACACCATGGAGCTTGTAGAGCATCACTTTTGCCAATAGCAATCCCTAAAGCCAGCTGGGTTTAGCAGAATCCAGAGGCAGTTTGTAAGAGTTACTGGTGTTTGGTGACAGTGGGGTAGAGTGAGGCCAGGCCTCTTGCTCTTTTGTTTCCTTCAAGTAGTCTTCCCTCCCCTACCCACCCGATGCCAGATCTGTGAGTCTCTGTCCTACTCCTCTGAGAGAGGAGCTTTGAGTTTCTCCATATCACAAAGCCAAGGCCACAAAGTGTATGACAGACTTGTTATTAAAGTCTGTCCATTTACTCAGCAAACTTGGTGAACTGGGTTTTGAATCCAAGCTGTTAAGGAGGCTGAGACTGTAGTCTAGTTCGGGGATATCCTGGTCAATTTAGTAAGCCTCTGTCTCAAAACAAAACAACACAAAGAGGGAGAGCCTGGGGATGCAATGCACTGACAGGCCCAGGGTGAGTTCACTCTCCACCACCAGCAAAATAAAACAAATAACCGAAAGTGATGAAGGGAGCTCTGCATCCTGGGCACTCTGCCAGGCTCTGGGACACATAAATGAAAAAAAAAAAAAAAAAAAAAAAAGCACACCTTGCCTCAAGGAGTACATGGTCCAGAGGGAAAATGCCACAAGGTCATTCCAGTGTGGGATGTACTGCAGGCTCAAGGCTCTGGGACCTTTTGACTGACAGGGAGTATGTAGAAGCTCAGAGTCAAGTGATGGGGAGTGTAAATCCAGAGCTAGAGTCTGCACTGCAACACCCTGGTCACTGAGAGACTTCTAGGGGAATCCTCAGTGCCGGCACAGACTTCCCTACCATCTCCTTTTGCTGAAAAGAATCACAAAGAGCTCAGGTTTTCACAGGCACACCTGCAGCATGACCAAATACTGAGACCTACCTTCAATTTTCTTCCATCATTTTCATCAGTAGAAATCTAAGATGCCAAAATGCCTCTTAGATTGCAGGCTTGCACGATTCCAGAGAGGGAACAAGTGCTGGGAGCAGGGCCATTTGCATGCTTTCATTAACACAAGCTGTGGTGGACCAGGCTGCCAGCTCCCTGAATGCATGTCTTCCTGGGGTGATAGAGAATCAATTGGCTTGATGCACCTTCTGGATTCTTGCTACAGCCCTGGCTCAGGGCCCATGGAGGCTCTCAGACAGACATCAATAACCTTGCTTCTCATTGCCTTTATTGGTCTCGATGCTGGCCCCATTAGAATGCACCAATATTTATATACATTTTAAAAGTACTACCAACAGCAGCAGCATAGCAGGGTAGCCAGCCCTGGCAGCAAGGGGAGACTACAGAATGTGCGCCTCCACCTTCATGCTCTGCTTCATTTTCAGTAGAGGGGGAGAGGGCTTCTCTCTCTAATTCCTTCTCACCAATACCTGAAGCCTCAATTTTCACTGCTACCCAAAGGTTCAACATTAATAAGAAGGAGTATTTGTTGTTGGAGACCCAAAATAGAGAAAAAAGCAAGGGTACTTTCCAAGCATCTATTGCTTTGTGTGATTATCACAAATTCATCAAGGTAAGTGGTATTGGTATTTAACAGATGAATAAGTGAAGGCTTAGGGTGGTCACATGGCTATCACTATGGTTACTGGCAGTACAATAAAGTCACATAGTAATAACAAGGGTTTTAGCTGAGGTCTGGACCCAAACTTTATATGATTTTACATGATTATATTGCCTTGGGTTCTTACAAGTCAATACATGCAATAAATATTTATTGAACATCTACTTTGGGCAAGGTAGTCTTCTGAGAGCTGAGGATATTGAAATAATTAAAGCTAGTAACTTGGCTATTTAGGGTGTGGACATCATAACACACACAAATATATATATATAGAAGTATTAGTTGGTAGGAAAGATGTGCCGAGAGTAGAATACAGTGAAATTGAGAAGCTAGGTAGCTTCTGTTACATGGGGTCACCAGGAAAGCTCTCTAGGGGAGATAGCATTCATCCGAGTTACAGGTACAGAGAATCAGCCTGCAACAGGCCCCCCAGGACACAGGCTTGTTGGCTTCCAGAAAGTGTGAGTTGGGTGAGCTTGCAATTAGCTCAGCAGCCCACAGTAGTAGAGAGGTGATAGGCAGGAGAGCAGGCAGCAGAAGCAAGCAGACTGTACATTCCTGGCTTCTCTGCTCAGAGAAAAGCCAACTGAATTTAATTTTGTTTGTGATAAGAAGTCACTGGACTTGATCTGATATAATTAGTGGAAGTTCCCTCTGGCTTTGAGTGGAAAAGCACTGGAGAGACAGGTGGTCAATTAGAAGCCTACGACAGTTGTGGTAGCCAGGAAAGGGTGGGAGTCAATGAAGGAAGGTTGGGTACAAGGTAGGTATTTGGAAGTTGTGTAAATCAGACTGGCCAGTGGGCTGGATGTGTGGTGGCAGATCAAAAAAGGCTGGAGCCCCTGAGCATCTCTGTGAATCATGGTGCCATTTGTCAAAGTAGGGAATGTTGCGAGATGAATTTATGGGGAAGCTGGTTGAGATAGTGAGTTAAAGATGTGTTCAGTCTACTTAAAGCCTAGGATGTTAATTAAATACTCATAGAGACTCTAATTAAACTCACTGGGCCACACACAGAAAAAGAGGACATGAAAGTAGAAACAGAGCCTGTTATGGAAGCCCAGAGGAAAAAGGAGAGGGGGAGAAAAAAAAATTGAAGTTACCAATGACTAAAATTCATTATATAAATGTATGAAACTGAGACAATAAAAATTAAGAATATATACATTTTAAAAGCCATACAGATAGTGAGTTGGATATTGCCGTGTGAACTCTGCTTAAGATGTCAGCCAAATCTCAGGTACAGATGAGGAAAGGCACCCATTTATTCCCTGACCAGACACCAGGACATGCAGAGGTAGAGAAAGGGAGGGGGCCACAAAGCAGGCAGAGGATCGGAGGCCAAAAATAAAAAGAGACCTTGGAGAACGGAATGCCAGGACATGAGAGTCTAAGTAAAGGTTTCAATATAATAATAACTAAAATAATAAAAATAGAGGGTGGTCACGATGACAGCAGGAAAAGCTGACTATGACTCAGGCTCTGAGCAGCTCGTAGGCTCTCACTTATTTAACCCCACACTAGTCTCAGGAGACACATCACTCTCCATTCTGTAGTTAAGGCAACAGAGACACAAAAATGGCCATTCACAATCCTACCAGTCTTTCTACCCCTTGTGCTTATTGGGGAATAAGCAACATGTGCTTCTTTCCATGGCCTGGGAATCAGCTTTGGAGTCTCAAACAGGTACTGACTGAGTTCTCTTCGGGTCCTGTCCTTTTCATCCCTGAACTTGGTTTATTAGTTTCTTTGTCGGTTTCAATGTTCAGATCAGGAGAAGTCAGCTAGCTTAGCTGACAGACAGCAGGCAGCAGCTAGGGAAAGTAAACAGGTTTTTATTTTTCTCTCTTCTGCAACAAAATCATCTCTCTCTCCTGCCTCATTTTTCCCTCAGCTGTTAAATCCCCTCGTGTGACATTCTGGCTGTCCACACCACCCTGACATTGTCTCACATACTTTCCCAAGAGTCACCCAAATCTCACCTCCTCTGACAGTGCTAAGCACACTCATTTCTGTGATTCCTCACAAATTATTTCATATATAATTAATTTTCATACTTAATAAGGTTCAATTTTGTGCTGGGTATTGGCAAAGTGGTTGAGTTCTCATGATCTACTTTAGTTGGAAACATTATTACCAGAGGCGACTTCAACAGTGAAGGGAGGAAAATGTAGCCCTGGATGTTGGAGAAAGGTCTAGTATAGGAAAAATTGCTATTAGGTATCATTGAACCTTGGTGTAGAGGCCCACAGGGGCAAGGAATATTGAAGAGAGCCAGATAAACCAAGGCTGGGTCAAGATACCCAGATCCTGTGAAGGGCCAGACTTTCTGCTCTGTCCTTGTCTTCTGTAGTGATATATGGCACTGGCGGGTCCTCCAGAAAAAAAAGGGTGAGCACTCTGGGAAGTGTGTCCATTACAGTATCCCTTTGGCCCACTACTTGTCACATACTTCTGAAAGGAACTTAATATATAGGCAGATGGAATGTGCCCTAGCAATGGTCAAGAGACTTCAAGAATGGCCCGAGTTCTTGTCATGGCTTGGCTGGGAGAGGACAAAGGGAAAGTCAGTCAGGTGCATAGCACCATAGCAGTGGCTAGAGGAGACACTGCCCTGTGTGGACTCATCAGTGGGGAATTCAGAGAGGAAAGGCTCATACAGGGCAGAAGGAGACTAAAGGAAAGTGGTCAGAACCAAGAATGCCTGCAGAACAAGCCATCTACAGTGTATGTAGAAGCAAATAGGGAAAGAGACATTTTTTATCCTACATTACTCTGGGCACAGAAGAAGTTCTGACAAGTTATCCTTATTTGCAGGGAGACCTACATCATTTCTTCTCATTCACTGATTCACCCAACACCAATTTACTTAAACATCTACTAAGACGAGGTGCTGGTCTATAGGCACTGGCAATATAGCACTGAACATCACAGTTGCAAGTGTCTGTACTTGTGGAGCTAGAACTCAAGTGTGACACTGGGGCAACCAGCTACACAGATAATGAGTAAATTGTGTAGGCTGCAAGGGGTGATGAAGAGCTATGTCTGGAAAAGAGACAGTTTCCTCTCCAAAGAAAATCCCCAGAATCACGTGACTGTGCATAATCTCTGCTTGTCTTTAGTATCTTGCCAGGAACCTCTGAGACCAGAATAGTCCCCATCATCTCTTACTCCGTTAGCACCTCTTCCCTCCAGCCACCTCTCTCATTAGCTGCATTCTCTGTACTACTCATGTCTTCTGTGCAGAGAAGGAGAACGGTCACACGTGTGTGGCAGAGTTAACCCTTCTACTTTGGCATAGACCATCCGCAACAAGAATCCTCCTGTGAGTGAATCTGGTCATCTGTCCCACGACTTGGAACTCAAGTTCTACATTCAGATCCTGTCACGTGTGAGAAATGCTACCCTGGGGGACTAGAAATAACTCCAGGGATGACAGAAAAGAAATTCTTACTCCTTCTTTGATCTCCCTTTCTCTCCCCTTAGGTCTTCCAGGAACCAGATTCTGTTCCACCCCTCAAGTCTCCTCTCCTGCGTCACACATTACATTAGACTGAAATGGGGGTGGTAAGGTGAACACTGTGCTCTTTGTGAAACGCTGGTGACTCTTTAAAAAAAATGTCATAAAAAAGGACTAAAAGCACCTTAATTTTACCTAATTCCTAGCATACATGCATAAACACACACACACACACACACACACACACACACACAGAGAGAGAGAGAGAGAGAGAGAGAGAGAGAGAGAGAGAGAGAGAGTGTCAATAAAAGGTAAAGCAATGTCATTTTGTGTGTCTAGTACCAGGGGAGATGTATACAGAAACATGCTTGCACAACAAAATCCTGGCCCACCCTGCAGTATGTTTAGACTGCTTTTCTTCTAGCATATATGTGTGTATATGAGAAAACTACCTATTTAATCTCCGTAGTCTCTCAGAAATTATCTCAGATATAATTAATTTTCACACTTAATTAGGTTCAATTTTGCACTTGGTACTCACAAAGAACCTGGGTTCCCATGACAAACTTTATAAGCATTCTTACGAAAAGTGAAAATTACAATAAAGGGGGAACATGCCATGAGGTACCAGTAAACCTTGGGGTAGAGTCTTATAGGAGATATTGAGGAGAACCAGGAAGATCAAGACTGGATCAGGACATTCAGGTAGACAGACAGACAGACAGACAGACAGACAGACAGACAGACAATGTGTGTGTATGTCTGTGTGCATGTGTATGTCTGTGTGTCTACATATGTGTGTATGCATATGTGTGTGTGCATTTGCTTTCATGTTTACATTACTACAATTGCTACATGTTGCTTTAAGAATAAATAGCACAGCGCCTATAAATTTTTATATATATATATATACATATATATATATATATATATATATATATATATATATATATTCTGTAGTTATCAAATATCTAGCTAAATAATGCTTTTAAAGTGCATGCCAAAAATAAATAAATAAAATAAACAAAGCTTAAAACCCAGTCTGTGTATGTGCTAGAGTTCTGACTTCTTTTCTTACTCATGTGTTACTGTCCTGTCTCACCCATGACCTCTCTTCAAATATTGCTTTTCTGCCAGTGCTTCACTAACTTGTATTTGAAATTCAATTTTTTCCTTTGTTTTAGAATGAGGCACAATGCAGTATTCCTAAAGCTTTCTCTACTGAGTTGGTTACCAGATTCTTGAGCACTGCATACTCAACACAAACTCTCCCTTCCTCCAAACTCCAACCATGCCCATTGCTCTTTATCTCAACAGTAACTATACCATCAATGGGTGCACAAGTCAAAAGCTCAAGCATTCTGGCTGGCTGGTCTTATTCTTGACTTCATGGTCAATTTACCCAAAGTTCCAACAAATTCACATCTTAAATTCCTCTTGGATCTATCAATTTAGCTTTTGTCTCCAGTGTCACCTCTAGTACTACCCGTAATTTCTTGCTTACTTCTGTAAGAACTTCCAGTTTACCTATACATCTCTCCTCTAATCAGATCCCTGTATTGCAACCAGAGGGATTCTGAAATACAAATCTAGCATCATCCGGCCATGTTTAGGTTGCTTCATTGTTTCTTGTCTTTAAGAATAGCGAAGTCCTCACATTATAATCTTAATTGTAGCTCCCTAAATTCAGATGTTGAAATCCCACCCATACATATACAGCATCTAAAAATATAACCATACTTGATATTTACTTTTACAGAGATAATTAAGGTAAAAGTGAGGATGTTGGCGTGACTCTAATCCAACATAACTGATGTTAGTGTATAAAAAGATCAGGTCGTAGGCAGTGGGACGATTATGTGAGGAGAAGGAACTATCTACAAATCAAGTAGAGAGGCCTGCACAAGCCAACCCAAGAGAGCCCTACACAAGCAGACCATCAGCATCTTGTTCTTAGACTGCAAGTCTCTAGAATTATGAGCAACTTAGTTTCTATTGTTTATGCCTTCTGGCCCGTGGTTCTTTGTTATGGCAACCTAGCAAACAGAGTCCTCCAGAGTCTTCCATAACTGGTCTGGTGGTTTTTAAAATACGCCCACAAATGTTCTGATACAAAGATGTGAGCAGGCTCACAGAGCCAATGAGCCTTCAGATTACCTCGGCTCTTGTCAATGTCTTAACTACAACTTCAAGACCCTGGCTTGGAGCATCGCAGCTTATTGCTTCTCAATTCCTGACCAACAGAAATGGAAGATAATCTGTACTTATTTCAAGACCCTAAGCTCTGGAACATTTTGTTCTTCGGTAATAAACACATAGCAAAGTTAACTCTTTGTGTTCTTACCCCACCCCACCCCACCCCTGGCCCTCACATTTTGAGCTCAGTCTGACTTGTTTTCTTGCTGGAATTAATAGTATTTGTGTCCTCAAACCCCTCTTTCTGGTGTGCACCCCTGCATATTTCCTTATTTGAGTCCTGCTTGTCCTTTCAATCACGTTCCCAGCATTATTTTCTCAGGGAAATCTTCCCTGGTCCCAAATACAGTGATGTATTCTCATTAAATAATGTTCTCTTCCTCGGAACACTTTCTCCAGTTGTTTATTATCTGTTCATTATGGAAATTATTAGAGTGATGACTGGCTTGCCTGTTAGCCTAAAGGTCCCTGAATTTAGGATTGGTGCTGTTTGACTCACTAAAGTGTGATTGTCTATAAATTAGCTAAGACGTAGTTGTTTTGTGGATGGTACATAGATGGATGAATGAATGGATGGAGAGATGGGAGGGTGGGGGTTGAACGATGGAAGGATGAGTGGATGTGAACCACCATCTATAGAGAAACAGTCCCATAGTTCACTATTGTCTCCTGGTTGGGATATCCCCTATGAATTTACAAATACTGCAACCATCTCTAGCTAATCATGAGTAAATTAGGCTCTAAAAATCCATATACCGTTAATTTGCATTTAATGTCACTAAAACATATTTTGTCTTTTGTTCATATCTTAGTAAAGTTTCCTTTTGAAATCCCATTATGCCACTGTGTATGAGTCAGGAGAGAAAAAGCATTCTTCCCCTGACCTAGAACAGATTAAAAGGAAAAGACCTCTTGGTAGATGAGAAAAGCACCTGGGATTGCTAATTCTCTTGGTTGAAGATGGGACACACGGTTACAGAGGTTTTATATAGGAGAGGTTCTGCAAGGCAAGTTACTCTAGTATAGAGATACAGCAGTGGGGCAAATGTTACACCACAAATACAAGAGCCTTAATTGATAAGTCTCAAGCAAAAGAGCAGCTAGGAATGCTGGACAGGGGTTAGCTCATCCTTCCTTGTATAGACACCACAGCTAGCTTAAGTGCCTATGTAAACTAGTGAAAGAGGATCCCATCTTTTAAAAAAGAAAAGAATAACATAATTTGAAATAAACAAGTGATTTTTAAATTAAACCTTAATTAAGTCACACAATCTAGTGGCACTTGGGCCGGTTTGCCCTAGTTTTTTTAAGTCTGTGTTCTTTGTGAATACGGTTTACGAATGATGTGTCCTGAAAGGAAGAAAAGATACAAGTGGAGCTGTTTACCCAGAGCCTCTTTATCTCCGGCTGTTTTGCATGTATATGTATGTACATATATCTGTAATTTCTCCCAAGGACCAGGAAAGCCAGGCTGTGGAAGAGCCTTTATTCATTATTTAATCAAGGAAAGAGCTTTAGCTCAAACAACAGCAGGGGAGGAGGGGGAGGAGGTGAAGGGGGAAAGCAGCCAGGCCAGAGTAAAAGAGCCTGGGTAAAGACAGCATTTTTATAAACAGACTCTTGAGATAAAAACCTGAACAAAGAGCAACACATAGCTTCTTTCCACATCTTTTTTCCCTTTCTTTCTTGAAGCTCATGACAGACGCAGTTCCCTTCCTGCATAATAGCCTCTCATTTCTTTCTGGGGGAGCATCACCATTCTGAACACAAAACATGTCATTGCTTGTTTCCTCCTTGTTGCTCCTTTCTCTGACCCAGACAGAGGGTGAGAAACTCCACCCCAGATCCATCCAGCCAAGTGGGCCTCCAATCTCAACCCAACCCAGTTTTTATTCTCTGATACAGCTGACTTCAAATTCCACAAACATCTCCACGCTAAGGAAGTTTGTCCTCACTGGAGATGGCTGTCTAGGAACTGGTTAATTTTTCATGATGCTTGGTATTCACCCTTAGAATAAACCAATCCAGCTAGCTACTGGACCTGATTTAGACCCAGAAACTTCTATAATATGGCTCACATGTCCACTGTGTGCTAGCACAGTCTTTTAAGTTTCACAATAACCTAGGAGGTAGATTACTAGCATATTTATTTTGCAAGTATGGGACCCCAGGTTCAGAGAAATAGCCACATGTCCTTGGGAGGAACCCTGGCTTTGGGTGTCAGCTCTGCCATTCAATGTTGAATTCTCTGACTCTAATTCACTGTCTTTGCTTTTCCCAGAATCAAATATACTTTGAGAACATGTCTCTCTTGTATCTTTCCTCCAAGTAGGACTGCATTTCTTCCTTCAACTCTTTGTAATTCAGCTAATTTCTCCACACCTCTTTGTAAAACAGAGAAGCTGCCGTGTGGGTTTATAGATACTGCTTTACTGTTTAGGAAAACAAAACAAGCAAGCATACAGTTCTTTTGTCAGGCAGCAGTCAGAAGAAAAGCCGGCCAGATGTGGTGGCAGATGTCTTTGACCTTAGCACTAGAGAAGCAGAGGCAGAGACAGCAGTAGAGGCTAGCCTGGTCTACAGAGTGAGTTTCAGGCCAGTCAGAGCTATATAGTGAGACCCTGTCTTTTTAAAAGGTCTTGACAAAAAACGTCAGAGCAGGCTATGGAGGACATAGGGAGAGGCCATGAAGTCTTGCTTTTCAATATTGGGGACCAGGAAGGCTGGATCAAGATGGTGATTTCGAAAGTAGATATAAAGGAACTGGAGAATGTACCATTGTGTATGGGGGTGGGGAGGGACAGTAAATGCAAAGGTGCTGAAGACCCTGGTGTGCCTATGAAACAGTGGAAGAGGCTGGGATGGCAGTGGTAGTTTAGGCAGAAGGATTGGCAGAGGAAGGACTGGGGAGGCAGGAGTGGAGTGGAAAGAGACAAATGGCTAGTTGTAAATAGTTAGATGAACCAGGAAGAGTGGCTAAGCATCAAAATGAAGATTTCCTTTTATAATAACTGAGATAGAAAGTTTTTGGTGGGAGTTATCAGTACAAGAAGAACCAGATCTTTTTGTTTGCTGTGTTAAGAATATCCTGGGGCAGCAGGGGTAGGAGGCACACTGTAGTTCAATGGCAGACCACTTGTCTAAGGAAAGGAAATACAAAACCCTAGGTGCGATCCTCAATGTGGCAAGAAAACAAAAAACTTCCCCTCTAATGTAGGGAGGTCACCTGGGAAGCTCCAGGTACAAGACAGTAGAAACATGGGGTGTGATGAAAACTGCTTAGATTTTAGAGCTGTTTAGAAAGTGGATCTAGCAGAGTTTCCTAGCAACTTGAATGTATGGAAACAGAAAGAAAAGAGGGAGAGGAAGAGAGAGGAAGAGGGCTGGATGTGAATGACTCTAAAGTTTTGGTCTGAGTGCTGGAAAAATAGAATAGTGAAAGAGGAAGAATTAAATGATAGTGAAGAGGGCAAGGGGACATCCCTAGAAAATAACCATTAAGGAAAGAAAATGGAGTCTGATTGCCAAGCAAGACTGCAGCTATGAATTTTAAGTGACATCATGGGTAAATATTTTATTTATTTGCTCATTGCGTTTTGATTCTTTAGCCACTTTAAGTTGCATATGAGCAAGTCTGCAGTGCCCAGACAAGGCAGAGAAGGAATGAGTTAACATGTACAGGAAGGAAACTAAATACAACCAATAGAATCTAGGCAGGACAAGGAAGGGGTGAGCAGGGGCTGATGGGGGGAGGAGTTGTGGCTGACAGCAAATGGAGCATGCATTTTAGTAAGGTAGAAGAATTGTTGGGGTGGTCATAGACAGAAGAAGGGATTTGGGTGGACAGAAGGTGGTGGTTGGCCAGAGAATAAAGGCTTAAAATAGAGATTTGATTGAATGTAAAAATCACTAGTTGAATGCTCAAAGAAATTGGAATGGCAGAGAATGGCTTCTGGAATCATCTTTCCAGATACCTCCTTCTTGGGTCCAATTCTTTTTTTTTTTTTTTTTCAGCTTCTGTGTGTTTCTAAGACTCCATTTTCTGCCAGTCTGCTGTTCATTATCCTTAGCTGATATAAATTTAGCTTGTGTCCTATATCCTACCTGAGTTAGTCTGGTACCTCATAAAAGATGAATTAACCACACAAGACTTGTCATTAGGGGCATTATTAGTGTGGAAGGCAATAGGTAGAGAGCAGGAGGAAGCTGACTCAGCTCGCATACTACTGTACAAGCTTATCCTACCCTAGGCAAAGGAGAATGGATGATTATGCAGTCTGAGGAAGGTTCAAAAGTTCTGCAAATCTATTGAGGAGTCCTTTAGTGGAAGGTATCTGTCAGAGGATTCTCCTTCCCAGAAATAGTCTGCTTTTTCTGCCAGACACGGTTGTTTCTAGGCTGGGGGGCAGCCTGTGGGAAGTATGAGGTGGAGCTTCCTCAGGGTACTGAGCCCATCAACATGAGAGCCTTGGTCCATTTTGCTGACCATCCATGGGGAGCATGCTTTCATACATACCATACTGCTCCAGTGCAGGAGCATGCTTAGAAGTGAAGCCACCACTCTTATCTCATTATTGTCATCCAGCCTTTTGCTGCGATCTGGATGCTGAGAACTTCTCCAGAGGAGCCTGAGATGATTTCCTCACACACAGCAGCCTTGATACTGACTCTTGCTCTGGAAAGTTTATGTGCCTTTGACAGGAGCACTGTGTGAAAGCTGCCTGTACTGCGAGTGTGTGTGCCCCACCACTGTGGAATTGGGCCTAAACCCTGGATTTGCACAGCTGGGCTTGGGGATTATGGCAAGGTGTGGGAGACCCCAGCTGCCTACTGAGGCAGAATCAGAGATGGCAGGGATTCTATTTGCTATTCCTCTGTGTACACTAGCAGTCTCCATGAAGATGGAAGGGCTGTTTTCCTGCTATCTTTTTTGTATTCTTTGTGTCGTGCCAGATTCTTGGACCCTCTATTTCCTCTTCTGACACCTGAAAATTCAGCCCTCACAAAGCTGTACTTAAAGGCTTTGTTCTCCTCCCTCAGCCTGATTTCTGAGGCCAGGCATCCAAAGAGACACCTCCTTCACCACCCAGGTAGTTTGCATCTTTCTCACAAAATGCACCTTTGATTCCTCTTTCCCTCTGGAACCCCTTGCACTCCATTATTTCCAGACAGAGCTGCTCTGTAATTTGTGCAGCATCTTCAAGTCATCTCTGCCCTTTAATGCCTGCTGCCAAAACATGGCGGATGCTCTGGTTGTGCCTCTCCTTGGCTAACACAATGTATTGCTTCCTGCCGTTACCAGTCCTCTTTGAATCCTTTTTCTCTCTCTGTTCCATGCACAGGGCTCCTCTGTCCACATCCAATTGGATCTCACTGTTCTATGTGACCTACTCATTCTCTCCTTTCGCCCTGGCCTTAAATAATCATGATCCCTAGAACTATCTTCCTCAACAAAAACCAAACAATTGGGGGAAAAAATCCTTTCAAGTCAGGGCCAACGGCAGAAAAGTCACTATTCAATAAGCCTGAATTCACACTTAAGAGGGGCGAATAGGGGTTGAGGATTGAGTCCTAGTAAAGCTGAGAATAGCCACTGTGGGTAGTCTTCCCAAGGTTCCACACTAATGATTGGCATATCTAGAACCTGTGTATGTGATGTCCTATCCTAACCAACTTAACAATGTTTCCAATGAAGTGGAGTTCAGCTTCGGTGTAAATATGGCTTTCAAGACCAGAATCTTGTGGGAATGCTGACCAGAAGGACAGAACCTTGGCCCCACTAGGCCTACTGAGTCACAATCTGCATTTCAATGGGATCCCCAGCTGATCTGTAGGCCCATTAAGATTTAAGAAGCCAAATCCAGAGAGAGCTACAGCCACACCTCCATCTCCCACTGAGAAGCTATAGATCCAGAAAAACCACTAACACTTTGTAGTCACCTTGTAGAGGACTCTCTCTCTATAGCACAATAGATGTGAACCAGTTTTACTCACTGACAAACTCATTAAGCAGTCATGTGCCTTACTTATTTTTGTCTTCTGTATAATGACTAACCAAGCTATTCATTGTGCAGGGGTTCTTCCCAAAAGAAGGTATTGTAAGGATTAATCCAGTGCATACTTTGTAGTTTGGGTTCCATCCTTGGGTGCTAAGAGGCCACAAGCAATATAGCTTCAGAACATAGATTTGGTGAAAAAGAACCAAGTGAATCCAGGTAAATGCAGAATTCTTCTCCTGATCTCTGCCCCACCTACCTCTACAAGTGCACAGTGCCCCAAGCTATTCTTAGACTGACATTCTGCCTCTAGGTTCTCACTTGTCAGTATTCTCTATAATATAAAGAAAACGAATGTTAGAAACATTGGTTTCTGATATGTGAGCAACTTCCAAGCTCCAGACTTCTGGGGAGGAAGACAGGCCTATTGTAGATAAGCAGTCTAGGCTCTGCCTTGGTAAACGAGGGCAGGAAAATTAATCTGGGGAGAGGGCAAGATTTGGATCTCTCTAGCTGAAATGAGGCAGAGCTAGAGATGTACTCAAGAGGTTCTACTTCCAGACAGCAGTGTGTGTGCATGAGTGCAGGTTTGTGTGTGTGTGTGTGTGTGTGTGCGCGCGCGCGTAATTTAAGAATATTGAGATTTGGTATGGGTGCACCTGCCCAACATATACAGAGAACATCTGGAGCCATTAAGTGTTCTTTCTGTATTCCAGGGCTGTTCTGGATCAATACCAAATGAGGAGGTGGATTTCTTCTTCCTGCTCAGGATGAAAATGTTCACAAAACACCTAAAACCCTCTGACTATAGCTTCATTTAAAAAGCACCATAATTCTCAAGTTGTTCAGTCTGCTAGCACAGACAGCATCCTGCTCCAATATGGCAATCCAGAATATCTACCCAAATTCTCGGCATCTGCTCTGTATGCAGCACCATATTTTGATATTCCAAGAAAATTGTTTAAAGATTTTTTTGTTTTTGTTTTTTTTTTAAGGAAGAAAAAAAAAAGAAAAAGAGAAAAAAGAAGGGAGATGGAGAAGATCAAAATAAATATCTTCCAAGGATAATTTCTCCTCCTGAAAGGGTAATAATACATAAGCTTTAAAAATATTTATGTTGGCAGATTCCCGTGTTAGTTCATGGAGAGTCGACATATTTTTAGTTAGAGGCCTGTTGGCAACTGCAATTGGAAACAATTAGTAACACATTCATTACATATCAATTTACTGTAAAGGTTAATAGCACTTTGTCGTATATAAGATCTCCACCAACCCTTCTGCAATCTGTGATGTTTCTTTACACTCTTTCCAAATCTTAATAGCTTTTTTTTATATCTTGCACAGTGCTTGGTTCAGAGGCATCGTTCAATTAAAAGATTGTTCACTAAGTGAATGAATCAATGTTTATGTTTCTATGAATATTTCCAAATAAATGTCTATAAAGTGTTTGAATTTCATAACCCCTGCATTTATAGCTAGGGTAGGATGGAGACTTAGTTTATGCCTAGCTATTCCTATCATCTTAATGAAGTTATACATATTGATCTGCCATCAGAGAAGTCTTCCAGAACTACACATCAATAAACCAGCCAACAGAAAGAAGAAAAAAAGACATAAAATGAGGAATACAAATAAACATAACTAGCCATCAGGAAAATATGCAAATTAAAACTTCTAGAAGACAATGTATTTAATCTACCAGGTGAACAACAACAACACAGAGTGGAAGGCTGTGGGTTATAGCATCAAGCTGAAAAGCTAATGGCACCAGAGGATGTCTTAGTGAGCAAACAAAGCCAAACCCAGAAAACCGAATGTGCCATAGTATTCCTCACACATGAAAGCAAAACAAACAAAAATAAAAAATAAAAAAAAGGAAGAGAGAAAAACTGACCTAAAATTCAAAGAGTGGTTTGTAAGGACCAGGAGGGGTACTAGGCCAAGAGCACAGATGTGGAAAGATAGGAGACAAGTAGGTGGAAGTCATCAATGCACACTATGGGCATCGTGTGGAGAAGTTCCAGTGAATCCCATTAATTTGTACAATTAATGCATTAAGGAAGAGATCAGGGGGCCAGGGAGGGAGAAATTCTAAGTTCAAACCCCAACCTTTCCACTGGCTAATGTATATTTCAGGACAAGATTCTTAACCTGAAAGTGCCCTGTAATGGGATAGCAACAATATCTATCTCATTTAACATAGATAAAAGAAGCATCCAGATTCCTGTCTGAAGCCTATTTCCTTGTCCTTGACCAATGTCATATTCCTGACAAGCAGCCCATTTCCTTGTCCTTGGTCCATGTCAGATTCCTGCCAAGTAGCCCCAAAGGCTCTCTGCCTCTCCCTCTTTTTTATTTCATTAACAAGACTGAGCCTGTTTTAGGTCTTTCTGACAAGAATGTCTTCCTTACCCATCATAGAATATGCATTATCAAAAGCAATGCACTTATGTCTTCGGTTGGTAAGGCTCTGTGCAGAATCTTACCTGTCCTTGGCTTGCCAACTTGTTAATTTAATAACTGTCTGGAGGTCCATTTTCAGGTACAAGACATGTACTTGGCTGCCAACGTGTTAATGTTGTTGAAAAAAAGCTTTAACACATGGGCAAGAATAAAAGTATTCCCAGGACAAAAAGGGCTAGCATGATCAAGCTATATATGCCATTTTTGAAGCTTGACCAAAATAGAAATACTGACTTCAGGCCATGGGTAATTTTATCTGCAGTATCAACCACATCAATGCCCAGCAGAGCAGCATTCTTGAAATTTATAAGCTCCCTATGTATAGTTAAAACATCCCGAGAGGTGTTAGAATTATGCCAAATACATTGCATGTGTTATTAAACCTTTTCCTAATTATAATGACTACCACTGTAAATTGTAGAACTAACATGAATCTAATGGTATTTGGCATGACACTCAAGATGGCTCCTTACTCTTAAATTTTGAACCTCCTTTCATTTTCAGACAGCTACTAGCATCAGGAATCATGAGAAGTATCTGGAAACCACTTAACTGAAAACTGGCCAACTATAATATAACTGACTATATACCACAGAACATTTAAAATAACAACATAGATGTCTCTGTCCTGTTATATCCCTGTTTCTAATAAGCTTTAATAAAAACAGCCTATATCCATACAACTTGTGATGGTGTTTGAACAAAGCCATATGGATATATGTAATGGTTAATATATATTGTTGATTCAACAGCATCTATAATCACCTATGAGGCAAAACTCTGGTCACATCTATAAGGAATCATCTAGATTGAGTTAGCCTCTGGTCATGCCTGAGGAGTTATTTCTACCAGATTAATTGAGGTGGGAAGAGCCACTATACTTGTGGGTGGTACTACTGCTCTGTTTGAGGCCCTACATGGAGTGACAAGGTGGTGAGATGAGCACCAGTGTCCATTGCTCTGTTTCTAGACAGTAGATACAATATGACCAGCTGCCTCCAGCTTTTACAGCTGTGGCTTCCTCACTTTGACAGGCTGTATCTCCTAGAACTGCGAGCTGAAATAAACTCTTACACTCTCAAGTTGCTCTTGTCAGATATTTTGTCAAATCAATGAGCAAAGTAGCCAATTCAATGTATATACACCAAAGCCAATACAATTTGTATATGCCAAATAAGCCTAAAGGTTCTATGTGTATGTAGACCTATATACAGGTGCAAGTAAGTATCCCTGATAGCAACCAAATAGGATTTGAGATGATTTATATTATTCTTTAGAATAATGCATCCTTCTATTTCCATAATTAAAGCTTAGTGAAGAGGAAATAGGAAATTGGTGGACAGTGAGCTTCTATTTGAAATGATGAGAACTTTCTAGAGATGGGTGGACAGTAACAATGGCCACACAACAATATTAGTCTCCTTTTAGGTACATACACATTAAACTATACACTTAGAAATGGAAAAATGATAAAGTATGTTATGTATACTTTAGCATATACTTATATACTTTATCATTATAAAAATTAAGGTTAAAAAAATAGCTCCATGCTATAACATATTACAAAAGACTACACAGATATTGGTCTATGACACAGACTATCAGATTCTTTTAAAGAAATCAAGATGGGTAAGGGAGACTCAGTGAACAGAGCACATAGTCTGAGAAAAGAAAGGAGAGTATTGTGAGTAGAAGGAAACTGTAGGAGCATGTCCAGCAGTGGCCACTGATGGAACACAGTCTTTGTCTGTTAGGAGAGACAGAAAGGCATTCTGTTCATTCCTGGCTTTCTCTTCCCCCAGTCAGAGATCCCTAGGAACATCTTCACAGATGGGGAGAAGCTGGGGCAGGAAAGAAATGGGTCATACATAGGAGCATTACATAATGGATTATCTTCCTGCTGCTTCTCTTTCAAGGAACCTCTGCACACCTGGAGGGAGCTTGATTTCCTTGGGAGAATATGCCTTTCAAGTAGATTAAAAACTATTTTCATGAGTTGAGGTTGTTTACATGCAAACCTGTCGTTCAGATGATGTGTGCCTTTACAGATGCCTACAAAGGCCTATTGGTGATTCCCTTCATTCCCTTTAGGTTCCTATGCATGTTTCTGGATAACAAAGAGGAAGAAGAGGACAGAGGATGTTTTCTAGCCTACACAAGAAACAAAAGCACAATAAAGGGAGTGGACCTAGAGCAAATGTCTAGTGTCTCCTCCAGCGGGTACAAGGAAGGGACGTCTCAGAAGTTGACCGTGCCAAGCCAAGCTCATCTTTGTGTCAGGTCAGTTCACTCTGAATTACAGACATGACAAAATCCTTATCTCATGCAGGAAACTTCTACCCACTCCTCAGCACCCTAATATTAACTTCACTCAAGAAACAAGGAAGATTTGACACAAAGGACATACTGGTTTTAGAAAAGCTAGGCACACATAGAAGCATCCTAAATTCAACTACTGAAAATCTTTTATTTTTATCTATTTTGAGATTATAATTTAATAACAGTATTTCTCCCTTTCCTCACTCCAAACATGTGAGATATATATATATATATATATATATATATATATATATATATAATCACATCACCACTGTCCACTGTCTTTCAAATCTATGGCCTTTTTCCAACTGTTATTGGATGCATATATTTACATAGATATACATCCCTAAATACAGCCTGTTCAGTCCATGCAATATATCTTTGACTCTTAGAAATATCAGAAGCTATGTTCATAATGTCTCACCAACATGGCTGCCCAAGCATGAGCTGAACAAAGTTGACTCTAATGAAAAGTCCTTGTGTAATGAATGCTACTGGACATTAACCCTGCACAAAGAACTGAAGACAGCTGAGAAAAGCTGGGAGTAGTAAGGTGGTTTTCCCCAGAGCTATCTGACACCAAATGGTCAGTCCTGAAAACATGCACTGCAAATCTCATGTTGCTTATAATGACAGATATAATTGAATGTAAAAGCATTCTCTACAATGATTATTGATCTTCATATGACAGAAATGAGGGCATGGATGGTCAACCTTTGGAAAGAAAAGGCTAAGCCAATGGCAGGGGCAGGGGAGGGAGTTGTGTTTGTCTGAAGTCGTTAAACTGATCTTAGACAAATGTCATATTACAATGTGGCCATACCAAATGACATGGCTATTGTGTATTTTGATTCCACCCAGGTGTTAAGGACTGAACCTACAGCCTACTAGTCAAGTGCTTTACCACTAAGTTACATCCCTGCCCTAGTACAATGAGTCTAGACTCCAGCAAGAGTTTTATCAATGTTATTTCATAATCAGAGTCAAAAGTCAAGGGTTAGGATCAAGATATTAACAAATACAGGTTGAATGAACAGTACCACCCAAAGAGTATGAATTATCTAAATCTAGTTGAAATAGATATCCATGAATATCTAGATATTTCATAGTCTGTGACTGTGTTTCTCAGAGGAAGATTTTAAGAGATGTTTTCTGAGAATTGTCAAAGCCCAGCCTGACTTAACATAAAATGTAAGAGACACATTTATAAAGCCAGGGAGGCTCAAGGGAGTAGAAAATGTACGGCCTGGATTACAGAATCAGCATTCAAAATTATCACTCTGCCCAGCCAATGTCAGTAACATCATAGTTTAAAATCAATGACATAAAATGTAACAATATAAAGTTTGATTTTTAAAAAATCTATTCTAGAAGGTGAATCTATTATCAGCTAAGATAAAGAAGTCACTGGGATTTAATCAACTTGAAACATATCGCAGTAACAAAGATCAGAATGGTGTATATCAACCCTGTGTATAATAGGAAACTTAAAACAGGGTAGGGTTTATGAATAAAATACAGAATCTTCCTCAACACCCTGTCCTGAGTTGGGAATGCCATGTTTAGTATCAGGCACTAGGAAGGTCATTAGCAGGCCAAGACTATCCAAAGACATTTGTGAGACATCTTAAAGGTATGTGATCAGGACACCTCCTTGTCATCAACTTCTCCTAGCTTTCTCACAGCCTCTGTGTCCTGTAGATGTCCATCCCAGTTTGGCCTACTTTGGATAAGAAAACAGTAGCTTCCAAGGCACTATTGCCTGACAGGTCTGCTGGAAATCCTTCCTTACCCAAGTAGAAATCTTATTCTCCATGACCATTCTTGGTTCTTGCACCTGGGTGTTTGCAAATCAAAAACATTTTTTCCATACAGGTCTTATTATGCCACATTGGCCTGAAACTCACCATATAGACTAGGTTGGCCTTGAACTCATAGACTAGGTTGGCCTTGAACTCACATAGATGCTCCTGCCTCTGCCTGCTGGGGGGAAGAGGGGGACTGAAATTAAAAATGTGTACCACCACACCTAGTTCACAAGTCAATTTTAATGTCTCTTCTACATAAATTGAGGAGACAGGCAATTAATTACCTCTGCCACCCCACTTCCTACAAAATAAATAAATAAGTAAATAAATAAATAATAAAAATAGAACCTTTTCAAATTTAACAAGGATGTTTTTAAAGAGGAAGCCTCAAGGTCCTCTTTGGACTTCCTGCCTTTCTGAGTTACAGACTGTCTCTCTTGGTGACTCAGACCTGGCTCCTGGTCTTTTATCCACACAGTTCAGAGGCAAACACCAGTTGAGAAGATTCTGTAGCTTGATCTTGGCATAGCACCTGACCATTCATCTAAGGCCTAAAGACACCTTTTAAAAAATGAAGCAGTGACTCCCGAGTGTGATTTTTTTTTTCCTCATAATTTATAGCACTTCTGCTTCCCATGGAATTCTTAGACTATTCTTGTAGTTTGCATTAACTTCAAAACTGAATGTATTCTTGACACCACCTTAGGAGCACCATCGGCATACTTGTCTGCAATCTGAAACAAGCCGAAATCACTGGCTTGCTTTGCTATTCTTCTATTTGCAAACTACCTTCACTGTCTTGCATTTTCCTATCACCCTCTGAGTAATATGTTGATTTCTAGCATCTATCTAATGACCCTGTAGGTGTTCTAAAGGCTTTCCCCCCTCCCCCGGCAAATACTACCTGTTTGGTGTTTGATATTGTTTATCTGAGTGCCTAACACGCGTATGACACTTTGAAGCATGTGAAAAACTCAAGCAAAACCATGAACAGTGATGACTTTTCTATATCAATTTATAAAGAAACACTGAGCTACAGACCACCCAAAAAATAATTCATATGACTTGCCTTCAAGGATGACAGTATTGGAACCCACCCCTATTCTCTGTGGCACAGGTCTGCAAGAGACCAAGACATATTGCTGTGGGTCATGATGTTTTCGCACCTCTTTTTAAAAACCTAGCTTGTTCCTAGTAAACAGAATGTGGCTTGTATAAGTAATTAATCAGGAATTACATGGACCGTTTATTGGGAGGCCAATAATAAGCTGTCTCCTGGGGCACAAGGCAAGCTCCTTCTCTCAATAAATAATTATTTAAGTTAAAATTATTTACAAAATTAAGTCATTCCTTCTGTGGTATCTCTGAGACTTCAAGTAATTGGTTGTGTTCACTTTAGTTTGGTGTTTTGTAAAGGGAAAAAAATAGGGCTACATAATGAATTAACTGTGCAATTAACTACAGATTCAGCACTTTAAAAACACATTTTTAATGACTAAGAACAGGTACAAAGAGACAGGAGTGTGTTTTCTCTTTTCTTTAAAAAAAAAAAAAAAAAGAAAGAAACAAACAAACAAAAAAACCTCACCTAAGTATTACTTTCTATCTTGCATAGTGGAGCAAGTCTGGGCAAGTAGTGACACAGCTCATTATTCTCCTCTTACAGAGAGGCTCAGCAGTACCCAAAAGCCCAAATCAGGCAGAGCTCTGGCCACAATGCCTTAGGCTCCCAGTGACAATTACCTTAGCCTCAGCACAGAAATCTCTTTGCCTTCTCTTTACCTCTCGTCTGTACCTTTCCTGAGTACCTTCCCTGGGTAGAGGAGACAGGAGGATAATGACCCAACCCAAACACCTCTTCCTTTACAATTTCACAAAGTAATGAAAAACAAGGTGAGGGTGAACTAGAACCTTAATTAACTTGTTTTTCTCCCACTGCTGTTGTTGTGTTTTTAATTTTTAAGAGTCATATGCAAATTGGATTTTTTTTTTTAAGTAAGAAAGGTTCTGAATTAATTTTGCTGAACATCTTGCAGGGGTATATTCTGTCAGTTCATGTTTTCCCACATACTTTGGGGTTCATCATGCATCTAACCAAATGGGAGCATCTATCGTGTTAAACACTGGCATGCAGGGTCTTCCAAGTGTGTCACTCACATGATCCTCTATGCTGTTAGTGCGGGAAGTGTTAGATCACTGAGAGAAAGTAGAGGACCCTTTCCTATTTCTTGCTCATTTGTGGCCACAGAGCCAGAGTGGGACACCTCCCTTGTCTACAAACACACACATGCACACACACACACACACACACACTACATAAAATTTACTTCAGAATTTGGGGCCAGGTAGGTATGTCAGAGGATAAAAGCACTTGCCTCACAAACCTGACAGCTGACCTCAGTCCCCAGGAGGCATGCATCTAGAATCTCAGCACTCCTACAGTGGGATGAGAGGTGGAGACAAGAGAATCTGCTCTAAGCTCCTGAGTTAGCTAACCTGGAGTGAGGCAGCAGAAATAAGAAACTGCCTCAGTTCGGTAGGACATATGAACTGGCTCCTGAAAGTTGTGAACTGACTTATATACACACACACACATACACACACACACACACACACACACACACACACACACACACACACACACACACACAAAAACAATACATACAAAAACGGATATCTAAAATGTATTCAAAATCTGTCTAAGGCACTCTCTTTACTTTTGCTTCAAACATAGATTGTAAAAGTCCTTAAGAGCCGAGAAAAATCCCCCATTTACTAATTAGTTAAATTCCTGAAGATAGTTGCTTCATACAATTTCCAGAGAAAACGCTTCTTTTTTTCTGTAGAAAGAAGTAATTTTGCCAGCAAAGGTTGAAATTGAAAGGCTTGGCGGCTCAAAGCAGGCATATTGCTCAGCTCATTCCCTTGGTATGTGGTAATCAGAGTCTTGCTTGCTCCTTGACATCTCTTTTTGTTACTTGCCACTGTTCCATGCCTATGACGTCAGTCTTTTTCTTGACCATGCCAATTCCTATGACCTCTGTTCAGTCCTTTTGGCATCCTTGCAACCTTTCATTCTACCAAGCACACCACTGCTTCACACAACACATCTTAGGCCTTTCCATGTCCCAAACATTCTGCTTGGAATTAGGACATGATCCCTACCTACAACAGAATGTTCTAGGGCTGTGAGGTGACACCAGCAACTAAGCCATTCACTCTAATGTGGGTTAAGACTGCGTGGTAGAGCTTCAAAGTCATAGCAAGGATGTTGTGGACCACTGCAAAGACAATGAGAATCTCTGGATTTTCATGGGGAAAATCGACAATGAAGCACACACATTTCAGATACTTTGATTATGTTAAATAAGAATAGCTCATGCAGATGCTCTGGAGGATTATAGAGTTTACCGTGAAAACATGGGTATCTGCATCTGGATCCATGTACTACAGAACCCATGTAGAAGCTAAACACAGTAGCATGCATCTGTAATCCCAGTAGTGAGGTGATACAGAGATGGGAGAAGCCCTAAAAGCTGGAGATCCTGCAACTAACAGTAACTAACTAAAAATCAAGGAAGGTGGAGACTGCCAACATCTGAGGTTATCTTCTGACCTCTATACATGGCCACACTCACACACATTGAATATGCACACCAGCGTGTGTGTGCGCGCGCGCGCACACACACACACACACACACACACACACACACACACACACAAGGGATTTAAAATGAATAAATTATACAATGCCACAGTGAATTGAGTGGAGAACTGTAAGATTTGAAGCAGATGACCATGTAACTGTCTAAAATGAAGAGGGGTATTGCTAGGCCTACTGTGAAGGCGGATGAGAGAGAAAGAAATGAACGTTATCCGTGCATAAAGCACGGTGCCCAGGGGTTGCTGAATGAGTGGAGCATGTGGAAGAGCAAGGGCAGGGATGACCTGGGCTCCTGAGTTCTGCTCTTTCATTTCTGTTTGCTTTTCTTGTAATTGCTGCACTAACTTTCTTAAAGCTTGATTCTTTTCTTTTTTGCTTCCTCCAAAAACCTTCACTGTCACCCATTTCCTGCCTAATAAAACACAGTCACTCCACCCGGGAGCTGAGCTTCATATTGCCATAGACATGGCATGGCTAACATTACCTGTTCTGCTCTCCTTTGAATGTAGCACATGTGACCTTGATTATGTCACTTAACTCCCTCTTCTGTAGCTTCATCTTGTACATCCTGCAGAGGAGTCAAAAAGACTCGAATGTCCAGAATGAGAGAGAGGTGTGGCTCTGCCCTTAGAAACAGATTCCTACTCTTGGACACTAGTTTCCCAAACTCTGTGAGCTCGGCTGCTTTGATGCCAATGGACAAGTGAACCTTAGACTTGGGAAGATGCCAAATGGAACACACTGCGGATCTTAATAAGCATGTCAGCTGACAGTCATCCAGTCCAGACAATTGAAGCCTTAGTTCATTTTGAAAGAATATTATGGAAGGAAACTCTACTGTACCTTTAATTGTTCAAGTTATTGGTTGTCAATCATACACATACACACGCACACACGCACACACACACACACACACACACACACACACACACACACACACTAGTCTGGCACCATAAGTCAACTTAAAGGAGAAATGCAACTTACAGTCCTCCTAGAAGTGAGATGTTGAAAGAACTATCCCAATGCACACAAAGAAAGCTTCAGAGGTAGAACGCATGGCTAGCCAGTGGTATGAATGTCAGAAGACTTGCCTGACAGGAATACTGAAATCTACTACATCCTCAGGCCAATTCTAGACAATGGACAAAGGAACAAAACCAAAGTGCTCATGGGACTAAAGTCAGGAGACAGGTGAAAGCATATCCAACACATTGATCATACACTCTATCAGAATGAACAAGTGCCACATAGAAAATACAGAGCCAAGCCTGTGTGCCAAGGTAGGCTAGGGATTGCAATTTGATATAAAGTCTATTTTATAAACAATGAGATAAAGACTATAGCCTTACAGTTGTCTCCTTTTATTTGTGGGAGACATGTTTCAAGACTTTCAGTGGATGCCTGAAATCACAGAGACTAATAAACCCTTGTTTTTCTCTTATGCAGACACAGCTACAATGACATTCCATTCACAAACACAGCACAGTTGGATCTTAATAGCAATAACTAATAGCAAGGGTTATCTGAGCACTGTGATGCTGTGACAGATGATCTGGTGATCAAGGTAGCGTGATGGGTAAGTAGCATGTACATTGTAGACACACTAGACTAAGGTATGAGTCACACAACAAGAAAGAATGGAATGCTGAGAGACTGGATTGTACCACTTAGGATGACATTATTTCTGTTAGTCTCTTTGAACCACAGTTGACCGTGGGTAACTGGAATTCTAGAAATAAAACTGTAGATAAGGAATGGGCTATAGTACTAAAAAGATGTTATTTCATCAAAACTTGGCTGGGGTGAGGGGTGATGCACTGGCTAGCTTTGGAGAGTGATTCAGCACTAGGCAGAGCCAGGCATAAATCCCAGATAAACCTCACCAAGAAATAAGAAGGAAGAGAGTATGTCTACAGCAGACAGAATGACAGAGAAGACAGTGGGAGGCACGGATGAAGAGTGGTAATGGTGGGGTTGGAAGGTTTAGAATACAGGAGTGATCCCACTTCTGTGGTAAAAGTCATCCTCTTGCTGATGTGAAGACAATAACTCCTGACAAAGTCAGAGGAGATGAAAAGGTGGGACAAAGACTGCTATAGAGACCCTGGCAGGTGACAGTAGATGGGGGGGGGGGGGACGCAAAGGAGCAGCAGGTGCCAGAGGGCTGGTGGGAAGACTTGAGCGCTGGATGAACATTGCAGATATAAAAAGCAAGATTTGTGGGTAAATTTGGTGAGGAAGCCCATGGACAAATGAGAGCAGTCATGGCATCAGAGTCACCACATAAAAAGAGATCTTTATGCATTCTGTTGGAAAAACTGAGTGGACCTGTTTGGGAGACAGAATACAAAGAGGTCAGTTCTGGGCTGATTGAATTTATGATGGCTATTCATCATGCAGAAGAAAATGCTGTGTGACAGATATGTGTGTGAATCTGGAGTTCAAGAGAAAGTGGGAGCTGGGGCTGTAAATTCTGGTCAGAATCATAAAGACTTGCCTCTGCGATAATAGCAAGGTAGCTACTTTCCTGCTTCTTGCTATCAACACCCTCACCCACTTTCAGCAGGTTTTATATGCCAGGCCCTGCTCACAGCCACCCCACAAAGCAGCCATCGGCAGTCCCAGATGAACACTCAGGTGAAACAAACAGCCAAGCTTACACAGCTGGAGAGTACCTGCTGCAGCAGTGGGGAGCCATGAAAATTTGAGAACACCACTGTCAAAGGTTGGTTGTAGATAAACTTCACTGAAGCCAGTACAGCAACCAGAACAGGAGGACCGTGTGAGGCCCAAGATGACCACTGCAGTCAGCCAAGAGTCTCAACAAGAGGCACTGTGGAGTGAGCTCAGACTGTCAGCAGAACCAAGAAGAGGAAACACAAGACCCAAGAGTTACCAGGTGGGACAAGGTTTGGGGACCATGTAACTGGGGGCCTTGAAATACTTTCCCATCAGGGAGCTGACTCAAGAGTGATACCAATAACCAGTGCAGGAAACACAGGAAAACGGCCATAGAAGGAACCAGGCAGCGGGTGAGACAAAATGCGAAACTGGAGAAGCAACATGAGGGGGTGCCAAGCAGGAAGCTGGGTGGATGGAGGAAGACCTGTTTTGTGATGTTTGGGAACCCAACTTTGCTTGTAGGCAAGCATGCCTTTAAGATGCTAACCAGATAAGCCCCATGTATGTGAGAATCAAGGCTGGTTGTCCTTGTAGCTCCGTGAGGACAGGGTCTTGGTCTGCAGTTTGCAAGGCCCTGGCAGCCATTGATGTACAATATCTACTTAACACAATAAACCACACTCCCCTCCATTGCACCATTTACTGTGTATACACGCAGGTTTTTTTTTTTTTTTTTTTATTCTGATGCAAGCACATTGTACACTTGGGATGAATGTGCTGAATAAATCCACTCAGGATTTCTATGGAATTTCTTTTTTTTCCCCTGATTTATAACAAGTAACAGCCCGCTTACTTCTCCACTACTTACTTCTCCCCACCACCACCCATTGTCTGCCCTGACTGGAATAATGGGTAATTGTGTTTGAACATGCATTACACTAAAACGCTTCCTTTTGCCCAGCTTCAGTCATTATCAAACCCAGCTCCTAATCTAACTTCCTCATCATTAGGCAGACAAACCAGCTGCAGCCCTGAAAACAGGCAGGCCTTTGGAGGAAAAGGCTAAGGGGAAGAGCAGAATGCAGGCCTTTCTGGCAGAAACAAAAGAATTCCTCTCTGATCAAGTGACCCAGCGTGAGCTAAGGAAGAGTGCGCTCCAAAGCTGATGAAAATAAAATTGCCGGTTAGGCCCTCTTCTCATCAGTTTTTCTTTCACACTTCCCATTAGCTCAGTGAAAGGAAGATAAATTAAGAGTTAAATGCACCAAAATAATTTAAGCAGTCTTTAAAACTCATATGTGCCGTTTCCCACAAACTGTCTTCCTGTTTCGCCCATGTCTTTCCCTCATTGAGTTCCGCTCCCTTCTTCATCCCTGCCCCTGTTCTCTCTGTTGCTTTCTAGTCTTTTTCCTTATCCAGAGCGCTGTCTCTGTCCCACACTTCTCCAAAGACTCCTTCTGCCTCCAGAGCTGACCAGACTTCAAAGCCTCTGCCCTCTCCCAGAATCCTCTGCTCTATCCCAGGCGCTCTCCTCTGCAACCTTCTATTTCCTAGCATGCCCACACTTTCCGGAGTGTCTGGCCCCAGAAGCTAAATTTCTAGTGAAGGAAAAAACCCATGTGGCCTGATGAAGGCAGACGATATAAACGAGGCAATTGCTTCAATACACAATTAAAATAAGCTAAATGAAGCAGCAGAACAAGACAGATTCATGGTTTGGCGCTCTAAGGGTGAACCCTCTGCAGAAGACGGACTTCCTTCCCCCCACTCCAGCTGGCACTGTGCCCCAGAAGCATATTGATTAACCGATCAATTCTCAGATTCCAGAGAGATGGGCTAATGATAAATGGTCACCCCCCCATACCCACCCTCAGTGACTGCCAGACCCAGCGAATGCATACTGAATCGTCCCCCATTTTGAAATACCTTCCTTAGATTGTATTTTTCGCTCCCCTCCCCACTTTTGTCTCCAGCTACAGGGAACTCCTAAGTAGAAAATCAATAGGCGCTTTAATTACTGGCCCCCAATTCATCAGGGCCTCAACTGTAATTACTCTGCCTGAGCCATGAGCCTCAGGACCCAATAAACCGAGACAGCTAGGCACCGGGCAATGTGCAGGATGTTGTGACTCTGGCTCGGGCTTGGGGGAGCCTTCTGAGACCACCAGCCCACCTTCCTGTTACTCTCTTCCTGATCTCCTTTTCATGGTCTTAAGATAGAGGAAATAGTCCCAAAAAGCTCTCAGGGCAGAACTGGTCAGGATCTCAGATAGGCACAAAGCCATTTCTTCAATACCCTCTCCCTAGCTCTCGATTCAGGAGCCTTGCATCACAAAGCCTAGTCTAAAGGCTGAGAATCTTCAGAATCCTAATGGAAGCAGACATCACACAGACACTAAACTGGATTCTGCATTTAACACAATCCCCACGCTAAGCATAAGAAGCTCTGCTTTAAAATGTTTGCTGTCCTTTGTTTCACTAGTACTCATAGGAAGAAGAAACCATGTTCTACCCCAATTCCACGGTCAGTCAATATCCATGCCACCCCATGGGGGTCTTCTCATCTTGGGTATGAGGAGGGGCTCACTGGTACTAAGATGTACTTTCTCTGTGGCTTCGCTAATTCTCCCTCCACTTCTGCAGTTTCTTTATTAGTAAACTAAGGGACTGATGATTAGTCATTGACGCTGGAACCTTGGATCTTCTATCCTCGAAGATAAAACCCAACCATCTGCCAGACACAGGCTCCCAACCTACCACCAACACTGCTAAAGTCTTCATTTCTGCTCTCTTCCCATTTCAGAACCCTCAAAGAATAGGTCTCTTGGAGATCTTCCAGGTTCTGTTCAAGCTAAATTGGTCCAGTGATACAGTGTCAGCCTATTCGAATAATGTTCTGGTGGGGTTCTCTTAAAATAATGCTGATGGGATTTTTCTCCAGCAGACCAGGATTCATCTTGAGACTGGTTTAAAATAAAGAACTTCATTGTGATGGGTGGGTCCATAACCTATGTGTGTTAGAGATTCATTCCTCCTTCAAGGGAGTGGCAAAGCCAGCTCTATTTTTCTGCCAGATGCCTGAGCTGGTTGTTTCTGGCTAGGGAGAACTAGGCTGTATCTGCCCCACTTTCAGCACACATCTGAGCCAGAGCTCCTTGTCTGAGCACGGAGCTATTGACTTGGCTGATCAATGTTCGAGTTGCTGGCAGCCAGACCCATGAAAAATGACTCTGTAGCCCATAACCCGCCCCTCCAGACATTGGCCTTGGCTCATGCAAATGAAAAGAGTCTCCATTATGAATGGTTTCTAAGCTTCTTGTTGTCCTTCTGTCTCCTAAACAGAGGCACTACTGTTGGGATCCTTCACTCTCTCTTCCTCCTCTGTCACTGAGTGTGAGTCCTGTCACCTCAGCTGCCACATCTACAGAGAGGATTGCTCAGAATTCTCCCCTACCTATATTCCACACCTGAGTTTTTGATTTAAAAAAAAAAAACTTGCTGGAAATTTATGCAGGATGGTGCCATAATTATAACCTATCCTTGTGGATAGTGCCGTCAGTCCTCACAGCTTAAATATTCCATAGACAGTGCTATAGACACTACCTTTCAAGGAACATTAAGCCATTCCATCCTTTCTTTGGTCCTTATCACCACCTTGATCCAGATCCTGCTCGTGACAGCTACTGTGTCCTGTCCAAGGCTTTTCCTTCTGCCAATAGGTTTCAACTCAAGCTATATAACAAAATCATATAGGGAGCTTTTTAAAAAGTGTCAATGACAAGACCAATGTCTACAACCAGCTAACCCATAATAGTTGGATGCAGAGCCCATACACTTTCATCATTTTACAGGCTGCTCAGGCCTTGCCACATTGTCAGTCTGAGGAGCACTATTTAAGCAAAAGTTTGACTGTTTCTTGTGTGCAATCACTTCTGTCCTCCCCGACTTTCCTCTGCTAGGGCAACCACGTCTTCTCTCCACCAGTGAAAACCTTCTTTACTCTCCCATGCTGAGTTCAAATATCACTGTCTATGGAAGTTTCTGAATCTCCAAAATTCTTATAGCCCTTCATCACACATATCTCATGGTACATGTTCTGTTCTTCGTTGTTGCAGTCTGTGGTCTTGTCATATCCACTCTGTCTAAACATCAACTCCTTGAAATATTAAGCTATTCTCGGAGCATCGATCTTGGAGTTGGAAAACCTATGTTTTCATCCTGGCGTCTCACGAATAAAACCTTGGCTATGAGATATTGAGTGGGTTGTTTAAAAAAAAAAATCTCAATTTCCTGTTCTGTAGAATGGGAATCATGATTACTATCTTTTTCATAAAAATACTAATAATTATTATTATGGTCTGATGTGATTCTTAATAGTGGCTTGGATGAATTAAGTATTTACCGAGTGAGTGCTAGAAAAAGAAAGAAATGTGTTTGGGGTTTTTATCACAAATGTTTTTCTTCACTGAAAAATGATCATGTTTTGGAAAAGTGAATGTGCTAAAGAACGACATTGAGAGTCATAGACTCTGTACCCCCCACAGTAGTTGGGTGCTTCCCTAAATACCTCTGTCACGGATTGTTAGACACTGAGGTTTAAATCATGGTCTTTGTGCCACATTCAAAGCCAAAGACATAGATGTCGCTATTTTCTATATATGCAGGCTGGACCTATTCCAAACACACAACCACATATACATGTACACATAGAAAAGGCATGTGTGTGTAACTAATGGGCACCCACACCATCATAACCAGCACCTTACATAAAGACTTAAGACAAGAGGGATCATGGCTTACATCTGTGTATAACCCATAGCAAAGTGTTCCACCCTGTGGGTACCATGCGTCCCCACTCTCAGGTGGTGGCAGCTTGTCCCTTCTGCTATAATAGCAAGTAAGTCAATAAAAGATGCTTTGCAAGAGAGGGGTGTAAGCCTGCTGCAGGGAAGCTGGGGCTCTAGAAACCCAGCATTATGGGTCAAACAAAATGTCATGTGTAGCAGAGGGTACCTACCAAGCGGCTCCCAGAGTACTAGCCACCCTCCACAGCCACCCTGACCTAGTTTGGTTTCAGACTGCCTGCTTCTGCCTTTGCTCTCATTTGAATACTTGTTTATGTTTATGGATGAATAATATCTCAAAGCAAGTAAATTAAGGGTCCTTTAAATTGGCTCCCAGCGCTCACACCTGAGGAGTGCAAGGAGCCAATCTCCATAAAACCAGAGGAGGGAGACAAGGAAGACGGGGAGGCAGAGGATCTAGAAACCCAGACAAGGGCATGAGGTCCAACATCATACTCAAACAAAAGCAAGAGGTGAGCATACAGAAGCCACAATGTGTCTCTTGGCCAGAGCTTCAAAACAAAGCAGGCTGAAGGCTGGGTTGAGAAACATGAGAAAGTCACAGAGATTCTCATGCTTTCCTTGTGAATCTATGAAAACTCATATTAATCCTAAATAAATGGGTGAGTTGAGACTTTGGTAGTCAAACCCAGGATACTGTGAAAGTAGGAAGGGTTTCAGAGAGCTGCCTCGTGGCCAATACATCTAAACAAGCTAGGGGCTATTACACAATTTGTCTGAGGGTAAGTATGTTCACCACCAAAGTGGAGACGTCTAGAACTAAGGTCTATTGGCTCTGTTCAGTGCCTCTTCAAGATGGGTGGTGATACCTGTAACATCATCTGTAGTATTCCAACTGCATCTTCATCTTAAGGGAAATGGTCCTCTGAACTCTCTGGACAAAGATATCCGCTTCTTCCTCCTTTCCTTATCTATGGCACGCCCAATTACTAACAGTCATGAAGTCCCATATGAAACTTGATTTTCTAGTCGTTTTTGCATCTCCTCCATCCCCATTCTCCTCCCCCTGCCATGTCCCTTTTGTCTCTGGCTTCCATCACAGAGGCTTGGCTAAGGGGAAAACACTAATCCAGAGAGAGGTACTAGAGAAGGACCAGCCCTCCTGTCTAGTCCACCAAGCCCCAGAAGGATTGGCTGTGCCCACCTGGGCTTACCTTCTGACAGTCTCTGAGAGTGACAACTCTGACTGTTCTAAGAAGTCCAGGCTACTACTTAGCACAGAGCCCTCAGCATCCATTCCAAGAAGTATGTCCTTTGGAAGGTAAACAAGGCAGGAAGGCCAAAGCCTCTCATAGCACTCTGTAGTAACTAGAGTCTCAACCACATTTGAGCATGGGGCTCACAGGTGCCCCCATCAGCTGTGAGGATGCAGGCATTTCTTAGTCTCCCTTAGGTTCCCATCAACACAAGGCAAGCAATATGAGGATGCAGTGTGTGAGGGAATGTGAAACACTTAGTTCAGCCCTAGGTGAAGGAGCATTGCAAAGGGCATTCATTCACTTTACTTTTAGTCTGGCTTTTTGCCAGCACAACATCTCTCATAGCTATAGGCTTACGATGAGGATGGATAAAATGAGCATCCCTCAGTAAGACTGGCCCCATGTGAGCTGGACCAAGTTCTTCTCTATAATCTCCCTATTGGAGATTCAATGGCCCTCTCCCAGCCTTGATGTACTTCTTGCTAAAACCTGCATCAGCCAAGTGTGTTTTCCTCCTGCATGTTCTCTTTCCCACCGCAGTTCCACAGCCCTAGTGTCCCGCCTGGCGTGTGATTTCCTTACTGCTTAGCCAGGACTATCCCACTAGACAGAGCGTTTCTGCCATGGAGGAATATTCAGACGGCTCCTGGCAGTTTCTCACTGGTGCCTTTGCCTGTTCCTGTGAACTGTGCCCTCCAACTCTCCACAAATTTTTGTAGTTAAAAAAAATAGCCTAAATGTGACTGTTGGGGTTCATGGAGGTAGCTGGGATTTGGTGAAGTCATATGCCCAGTCAGGTGGGGGTTCATCCACATTCTCACATACAGTAGGAGCATAAAGAGTAAAGATTAGACCCCACTCACTCTCCACACCTGATGACGGTGAGAGAAGGCCGCACAGCCTAGCTACTGGTCCCAAGGACTTCCCTGGTACTTGGGGATCTCTCTTGAAGACCTAGTCTCTCAAATCCAGCCTTTCCCTCAGCACGCAGACTAGCTGAGACTGTCACAGTGAACAGGTACTAACCATCACCTCGCCCGACCTTCCCATTCCATAAACTGAGACTGGACAAAGGCAGGACTAGATTTAGAATCCTTGCTGGTTTACCGTTTTCTTCATGGCCTGCATCACGCTGAGCTCTGTGCTTCCCCAGCCTATGGCTGGCTCCTGAGCATCGTCCTTCAGAGTTCAGAGAACACCTCCTAAGCAAGGTGTAGCAGCTCCAGCCTCAACGCTCAGGAGGCTAGCAGGAGGGAAGCTGCAAATTCAAGGCCAGACTGGGCTAACTAATGAAACTGTTTCAAAAGCAAAACAAAAGCCACACTCTCAGAGAAGTCTTTCCAGACTACCTGTCTTCCGAACACATACTGAAGGCTCTCAAACTCAGAGTTTTCACGTTTCTTTTAACATTTGAAGTAACTTGCTTTTCCTCTTCCTACTCCTTCTCTCTCCCTCTGGGGGCGGGGGGAGGCGGGGGCAAGACCGGGCACAGTAAAGGTTCACGAAGCAGTTCCAGGCCCCTCAGGAGTACGTCGCTGTCTGCCCCAAAGATTTTAAACTGGACAGGTATGCCCACTCTCCACCCAGCTAGCTCCTAGCTGACTGCCTTGAAGGGCATTAGCTGTTTGAGAAAGCTCCTTGGCTGGCTGGCTCCATTGGCCCCTGAACTAAGCAGCTCCTGGCCTCCAGTTTTGACTGCCCTCAGTACTTCGTCCTCATAAGAAATTCCCTTTCGTTTTAGCATAAACCAGGTCTGTCACTGATATTGAGAGAGAAAATGAAGTGTTCCCCCCCCCCCTTCGCTTCCTCTTATACTTCCCTCACACAGCCAAACTCAACTAGGGCAAAGTTCATCACACTACAAGAGGTGACCTCCTCCAGCCTTCCTCTCTAGGCCACACCCCCCTACACTCCCCCACCACACTGCCAGCCCAGCAGATGTGCTTTTCCTCTCTTGTAATCGCAGGGCAGCAGTGAGCCTGGCACCAGGATTTATTTTTAAACTCAATCATGAGCTGCCCAGCTGTAACCAGCTTTCTGACTTAGGGATATTCCTCACTTTACACACAAACCATTCTCTCCACCAGCTATTCTCAGTTTACCTATTCATGTAGCCAGCTGGCCTTTCAGTCTCTGCCAGTCTAGTTTAGTCCCCTATGAGGCCGCTCTCTCTGCCACCTCTGCCCCTTCCTGGCCCCAAGAGCTTCAATTCCTGGTCATTCCCCCTCCTCTGTCCCCTTGCCTGGTTTGAATTGTGAATAATTCATGTGTTTCCATGATCCTGCCACTGTTTTTTTCTCCCTCATGAATCAAATTCCCGAGACACAGTTTATTTTCTCACCATCTCCTTGTCTGGGTTGCTGACAGGGACAGGGTTTATTCCTGTAGGTCACGAATGAGGGCCAATACTTATGCCTGCTTATGAGACAGTTACCATCTTAGTACCCTACTCTTTTATGGGCTCAATTTTTCTAATCTGCCTCAGTAGATGTATGTTTGTATAATATTGCACGGTTGGCTGGCCAGATAGAGGAATAAATGAGTGGTTAGATACACAAATAGGTAGATGCACAAATAGGTAGACAGACATAAGCACTTCCCCGCATAGCTCTCTCAGGCACCTTTCTTATTTAAAGTTGTTGGGAAGAAAAGTGGCATGTGATTTTGAATGTGTTTCTCCTATGCAACAGATACCCCAACCCTCTGTTTGCAGCTTCCTTCTGAAAGGGGTTCACAGCAGGACTCTTATAATAACACAGCCTTTAACTAGAGACAACATGGATGCCGCCTCTAGTTATTTTGTCTCCAAATAGCTATTGTGGATTTAGTGTGCTCCAGGGTAGGCAGGACCCTGGGGATACAAAGGTGAGCCCAAGAGACATGAGCCCTGTTCTATTGATGGAATTGTGTTTATCAAATAAGGGTTCTTATGTATTTATGATTGGCATATGTGTTTCTAAACTGTTAAAACATAAATTTGACATGCATATGAAATTTGATATTTTTTAGTATTCTGATACAAAGTGACAAACTGGCATTAGATATGTAAATTATACATATGTCTAAACTGACAAATACTAAATCCTTGAAAGTGAGGAAATTCATACTGGCAAATTCAAGAAGGCTGGTGGGAGTGGAGCTTACAGAGAGGAGAGGTACCCTGGGATGCCATGGAGTCTTCTTGGTACCATATTGCTTGACCTGAAGTATAGTTATAGAGAGCCTAATGTATTATTATTTATTTAATCTTTATGCTATATTTATGTGCCACATGTTACAATGTAAAATTTTGAGGTCATAAAGAAAAACTTAGAAAATTCTATGAACATGTGTAGTATATGGCTTGGTCTGGGGATCCAGGGACAACTTCCTGTATAAAAAGGCATGTGAGCTGAGACCTGCACATGCCAATGAATTAGGCAAAGAAAGGAAGGGATGGGAGGAGGACATGGAGGAAGGGGAAGACCACAAGGAAAGAACATAGGGCCAAACATAGGGAGCATGCAGGATGCTGAGACCAATACTTTTGCAGTCCAAAATAGGGAGGGTAAAGGCTACGTGGACCTCTTTAAGGATTTTGATTGTATTTCAAGGTCTATGGGAAGTGCTTAAACGGTTTAAGCAGAAGAGTGACAAATTCAGATGACCACACTGCTGTGGTCTTTACTAAAAGCATAGAGAATGGATTAGGACAAGGAAACCCCTCCTCTCCTGCTTTCAAAAAACGTGAGGACACATAAGAAGATGATGTACTTAAAACCAAAGCAAGTCTTCACTGGTCACCAAGTCTACTGGTACCTTGACTCCACAGCCTCCAGATTAGAATATCCAGTCAGCACCGTCTAGCTACACAAATGACTCTACCAACAGCATATAAAGCTATCAAAATGAAGCCTCAAGTCTCCCAGAGTAACACTCACAGCACATGCACACCTAAAATAGAACATTAGGAATCTAGAGACATATGATTTCTACCACCCTACAGTTTACACTGTAAATAAACCTTTACAATGTCTATTATAACCACAGTCCACAAAACTTCAATAACACATGTTTCTTTATTGATAACAATAATGAAAACTAATCATTCTAAAAAAAAATTAAAGGACCAAAATTTTAAAGGTGAAATAAGAGAAAGGAGGAGATGAAGAAGAAGGAGAAGACAATGTTTTCCATGCCCAGTCAAGTGCCTGTGCTACATATGTTCATAGAACCTTGTAAGTTTTTCTTCATAACCTCAAATTTTTATATAGTAACATGACACATAAATATTGCCTAACATTAAATGCAACCCATAATAACAGAGAAGAATAAAGTCAGTTTGAATGACATGCTAGCAAGTTAGAGATGGAAAGAAAGTACAGATGGGAGAGAAACTGAAAAGGAAAAATAAAGAAAGCTTAGGTATAGGCATGTTGCCTCACTTATGGGTAACATTTGTTGTGTGAGCTGAGAGATGTTTGTCTCTGTAGGAAGTTCAGAACCTAGGATAGTGCCTGAACCCAGGTTCAACCCCTTACCTCAGAAATCATAGTCTTACTTAGATTTTCATATTCAAGGATATGTCATGGAAATGAAACTAAATTCATGAGAGGAAGCTGCAGAGTAAAATACATTTCTAGAACACTCAGAAATTTATAGTATTTCAGAGCCACCCCGAGGATTCCAACACTTCCTTCATGAAATAAGCAAATAAATGAAGCAGAAAATGGATTATTTAAATGATAATAAGCATGATCAAAGAAAAACACATAAAGCTATTAGTGGTATTGGAGGATGCTAAAACACTTATCATCAAGAACATCTCAAAGATTTTCCAAACAAGAATAAAAGACCAAAATAACACCTATCTACAAGTAGTCTTTATTAAAGTATGTATGTGTATATATACATGTATATATACATACAGATAGATAGATAGATACATACATACATAGAGATAGAGATAGAGATAGAGATAGAGATAGAGATAGAGATAGAGATAGAGATAGAGATAGAGATAGAGATAGAGGATAGACAGACATGCTTACAGGAAGCCAGAGAATAAAAGAGAGAGAGAGGCTGTATAAGTGAAATGTTTTTTGGAAATAGAATAATCTTCGAGTTGTTGCTGATGCTAATGACTAATGTTGATTGGCACCTCAGTAGAGTCTAAGATAAAATAAGCCAAATTCTTGGACAAATCTGTGAGGGATTTGCTAGGTTGGGCTAATTGAGATGAGAAGTCTCATCCTACCTATGGGCTACCCCTTGAGATGGAGTCCTGAACTAAATAAAAGAAAAAAATCAAACTGAGCACCAACAACATTTCTCTCTCTCTCTCTCTCTCTCTCTCTCTCTCTCTCTCTCTCTCTCT
>JANHMN010000009.1:56343007-56374958 GCA_030674055.1 Rhabdomys pumilio | reverse complement strand
TCTCTCTCTCTCTCTCTCTCTCTCTCTCTCTCTCTCTCTCTCTCTCTGCTTCCTAACTTTGGATACACTGTGACCAGCTGCCTCAAGCTCCTATTACCACACTCTCGAGCTGTAAGCCAAAATAAACGTACCCCAGAGTTGCTTTTGTTGAATATTTTATTACAGCAAGGAGAAAAATAAGTGTATTGGTTATTTTTCTGTCGCTGTGATAAAACACCACGACCAAGGCAACTTACAGAAGAGAGGGCTTATTTGGGCTTACAGTTCCAGAGGGGTACGTGTTCACCATGGTGGAGAAGCACAACAGCATGCAGCAGGCATGTCTGCCAGAGCAGGAAGCAGAGGGCTCATATCCTTAATCATAAGCATGAAGCAGGGAGAAAGTAAACTGGACACAGGTGAGGCTTTTCAATCTCAAAGCCCACCCCTCACCCCCAGTGATATACTTCCTCCATCAAAGCCACATTCACTAAGCCTCTCCAAACAACTTCACCAACTGGAGACCAAGGTTTCAAATATCTGAGACTATGGGGGACATTTTCATTCAAATCACTACAGTAAGTAATACAGTGATTAATCTTTTTTAGGTTAAATATTTGAACGGAGAGATTCTCCACAGTCTATGCCTAAATCCTAATACAAAAGAAAATTCGATCCAAATACCCCCATCTACTAATTTTCAGATGGACAAACAAGCGGCAGAGCAAGCATATTCTTGAGAGTAGGGTGCACTTTATATATAAACTCTCAGGCTGACATCTCTACTAAGGCAAAAGGCTCTGTAACTCACAACTGAGAAACCATTCAGAAGGTAGAGATCACCCAGTATGCTGGAACAGAACAAGTAACAAGTTGACAGTCTAGATTCCTTTTTAAAATCTCTTCTTTTGTTCTTTATGTTTGAAAGAAATGCATATGTATGCAGCTGTTTAAATGCACACGATCACACAGCTATACATATATAATTAAAGAAGGCATTTCACTTAACATTTGATAATTAAAAATTGATTCGAATCACACACACACACACCCCCTGAAAACAGCTAGCCCTGCTGGACATTTTCCTCTGGCCATGTAAGAGGTGGAATTAGACAGTCATAAGTTTCACACCTTTTCTTCTTGCAGAGAAGGAGAAAATAAATCAAAGGATGACAGAAGCCACTTAAGTACAGTCAAGCCCTGTTCAGATTTGAAAAAATCACATCCAGGTGATTGACACAAGGAACTTCTCCAGACAAAATTCTGAGGTAGCAATAAGTCTAGCTTCTTGGGAGACCTGTTATGGTTCAGAAGTCTCACCCAGAAGCCTCAGAGCCTATGTGCTGACACTCAGTCCTTTGTGGTTGCTCCAGTGTGGCTCCATTACCTTGTACCCCAGCCCAGGACTGGCACCCAGAAAATAAGCAAGGAAGACAATAAAGATTCTTGATTTGCTGTGAAATGACCCTTCCCTGGCACTGATCTCCTCTGTCTACAAAATGGGGGAACTGAATGGTACACTTCCCAATATTTTTGTGGGTTCTAGAATCTTCATCATCAACTTGATTGAATTTGTGAATCTTCTAGGAGACATAACTTGGGGTGTATTGATTTCCAGAGAGGTTTAACTAAGACAGGAAAGCTCACCCTAAACGTGATCGACACCAACCCATGGGCTTGGATCTGAGAATAAATAAGAAAGAGGAATGGAGAACACATATTACAAAGGGAGTGCCCGGAGAGTCATGGCCTCTCCTCACATCTTCACAGGGAGCATGAAGAAATGAACATTGGTCTTTATCTTCCTTTCTCCTTTATTTTAAGTCCAGGGCCCCAAGCCATGGAATGGTACTGTACACAATCAGTGAGTCTTTCCATGAAAAAAGACCTAATCTAGGTAATTTCTCGCAGGCATGCTCAAGGGATTAAGTTGACAGTCAATATTAACCAGCATACAGAGATTCAACTTTCTAGAGGTTGAAGACAGTGAGATAAGTCAGAAAATGTGTGTCTTTCAAGACAGAAGGGAAACCTGACAAGTTCATGCCACAAAGTCAATAGAAGATAGTGGTTTATAGATGATAACAATTGCTCCATGATGTAAAGAGTTGATCAAACACACACACACACACACACACACACACACACACACACACACACACACGGTGGGAAACATCATGAGATTTAGGAACATGAAGGTCCTGGGAACTTTGACGATCTGTGGAGTGTCTTTAAAAGGGTAGCTACAGATACCTTAAGGAGTGAAGACAGCATAAAGTAGAATTAGGATCAGCTGCATTTACAGTTCTACTGTAGATGGGCATTATGAAATGAAGTGGAGATGAGAAGCAGAACCCAAGCAGACTTCACTTTCTCAGAGAAGGACATTATTAGGGTACATTTCTCTCCTTCTTAGGAAGACAAAGTAATGAGGAAGAGGGTGGTGATGTCTACTAAAGCCAGTTCTTTGTAGACCACGGAAAAGCAGGACCATGGCACTTCTATATGAACATGGTGGACCAATGTCTCAGCATAAAGAATAGTCAGGAAGGAAGGCACCGGAGGGCCTACCTACAAAGTGCAAGGTAGAAGAGATTTAAAAGAATGTGCAGGCTGTCCCTGCAAAAGGAGACATAAAATCATGAGAGTGAGAGTTAACTCACCAGAGCACGGAGAGATTGCCAGAGAGTTTCTCGCGCTCATTTGGGAGTTATGGTCTTTGCTATGATAAGAGGGCACAGGACACCAATTCTCTTCATGGGGTTTACTTGTTTGGATATAACCATGAGAGTGGATGGAGTGCGAGCAGTTGGGTTTAACCAGGCAGGGGTTTTGAAGGATGAGCACAGAAAAAAAATGACCAGAAAGGTTTTGCAAGTCATTGATTGATGATCATGATGAATGGGGTTATTAAGTCCTGGTGAAGTGACTTACTGGAGAGCAATGGATGCTGGGGACAGGTAAAGCCAGGGACAGGAGAACTAAAGCCAGAAGGGGAAAAAAAAATGTGGGCTGCCAGTGTGAGAGGCTAGACTCAGCACTGCAGAGAAGAGCAGAGAGTGTCACAGGCAAGGTTAAGAGTAAGGTCACAGGGGCCATGACATGCAATCCTATGCTGCCCCCACTCTGCTTTCCTGACCTTGTGCATCACTTGTCCTTTGGGGGACCCAAGAGATGGTTTTCTAACAGGCATGATTTAAGGAACTCTACAGCAGACCTGTCACTGAAAATGTCCCCTCAGAGGCCTATATCTGGTTTTTGACATTTGCTATGAAAGCTTCTTTCTCTTCTTGCCTGCTGCTCTCCATAAGTGCCACCACCTAACCTATTAATTCCTCATCAATCCTTTATGTATAGGTGTGATTTAGTGCTCGGAGCCTTTCAAGTAAGACAGCGACTGGCTCGGGTTTTAATAGGCTATGGAGCAGGACGTTTTGAGGAAGGGACTGAATATTCAGTCTTGTGAAGCACATTACAGGGGTAAGAAGAGATATCTTCTGAGCACCTACTATGTGCTAAAGTCTGTCCATGGGAGTTGCATGGGTGATTCATTTGCAATGTCATTCTCTCCTCCTATTTATAACAGGAAGACTTAGAAAGAAATATGTGCTATTGACGCACATTTCGTATTATTGAAAGTGGAAACCAGGGTCTAGATGAGAGCTATGGAGCCAGGCAGAGAAGTCCACATCAGAGGAGAAGCATTCACAGATAAGCAGAGACAGTGAGACCCATCACAGAGGAGTCAGGATACCAGCTCCCAAGCTACCTCCCCAAGGCTCTTGTGCTGTGGGTGTGTCTAGCTTTGCACTTTGCTTAAAGAGGTTCCTCCTTGGTGATGTTTGTGTTTCACTGTGTGCGTTTTTTTAAAATAATAATTTAAATTTTTATTAGGTGTTCAAGCATAGGATAAACACCAGCATTTGAGTTACTGGTACTCAGATCAATAGTGAAACATTTTCCTAGAGTTGGGGCAACTGGCGTGAGAACCTCGGGCCTTATCATCTTTCTCTAAGAGAAGGGATTAAGTAAACAGAATGGACAATTTTCTTCAATAACTCACAGTTAAAGGAAACAGAATGGGCATTCAATGGGCTTCTGCTGTGAGAGATCCTTTCTTCTCCCCTCCCCTTCCCTCGTGCTCACTAAACAGTCTTGTCTTTAACTTATGTGATACCAATCACAGTGTTGCCATTTTCCGAGGACACTGGAGGAATCAGTAGGGAAGGCTGAAAACTGGCCTCTTGTTAAAATGTGAAGAGCCTTCCAGAAATGGGAGGGGTCTGGAGGCTCTGCAGCCTCCTCCGCCCCCAACCTCCAACAGCCCCAAGTCCACAGTCTCTGGATTAGAGACAATGCAGAAAAGATGTGGTTAAATATAAAAGAACACCTCAATTGTGGGTAGAACTTGGTTAAGCTGTGCCTTTTGTTCTCTTATGAAAGAGGTGACAGGCTTGCGTGAACAACATAGTTTCAGATTTCACAGCTAAAGTTCTTCAAGCTGTTGGCAATTTTCCTTCATGCATATTGTGAGAGTAAAGATGAATTCTAGCCTCCTTCAACAACATAATCTCCCATCATGCCCGTGACCACCCAACCATGACCCAGTGCTGCTACTCAAAATACAGCACCTTGATAGTCACGCCACCCCCAATGCTGCAAACCCTTAACATGAATAGTCCACATACCACCCCCTTTGCAGGAGCTAAACAATGTGAGTCTTTCTCCCTCCCTCCCATCCTACACCAACCTCCTACAACACACAGTTGTTTCTCAGGCATTAGCTCTTCACACAGGGAGTTACCTAGATGTACCCTTCTCTCTACTTTATCCAGACGAGATGCTACCCAAAGACAAAGAACCAACTCATAATCTAGCCACTGGCAGAGTGACTGGCTCAGAGCCAGCCTTGAGCAACCACTGGCTGGAACAGATACTCCTGGATGAAGACTCACTCACTCATTGACTCAGTCAGCCAGACTCTACTGCTCACAGACAGTTTAGGATAGGGAATACAACTGTAAGACAAATAAAATCCAGGTCTTACAGGGTGCATTCTACAGGGAGGGAACGGATAATAAAAAGAAAATCATAGAGAGATATCCTGTGTTGACTGGTGATAAATGTGCTAAAGGAAAATAAAGTGGAAGGTGCATGGACAACTGTTATGGGAGCAGACTTCTCTGTGGGGAGACACCTGAGGCTGATGACCTGCTGGCCTCCTGACCTCCTGACCTCCTGACCTCCTGGCCTCCTGGCCTCCTGACCTCAGGTCTGATGCAAAGAAGGAGACTAGCTTCCTGTGGAGGTGCCGCAGTGTGTAATGAGGGGTGGTGATTGAGAGAGCCCATACTACCCAGGCCACAGGAGATGACCTCATCATAGAAATTCAGCACTGGCCGGGCAGTGGTGGTGCACGCCTTTAATCCCAGCACTTGGGAGGCAGAGGCAGGCGGATTTCTGAGTTCGAGGCCAGCCTGGTCTACAGAGTGAGTTCCAGGACAGCCAGGACTACACAGAGAAACTCTGTCTTGAAAAAAAACAAACAAAAAGGAAGAAAGAAAGAAAGAAAGAAAGAAAGAAAGAAAGAAAGAAAGAAAGAAAGAAAGAAATTTAGCACTGATCTGTCAAGAGGTTACCTTGGAAAATACTGAAAATAAAAGAAATGGGGGGGGGGAGTAAAGCCTCTAATGGCCCCATCCATAATGCATGGAGCTGCTGTAGTGCCTTAGGGAATCAGTTCTGTCCTCTAGGTGCAGATAAGTGAGTTTTTTGACCATTATAATTTTGAGGGCCAGCTCAATCCCAGCACAAGGGGGGCTATACATAATTAAACAGTACAAGGGCAAGTGGCCATGATCTCCATTCTGCAACGAATTGCCTGTACCACCTTGGACAGTTCACTGAAACTCTAGAAATAGAAGCAATTTAATAATGGTCACATTATTGAACTTTGAAAATGCGTGCGTGTGTGTGTGTGTGTGTGTGTGTGTGTGTGTGTGTGTGTGTGTGTGATATGCCCATATTTATGTGCAAGTGCACTTGTGCACTCATTTGGAAACCGGAAGACAATCTTAATCTATCACTCTCCACCTTATTCCCTTCATACAAGTTTGGAGCAAAACTAGTTGCCGGCAAGTCCTAACCATCATCCTGCCTCTGTGCCCCCCACAGTCCTGGAGTTACAGACAAGTGCAGCCATACCTTGTTTTCGGTGCATGTGCGTCTGAAACTCAGGTCCCCACACTTACATAGCAAGTAAGTGTGAGCCATCTTCTGTGAAATTTTAATAGGACTATGAAAAGTAAGAAGCACATCCTGAAAGGAACACTGGGGACTAGTAAATGTTTCCTTATTCGGCTGCCACAATCACCCTCCTCATCTAGGGAGCCCCTCAGCCGCTGCTACAATCCACATTTCCTCATCACCCAATGCTTGAAACCAGAAATTCAAGGCCCAGAGAAGTTACGTAACTACACTCAAGGGGCATAGCTAGGTAGAGGTAAGAACTGTGCTCAAGTTCATAATGTCCAGAATGCATAGTCTTTTATTCCCAAGTCTGCATCCTCTTTCATGAAATTAGTTATTCCAACCTGTGGTGATCCTGTTCGTGAATCTTCTCACCTTGGCTTGAGATACATCCCTTCCCAAAAGTTTCCACCCAGCACCTGATACAAGAAATTAAATACCAGCCCCAGGCCAGTTCTGTCCTCAAGCATGTCTACTCTGGGATGAGTCTGCTTTTGGCTCCATTTCCACCGTGTCTGACACGTGGTAGGTGGCTAGGAAGCATGGAACAATCTACCTACCTCTTTGTCCCACCCCCTGCTGTTGTCTTCACTCATTGCTGCAGAGCAGGGACATGGCTGAGCTGCCATTAAGTAGCTCTGCACTCCAGACAGCACTGCCTGTCTTCCCCCTTAGCCTTCTGGGGGTCCTAGCTATCACTGGCACTCGATAAATAACCTCAAAAGGAACAAACTGAGTAAAGTGGCATCTGTCATCGCGCCCCCCCCCATCCCTAAGCTACATCAATCATTTGGGAATACATCGTGAGAATCTCATCTTGTACTATGTCAGTTCAGAGTTGAAAGAAACATTCCACACACAAAAGGCTAGTTACAAAGTGTCCCCAGATGATCCCCAGGTGGCTAAGCCACTAGGTGAGGGAGAGTTTGTCATTGGATAAGAACTGCATTCCTGTGAGACTGCATGAAGGAGAGATATCCTCATCTCAAGGAGTTAGGTGGTGCTTTGTTTTAAAAAAAAAAAAATCCACAAAGGTCAAGAGTCACAGTGATGCTCAGAGCCCAGAGAGAAAGCGCAGCTGCTGTGGTCCTCCTTTCAATCAGCCCTTTTCAAGGACTGACTCTCCAGCTTCCTGTATTAATCAAGAACCAGGGGATGCTACAATGTTCCCAAGTGAAGCAGAGGAAGCACAGTCAATAAGATCTAAGGGTCTGGGTTCAAATACAGGTTCTTCTATTTGTATGATCTCAGGAAAATCAGAAACTGTGTGCCTTTGTTTTCCTCCTATAAAATGGGAAGAACCATGACACTCAAAGGCAATTGTGCAGACTGATTAACGTTCACGCAAGAAGTACTGGAGCCGGGTGGCCTGCGCTTCTGGACAGTGGGCAGGGACAGCTGTGGATCTAGCTGATGAACCATGAACCCAGGGCACCATGGACATCTACCTTCAACGTGTCTAGCTGCCACTCCCCAGGCATCCTAACTTGTCACTGGTCGCTGAGCCTGACTCCAGAGTGAGGTGTGGAACTTCAAGCATGAAAAAGGTCCTTCCCCTGATAAGGAATCCTTTAGCAACTTCTGACCTTAAGAACTAAGAGAGAAGAGAGCAGCAGTGTGGTTCACGACGCATGAGCTGGGTGTCCTATCTTCTCAATAGTCACAGTGTCTCAAGATATATATGTCTTCCCAACACACCCATATATCACAGTCTGAGGATGTCAAGTGGGCTTCTATGGCCCCTCCATCTAATGTTGTCACTAGAGGTCCACAGGAGCCTGCTAGGAGAGCAGAGAAGCAGGAGAGATTGAGTATACAGAGGCCACCTGTCTGCTGTCTCCAGAGCCTCTAGCCACAAATGAGGGAATAATAATAATAATAATAATAATAATAATAATAATAATAATAATGCCTGAGTTCTGTTCCTAGCATCCATTCAGGTAACTGTAACTCCAGCCCCAGGGGATGTGACTCCCTCTGGCCAACATAGGCACCTGCACTCATGTGAATACTCATACACATATACATATACTTTAAAAAGCCAATAAACCTTATAAAGAAAGGAAAGATAGCTCAACACTGCCTAGAGGCTTTTTTACTCCTGCAGCCAGGTTGGGATCACATGGTGCATCTCCAGCCTGGAGGAAGAAAATATGTCAAGGCAGTCTGAGCCCTTAATCCTCTCCCTTAAAATGCACCTTCTCTGCTGTAGGCATTCCCACCAGCTGAGCACTCCCTGGATTGAAGCCCCTTACTACCTATGGGATGTTATAAGTCTCCTTGTGGAAACTGGCATCTTCTTGAATACAGTCAACAATTCGGAGAGGCAGCAACCATTTGTCACATCCCAAGTGAGAGGAAGTGGAGGCAATTGATTTCCCCCAGACAACTCAGGGATAGCTGGCAGAGCCAAAATGCAACTTCTGTCAGGGAGGGTTTTCACAGGGTTGCCACATGCCCAACACACGTGGCAAGAGAGGCAGGGCCGGAGGAGACACACAGAGCACAGGGATTGCTCAACTGGGCTTTGCAATTGTATCCCATCTGGAGCTATGAGGAGCAGAAACTGGCAGCTTCCAAAGCAGATGAAAAGCAAACCTTTCTCAAATTGTTTTATTGAAAGCCAGGCTTCTGACTGTTTGAAGCTGCTTGATTTGGGCATTGCTTCTGCCTGACTATGCTATTTGCTGCTGTTTTTAAACAACCCTGGGTGATAAGGGGAGTGTGCCTTTGTTGGGTGCCCATCTGAAGATGCTCAAGGGAACCTTTGTCTCCCTTGCCCTGCTGGTAGCTCCAGAGCCCGAGCAGCTGGCTCTTGAAACAGTGTGGGGTGTGCACCCTCAGCTGGAAGCAGGCAAAAGGCCCTGTGCTGATCTGCACCTAAAGTAGATACAGATGAAGTCTTTTGCTTTTATAGTGAGTTTCACCAGCATTAAACTTCATTTATGTCTCTATAAATATATACGGCTTTGAGCGGGAGGCTTGATGGCTGGCTTTATAAGTTCCATCTCTCTGTGGCACAACCTGGGTCACCGTGAGGGGAAATCCCCTTTATCCCTGACACTGGCCTCTACCCTTTTCAACACATAGTCATTTGCAAGGCCCTCATCTGCTATTTGGGACCCTGTTCCTCTGCCCAGCTGGACATCCACATCTACCAGCACAAGACAAACATAATTCTCTGGCCCCCGGGCTGCTCCCTCTTCTGCTAGCCTGCATCATCACCCCTGCTCACAGCTGGCCAGCTGTCAGAGGAGGTAAAGAGGAGATGGTGCTGTCAGCTGACTCCCTCCCCACCTGTCCCTCAGCCAGCCACTGCTGTTGACCTTGGCATTGACACATCCACAGGGGACATCGGGAGGCACTTACACAGGACAGGCAGGCTTATTAAAGTGTGTGTTCTACAGAAATCCGTTTAGATAAATAGTCCGTCCACACCGTCGCTGGTGCTCAGCAACTACGTGGTTTACATTACTCCATCAGGCAAGTAGCGGCTTCTCTCCCGATGCACTTGAGGAGATAAATTCAAGGTAATCTATATAAACCCAAGGCTTTGAAATTGCACACCGTCAAAAAATTCAAACAATTACTAGAACCCAGCCAGGAGGTGGCTGCTAGATGTTCTTCTTATGGAAAACATAATTATAAAGGAAGGGAACTGTTTCATAAATAAAACTCAGAATGGTAGAAGAACCTGGAGGGAGGGGAAAGGAGGGAGAAAGAAAGACAAAGACTTGAAGTCTCCAGCAGAGTAGGGCTCAAACCCCAAGTGTCTCCTTAAGGTTCAAATTAATTTCAGTCTGGTACAATTTCTCCATAATTAATTGTCAAAAGGCATCTTTCAGATATTTTAAAATATCAGCCTGTTGTCTTTTTTGTGTGCTAAAATAGTAGAAAAAAATAGCACAATACATACTCCTAAAGTCAAGGTGATGTGAAACAAGGACGACCTAGCCCATTAGCACTTGAGAAATAAGGACGACCTAGCCCATTAGCACTTGAGAAGGGTATAAAATCCAGGTCAGCCCATATAATTATTCGCTTGTTAAGATGCCAAGTACCCAGGGTCTGCACCCAGTCTGCAGGTCACATTAAATAGCAAATGATACCATTGTTCTTAAGAAACAGGTTCCATGTCAGCACTGTTCTAGGCACTGGGACTTGTTCCTTACTTAATTCTCATGAGAACTCCTTACAGATAACAAGATAGTATCTATAGTTTCGGAAAGCTGATGGATGTGAGGAAGTCTGATAAGGAATCTCACACTGTAATAGATTCAGTAATTGCCTAAGGTCATCATAGGTCAGGGTGTGGTAAAGCAGAAACTTAAAGTCAAGTTTCCAAGTCTGTGTTTCTTGCTTCTTTGTGTGCATACGTTTATTTGTGAATACACCTATTTATGTCTGTATAAACGTGCGTGTGTGTGTGTGTGTGTGTGTGTGTGTGTGTGTGTGTGTGTGAAGTCCAGGTTTTTTTTTTCAACTGCTCTTCACCTTCTTCTGGAGACAAAGTCTCCCTCACTGGCCCAAAGCTTGCTAATTTGGCTGAACTGACTGTGTAGTGAGTCAGAGATCCACTTGCCTTACTCCCTAGAGTTGGGGTTGCAAGCATGCCACTGTGTCCTTCTTATACCATGCTTTGGATTGAACTCAGGTCCCTATTCTTGCACAACAAATCTTTTAAAGAATGGGACATCTCTCCAGTTCCTAAAATGTATAGCCCAGGCTGGCCACAAGTCTGTGATCCTCCTGCCTTTACCTTACCAGCATTGGCCTACTGGTATATGCCCCAACGGGCTTTTGTCCTGTGGGTTTTTTACATGTGTACTTCAAGGTAAAAGAAAGCAGAGGTAAGCAGCAAGTCCGTGGTTCAAGCCAGCCCTGTGCCCATTAGCCATGCAGCCTGGGGCAAGATAACCTTTCTGAACCTCTTGGCTTTATGCCACTCATTCATGCATTCTCTTTCATTATCATCATAAGGGTTCAAGTTTGGGGTCTCCCCTTTTCCTGTGGCTGGGAAAGGTTCTCCTTGCTGTTCTGATTCCAGGGTTGCAAGGATTAAATAAGAGAATTACTATGCAACATTGTCACAGTTGAACTCATGGAGAAATTTCAATCTGAGAGTGGATGAACTTAAAACTGTGAGAACCAAGTGAGATATAACACTGCAGGGCCTGGGCCAGAGCCAGGCAAACCATGAACACTTCATAAATTGTGGCTGTTATTACTAAAAAGAAGGAAAGTGTGGAAGCTCTTGAACTTTAGCTGAGGCCACAATGCCTCAATTTCCTCATCTGTAAAGTGGAAATAATAATATATATCATGTTTAGCCATCTAAATGATACAGAGTATTAAAAGCATTTATCGATCATAATAGTAAAAACATGTATCAAAGGCATTCTTCACACCAAGTACTTGACTAACATGCGTAGTTAATACTCAATGAGTGTTGGCTAATCTTGTAAATAATCAATAGAAGACAAAAGCAGCTAGAAAGGAAACATTTTTAGCTAAATTTGGATCATAGGCCAAACTCCAGCTTAGAGATTTTGTTAAGTTGCTGTCAGGTACTAGACACCCTGGTTGCTACTTATCCTTGAATCAATGTTCCAGGTATCTTCTTTTTTGTCTCTTTCTCACCATGTAGCATGATAGGAACACATGCCCACCTCCTGGGGCTGGATAATGACCTTTTACTGAATCATCTATGGCCAGTTCATGGATATCTATTAAACCAAATCAAGTGAGCTTGGAGGCGCCCTTCCCAAAAGAAAGAATCCCTGCGTGATCAGTGTAGCACCCTTCAGAATACTGTAATGAGTCTGTGGACTCCCTTGTGCAGACTTCAGAAGCCCCTCTGTTATTAGAACCTTGGTCTTGAACAGTAGAGCCCAAAGCTTAAGCAGGAGGAATGTGTCTATTCCTGCCTCCTAGAATCTCTCTGGGATACAGCTGCGGCACTTCAGGGGATAGAGATTTAGGACTCCAGTTCACTTAAACTGTCTCTGTCTGTCTCACATACCAGTGATGCCTAAGCATGGAAAACAGACCCAGACCACTCACATAGACTAGCTTCATGCAGCCTCTCCAATCTGCTTCTAGCAACTACCTGTTCAGGCTTATCAGGAAAGGGAATGATTTTTACTCAGATCAGTGCTTTGATCAGAGAGGTGACCTGCCCATTGTCTGGAGAGTAAGACAGAAGCACAGAAGCAAATGAGTGTTTATACACAGATATATTTTATAAATATATATAAAAGGAAGGAAATTCTGATACCTGCTGTAAAAAGGGTGGATGAGTTTTTAATATGTATCATACTTGGAGATAGATAGTTGGGAATCCAGAGCGATGTCTCAGTAGATAAAAGTACTCAGCCTGATGACCTGAGTTTGATTCTTGGAACCCACATAGAAAAGCTTTATGGGGAGATACATCAGCACCAGTAGTTCCATCACTCCTATGGGAGATGGAGATGAGAAAATCACTCAGAGGCTCACAGGCCAGCTATGCTAGAGAATGCTGTATGGCAGAAAAAGAAAGAGATCCTGCCTCAAAAGCAAGGTGGGAGAACTGACTCCCATAGTTAACTCTGACCTCTATATGTGTACCATGGAATGTGTGCCCACCCTACTCCAAACACACATGCTAGTAATAAATATAATAATTTGTAAGTGTGGGATACAAAAGGATAAAATTAGATGATTCCATCTGTATGATGTGCCTAGATCAGACTTGCAAAGTGGTGGTTGGCAAAGATTGGGGAAGGAGGAAATGGAAGTTATTATGAGAGTTTCAGCTTGGAGTGATGAAACTGTGCGAATGTGTGTGCTGGCTATGGTTACACAGTAGGCAAAAGCACTGTAGGCCACTAAATTGGAGTCACCCAAAAGACAAATAAATAAATAAATAAATAAATAAATAAATGCAAATTAGAGTGAATAAAAAGATGCAAAGCAAAGAGAATATGGCTGTTAAGGTCTATTGGTCTATCTGCCAACTGATGTACACATTACTCCCTATGGTAAAGATGTATCAATATAATTCTAGCCAAAAATAATATTCAAGACAAAGCTTTAATGAGCCCTGCATGTAGTCAGAAATAGATCTGAAACAACTTTCTTACACTCCTTCTTGCCCTGCCCTTAAGAGATGCAATACTACTTAGGGGCAAATCTCATCTTTATAAACTGAAAATCAAGAGCAAGATAAAGCAACAGTGACTTCTGCCAAGTCATCTACTCCAAGTGCCTTTGGGGACATCATTCACCCTTTGAAATTTTGCACAGTCTTCTACCTAGATTTAGGGCTCTACTCTTTGGCCATCTTTTAGTTCTTCATACTGTGTAGCCTAGCAGCTTACACTGCCCATTGTGAGATATCATCTGAGAGAGATGACCCAGGACCCTTCCTGTAGAAGAGCTGGCTTCATGAATCCTTGAAGGAAGATGAATTCAGAAGGACAATATCCTAAAAGAAAGCACTGTAGAAACATCTTCAGATAGAGGTATGCAGCGGGCTACTGACCATGTAGATGGATCTATGCTTTACACAGACAAAATTTGAGGACTCATGTGCAGATTAATCTGGCGGAAACTCTGTTCTTAGTTGACGACCTCAAGTTCAATGTGTACAATGCCTCAACTCTGACTAGTTGTCCTTAGAGTAGAGATAGGATGGAAGAGAATTAGCAAAATGCCATGGTAACACACACACACACACACACACACACATCTGCACAAATAAAAATTCTTAACAAAGTCACCTTTTGGTGACTCCATTATTTCTTAATGATGAATAGGAAATTGCACTTATTACAGAAGCAAGACGCCCAAAGATGGAAGCAAGCTGAATGGAATGTCAATGGATAGAACTGGAAAGATATAGATCTATAGGGCCAACATATAGTTTCTGGTTTTAAAGCCACTCTTAAATAATGAGGATAAATGCACATTCCCCACTCAGGTCTTTGTGAATGAAACTGGATTTCATGGTGTAAGAACTGTCACTGTAAATGAGCTCGTTTTCTCTCTCTCCTCAGCTCACATGGGTAGTCTCTCCTCAGTTCACTCTTGGGAGACCAGTTGAAGTGACTCATGACTATACACTAGAAACCAAACTCCATCTTTTTAATAATGATTTCCATCCCATATTCCCGAGTAGCACCATCAAATAAACTCAGATAATCTCAAAGGCAGGAACTTGCAAGGTCTTCTGGGGGAGACTATTTGGATTTAATTGTTGCCTTTAATACACACAATTGAAATAACTATTTTCTACTACCATGATACCACACAAGCTGGGATGCAGAACATACCCCTCCCTCACCTTTGCTGTTACCCATCTAGAATCAGTAAACTTAGAACCTGGGATGTCCATAAGAAAGTCCAAGATCCACATAGCACATCTATCATGTAATGCAATCGGCATATTTATGTTGCACAGTGCAGCCATTTGAGCTATGATGGTAGCATTGAACAAGAAAGGGACTGCAGAAGAAAAGATAGATTGGAAAGAAGCATGCAGGAACTTTTGTATATTTTGGGGCAGGGGCAAAGGTCAAATATTCATTTTGACACAGTTGTCAAAACTTTCTAATCCAAGTAGTCACTTTCTGTCCATTTTATTACATGCAAATTATATCTCAATTATAAAAGGAATGGTTACCCATCTGAGTAAAAGATGGTCACTTATAGAGATATACAGAGAATAAAGCTTTATTTATAAAAGGACAAAGGATAGATGATAAAGGATTCTGGTTTTATCCCTCCCTCCATCTTTTCCTAGCATGTCTTATTTCTCTATGTCTCAGAAGCAGCCTAGCAGAATTTCTTTTGTTTAGTGAGGGAAAGACAGATGTGAGTATACAGTAACCTTCTCTCCAGAATCCTGGCAGGTATAAGAGAAGAGGCTTCCGAGAAAGTAGAGGCTTTATGTGTTTAGTGGGTTTGTGCCATTTCTCACTCCTTTGGGTGATAGAAGTCCAACCATTTCCTGACCCTTGGTTATCCTCCTTCATCTCAAACCACAGAGGACTCAATGAAGGTGGCCCCATGAAGGATCCCATGTCAGCAAAATGAACAAACATTCCACACTCATACATCTATCCCAATGAGCTCTAGGAAAAGGGCCTCTACCTGGCATTCTGAGGTAAAGGGAATGTGAACACTGGGTATATGACTTCAGTTCATCCTGGAGGCTGGCAGCCCGGGACTCATCATTACCAGCACAGAGAGCTTGTCACTTGGTTTCAGAGCATCAGCAGCATGGTAAGATGTCTGGTTGATTCTCATTCTTCCCCAAGGAGAGCCCACTGTTTCACAGTGAATTCACTAACAAGCTTTGCTTGTGCATGTGAACTGCAGGGTGGCAAGTTCTCACTCTCCCATACATGAGCACTTCTGCACTTACAGGTGAGGAGATTAGTACATCAGAAGTTCTGTTTCTGCTTTTGCTACTCTCTGACCCAGTGCTTGTTTCTCCTGTTTAAAAATGAACCCAATAATGTTACTGGCCATGTTTTTTTTTCTCAGAGAGAATGTAGGGTTATTGATAAGATAATTGTGACATCTGTAACAAATAGCATCTTGAAGAGAGGCTCCTTTGCAAGGGCATAGCCTTTTAAGCATTCAGGGACATGTGATACAGAAATCCATCCACTTACTGGTACAAACTAAGGGGATGTGAAAGAAAGGACGGAGTATGAATGAGTCTGTGTTGGCTTCTGATTCTCTAAAGTTTCATGTTTCAATCTTTTTCTATGATTACAACCTCTGAAATCTCTGTCTTTCCATCTCTACATCCATCTGCCATTCATTCTAAAGACACACTGAAGTTTCTAGATCTGATGCTGATAAGCACAGGGTAGGGGTAATGAGAAGAAAGGTGGTGCTGTTTCTTTCAGAACTGTGTCTCCCACCAAGGAGGTTCCCACAATCCAAAGTAGAGAGCACTTTCCTCATCTTGGAGAAAATCCCAGGATTTTAAATTAAAAACATAACACAAAAACATCACAGGAAAAAGGTCTGTGTCTAACTCCACCTATCGGCTCCTACCCCACCCCATTAGGAAAAGGGTGACCAGAACCTCAAAGGGTTAGAGGCCAACCAAGTTGAGGCTTTATCTTTTGAGAAGCTGCATGTCTCTCTTGGGATACTGGCTCCCAGGAAACTTTGGTGATTGAAGAAAGCCCTCAAGACCACTTGTTGAGTAGCTTAATGCAGGTAGAGTTGAGTCGAACTGGGGGACATGAGGGCAGGCAGATAGTGTCTCTAAGGAAAAAAAGCAAGACAGATAGAAGTAACTTATTGAAAGTATTTAGAGAGAGATGGGAGAGGAAGGAGAAGGAGGAGAAAAGACAGAGACAGAAAGACAGAGATGCAGAGAAAGAGAGAGAGAACATGAAAAAGCAATAGAATGTAGCAATGTCAATCTCCCGTCTGTGGAGCCCCTAGAGTCCCTGGGTGGGAGTTGGAGAAGAAATTTTTACTTTTGGGCCAGTCAGTGTTTTCTCCTGACTCTCTAGGCAAGTGGAGACAAACCCTTTCCTCTGGGCTGTTTGTCATTGACAAATGCCCCCAGGAAATAAGGGAGAATAGACTTTTTTTCCTCTTTCCAACCAAGGATAAGAAAAAAGTAGATGGTATTCTCTGCCTGCTTACAAACAGTATAATTCGAACCAGCCAGCCCTTGTCAGGCTGAGCATTTTCCTTGAAGCATGAAATTAGAGACCTCAGCCCTAAATTTACCCCCAGCCTTGGGCTAACCTGTTGCACCTACCCACCATGAACTGACACCAGGAAAGGAAGCAAAGGGTGAGGTTAGGCTGTCACCACAGCAAGAATCCAGGCAATCCTGGGGAAAATGGCATTTTAAAATATTGCTTCTCTAAGCTCCCTCCTGGAAGCACAACTTTTAACTCTACCTCTACTCCTATGCCCCAGGCTTGCCCTGTAACACTTTCTCATTACCTATGACTGGTTATGAAAGAGTTAATTAAGGAAAATCCAGGACTCTTTTTCCCCAAACCCTCCCTCTCAGCTACATATAAAAAGGACAGCCTCATAGGGAGACTAGCACAATTACAAGCCTGCTAGCTCCGACCTCACCTGTCTTATGCAACAGTGCACACACATACATTTGCTCAGGCTCACTCCCAAGGCCAAGGTCCACATCTTCCTCTAATTCGGTAGACACAGTTTTTGCGCCTTTCTCCTTTCTTTTCTCCCTACGCAGAACCCAGCTTTCCCCAGCTTTCCCGGCAGCCTAAAGAGATGTAACCTTAAAGCCAAACGGCTTGAAGAACAGACATGCATCTAATCGCTCTCCGTGGTGCTGAAATTTCGCTAGCAAGGAAACAGAGGAGCGCAGTACTCTGGACTTACCCAGGTTGGGGGGTGGGTAGCCGGAAGAGCGAGAGCAGCTTCCTAGGCAGAGAATTCTTGTCTGTTCGGGCTGGAGCCAGCTGATGCGCTCACCTAGAGCGCCCACCTCTCTTCCTTTCCTCTTTTTTTTCTGAGAGGCAGAGAGAAGGCTTCACGAAAGAAACGAAACAGCAGCTGGTAGGTCTACCAGTAGGAGAGAAGAGGTAACCAAAATAAGACCAAAAAGTCAGATAGCTTTATTCCACTCGTGATAATTTCTTGAGTCAGGGGGGGACCTCTTCTTTCCCTGTCTCTGAGGCTGCCCCGGCTCTGTCTCTGTGTGTTGAGCCAACAGCCTTAGCACAGTCGGTTCCTGCCTCTGACGTGAACGAGATGAGGAAGCCTGGGACCGCTCTGCTGTCTCTCACAAGCTCTCTCTTTTCCCCTCTTACTGAAATTTCAGCAGCATATTTTTAAGCTGTTTTCCCAGCCTTCTACAAGTAGCCCCCTAGTGGACAGAAAAGCAATGTGTCTTTGGTCCTCTTGAACAGTCTGAGTTCAGGCACAGGAATCTCCCCACACCCACAAACTCTTGGAGGCTGCTTTTCTATAGCCAAACAGTCCCGGCCCTGATGGAGACAGAAACTTCCCGCTGGTGACAGAGGGAGAATCAGGGTCTTTTGCAGATCCTTTTCCTGTGATTGCAGTAGGAAAACATGATATAGTATTGGGGTAGGAGGTGGGTATATCTTTAAGATAAATGTTTGGAACAGGTTCAGTTGTGAGGGTCTCAAGCTGGCTAAAGCCCTAATAAATCCCCCCAAACTCATTGACAACCAAGTGAGGACTGGGTATACATATCTAGCACAATTCAAGAACAGGAGTGCCTACCTAAAGAGCCAGGCTATGTAGGAAAGAAAAAAAAGACATCAATTGATGCTCCACTCAACCCCATAATGTGGGTTTTTGGAAAGCTAAGGAAAACAGGCAGGGATACACAATATGTTAGTATCTCAGATTCAGAGACAGGACTGGCCTTGTTGGTATCCATGGAGAAAGTTGTCAGAAAAGGGCAAAAGGAGGTCTCTGCTCAGACTTGCAAAAGCTAGCTTGCACTCGCTGTTAACTGCCCAGTCACTCAGCCACCTGGAAAGTGCTTTAGAACTTAGGTCTACAAAATCAGTCTTAGTTTTCGCTGCCACTTGTACACAACATATTATGCTTCTCTGTGGCTCAGTTCCACTGTTTGTAAAATGTGGATAATGCTGCCCCCTCCCTACTGAATAGGAATACTGAAGGATCAGAGTAATATACAGCTGACAGGAAATTTAAATCCAGTCTCATACAAATGCTTTTCTTATAATTGATTTACCCTTGACATATAATAATAGCTAACTTTATACAGCATTTGTACCAAGTGCTAAGCATTGCTACTAATACTTACAGACAACATCTCATTTAACTTATACATTAATCCTACAATGCAAATGCTCCAATTGCATTTTTTAGGCTTAGGAACCAAGGCAGAGAGGGATAAAATTACTTGTTCAAGATAACAAAGCTAGTGCAAATCAGGAGGCTGGACCATTGGCCATGGACTCTGGAGCTTCCTCTTCTGGAGCTAACTTTTATGCCACTTTAGAAATAACAATATTTAAAGTAAATACAAGATAATACCTACAAGTGATTATTGTTGGTATTCTAAATAAAGTGCCTAGGATGTTACAATGAATTTGCATGTGGCTGAGTTTTAAATAAAATACTTACAACTATATGTGCCAAATGAACTGTGGGGAATGCTATTGCTTTTGAAAATCTGCTAAGAAAATACATTCTCTTAGAGATCTGGGCAGTTTCACAGATACAAAAAAACAGTTGCGAATCTCATGAAATTGGAAAGTACTGGGTATTAGTAACAATTCAGAGGACACATTATTTAATTTCTACACCTAAAGCAGATCATTGCCTGGGGCCTAATACAGTACGAGGATGGAGCCAGAAATTTGGTGAGCTGAACTCCTGAAATGGCAGCTAATGAGAAGCAAGTAAGATATGGGCATCATCTTCAGAATTTCAGTCATGAATTCCTTACCTAATATAGCTTGCTTTAAGAAATCTTTGGATTAAAAGGAATGAAGAAGAGCAAAGATGGGATTTGATGTTTTGCAAATCACAGTCCCCATTTTTATGGAGTTTGCAGTTTCTCAAAGTGGAGAGAAAGGGCAGAGACCAGGCAGTTCAGAGGCTGAGGCATGGACAGAGGCAATGTAACAAATGAGAACACAGGCAAAAAAGAAAAAAAAAACTAACTTAACCAGAGGGCTGCAGACTTTCAATGGAGCACAGCATCTAAGCTGAAACTGGAAGCCTGAAAGTTATTTCAGCAAGGGGAAGATGAGAAACTGAAGCTGAAGGCATGGCAAACTCAAGGGACTGAAGAGAGAGGGTTGTGAACCTGCCAGGGTGAGTATTACCTACCATTTACAAATGAGGAGGCTGGGGTCACACAAATTAACTAGCTTTCTAACAGTCACTGTTGCTATAAGAGTAGACTCTCAAATCAAAAGCATGTGCATTTGACTCTAAAATTAACCTGTGTGAGATGAACTTTCTCTTTCCTCTGGAGTGCACATACAGCTCTGTAAGTTTTCTAGCATACACATAGTGACTGAGCAAGTGTGTGGCTTCTGCAAAAACACCAAAAGAACCAGTGATCAGTGATCATCAGAAAAGAAAGCCACAAGGAAACACTAGTCAGTTCAGAACAGGAGCAACTGAAGGGAGAACAATTGTTTCTACTGCATGTGAAATTGCCAAGTACATTAAAAAGTGGGACTATTTCAGAACAGCGAAGATGCTGGAAACTTGAATTTGAATGGGGCAGGATACAAAGAGAATAGGAGAGTTTTACATTAAATTCTGTGAGCAGGAGGAGGGAGTTCTGCTATCTGAGAAGGCTGATGAGGCTTTCAACCAGGAAATGGACATTAATCTAGACCTTAATGAATTTGGGTTCTGAAACTTATCCTCTGTTGTTCTCTACAATCCATGCATGGAAAATGTGAGGTCAAAGTTGTCTGAGAGAAGAGTAGAGCATTTAAGAAAGAGAGGGTAAATCATTGTAGATATAAAAATACCAAACTTTGGAAAATAGACAGGTGTAAATGGGAAGGGTGTAAATGAAATGAGATTGATGAGTTAGTCTGGGATATGTCTAGTCTGAAGAAAGTCCAAGCTTTGAGATGTCTAGAGCTCATGTTGTCCTCTGGTATTGGGTATATACGTTCAAACCCACTTACTTATACATAATGGTTGCTGAGTAGAGACCATCAACAGGAAAGAGAGCAAAGAAGACTGAAGATGGGATCTCAACTCTTAATCTGGGTCAACGTTTGTGTTTCTTTCATCCTTTTGGCTAAAGTGGTGGATACCGCAGTAATAGCTATGGAGGTGAACATTGTTGTCTCATGAGTGTAGCCTAAGTATATTAAACTTAATATTTGGCTGAGCTCAGTTACTGGTTCCTTATTGTCTGATTCTCCTTACGAATGAGGCTCCTCTGGAAGCTGGGATTCAATGGCCAGTATTCCATCTGCCAAATCCTTCTCTATATTGTCATTCTCTGCCTTTTTTTTTTTTTTCAGAAAAAATGAAGTGTCACCCTTGGTACCCAGCTACCTCTGGTCTCTGGAACCATAGGATAGTTTGTCACCATGGTTTACCTTCCTAAAGAAAAGCTGTCCCAGCCAACATTACAGAAAGTTCTAGAGTCCATGTTTTTGGAACTTAAGGGTAGACACAGAACTCAGAAGACATAGCTATGACTTTTTAATAAGAATAGGGAAAACTGGGGGTTCCACTTTGGAGCATGGTAAATATAGAGTAGGCAATGAGACTCTTGGCTTCAAGGATAACCAAGGCCAAACACTGTCCCTGCACTGTTACGAGCTAGAAGCAAACAGCTTGTTGTAAATGTGAGACAAGGGGGACAAGAAAACTTGACTCTTGGAGAGTTTATGTGATTACCACCCAAGGCTGTCTTATGGGAGAAGTTGTTGAGAGCAAGCCTTCCTCTTTTCTATGTAATGTCTTTTCCAGAATCTTGTGTTTACATGGCCACAGTGATACAGGATTATAAATAATTATCCTTCTCTCCTACAAGGACATCAATTCCTTGTAGGCCAAGACAATGTTTGCCTGCAGGGAGTATTTGAAGTACTGTGGGATTCTATGGGTCCAGGAGACAGAGGACATTATGGAAGAGGAAAAGAGTAAATGAGGATGGAAATTGAGGCAGGAGAGGAGTGGGAATTTTCTCTTCTGTGTTTGTTGCTCCATAATATTTTTTTCCCACAGGAAAAGTAAGGGATCCTGCGTAGCTCATGCCATCTTAAAATGACACTAACTGTCACTGGGAAGAAAATCTCAGTTATGCCTGTACCTTCCTCCATGATTACAGCAGACGAGCCATTTCCACATTCTGCAGGTAGAAGGCTGAAAGTGATATTATATAGGTAGGAAGCTCAATGGCCAGAAAATAAGCCAGTCCTTTGTGGGACCGTCCTTCATGGTCCCACAGTCCTCTAAGTCAATGAATCAGTCTAGTGCTATCTTGTGGTATGAGAGACAAGAGTGTGCAATGTCTACAATCTCTGAATCTTTATGTATAGTCCCATGCCACAGACCCTGGACATGGATAAGTTCTATCTCTGTAATGACTGTGAGTACATGGCTTCTCAGTTTCTATGGTACAGACAATCAAGAGTCACACATTTCGACCATACAATAGAAGCTGCCCTTGGACTTTCAGACCTTTAGCATAAGGAACTCTTGTGGTCTGATTGACTAGAAGAGCTGAAAGGAAATTTGCCAATGTGGAGAGTTGTATAATAACGGAGTCTTCTAAACATGGTCCAACTAAAGAATGGCCACTTGTCAAGACACTGTAGGGACATTTAGGCATCGAAGAAAATGGCCCTTTCACTCCCTTTCAACTCAGATGATATAAGTTGGATTGGCCTAATCGCTATGAGTGGTGTTTGGAAGGAACTATTTCAGGATCTTGGAGATAGAGAGATGAATTTTTTAAAGCTTTCCATAAGGACAATGTGGCTCAAATGCTCACCCCCACAATGAGGCAGAGAAGGTGCTGCATGCTAAGACTGCACTTGGGTTCTGTCCCAGCCTGACTCAGCAGGACTTGGTGACCTCATTGCATGATGAGGATAATGTCTGGAGAGAACTCTGAAGGGACAGCTGCTGGCTATGGAGACAGGAAGACTGTGGCTACAGGCAGACACTGGCTAGGGGAAGAACTATAGAAAATGCCTCAGAAATTTTTTAAAAAACAGCACTGAACTGAAAGAACCTAGGAGAGTGAGTAGAGGAATGCTGTTGTGTTTAGGCAGCAGATGGAAAAGACCCTTGCCCCAAATCATTCACTTACTTTGATGCCATTGCAATAGACTGCAGACCTATTACTTTGCCTACAGAACACATCTAAAACTGGATTCAAGACTGAGCACGTGCTCCAAATATACCCAAACAGAATTTGAGATGTTCAGAAAGAATTGTTCTCTAAGAACTTACCAAACAGGAACCATGCAAACCTAGAGTTAACCACAGTCATTTCCCTGGCTTTATAAAGTGATCTCATTCACAATTACAAAGAAGGAAGTAGAGCCAAGGACAGGAAGAAAGCTGCAGACAATACTGTCTGAGCTGCTAACTCCAGCAGGGCTCTGAATGCCAGTAAGTTGAATAATCTGTGCTCCTTTACTTAAGCTAAATTGTGGTGGCATTTATTTGGTTAACTACTGTTTCCCTTTTGTCTTTTTGGATGGCATCCCTATATGTAGCTCAGGCTGGCCTCCAAACCATGATCTTATTACTTCAGCTCCCAAAGCATTGGGATTACAGTTATATGCCACCACACCCAGCTAAAGCTTAACTTTTAAACCTTTCAAGGTTCCTGGAAAATTCAAACTCCAGCAACCTCAGAACTGCCATTTAAAACATGAGTATAAGAGCAGAACTGAGGAATGAACAAGACTCAAGGCAGAAAGCTAATTATTTTCTTTCTCATTCCACTGGGGATAAGTACTGAGACCCCTAACTTTCATTGGGACACATAGAAAATATGTCAGTAGAAAAATAGGCAGCTGCTGCCGTGTCCATGTCAGAGAAAGTATGGAGGGAGCTGTCCTAGAGTCTACATTAGTTATGGACTCTGTTTCGTTTTTGCTTTCCAGATGAAAGGATACTGACCTTAGGACCTGCCAGCATAGGGGGATCCAAAGCCCTTTGCTGAGTGCTTACCTACAAGAGGACAGCAATCCCAGAGTGTCCATTAATGTACAACAAACCTCTTTCCATCCAAGCTTTCAGCATGCCCAGCCTGGAACACCTCCTCCCTCCCAGTTCATCTAGTTCCTCTGAGGGCAGAGCTGGCTCAGACAGTTCTGAGCAGAGTCTGTTCTGGGAACTGCAGTCCTGTGCCTGTGAGAGCAAGTATGCACCATCTCCCTGAGTCACTGGTCCTGCCCTTCCCCCTGGCAACTCATGCTTCTGTGCATAGGGTCTGGCCAGCTGCAGCCAGCTTGGGGTGGGAGGGAGGACTGCTGGGTGATGGAATGCTAGCCAAGGAGGGATGCAGCTGAGCTCCTGGCTCCCCAGTATGCCTGCCAGCTAGGAATTGTTATCTATACCCAAGAGCGAGCCAGGCTTCCTACACTAAATTAGTGAGAGCAAAGCAGATGTCTGCCTTCAGTGCAGCAGAGGATTAGATTGGCGGTCTCCTCTTGCTGCAGACAAGGGTGATGGTGTGGAGTCAGGATAGGTGTCATTCCTGCTCCAGGACCTCCTCATGGCTAGGCAGCCTGTCAGCAGATCTACACCCACCCTTTATTGTCCACTCTGCATAGGGTTACCTCCCCTCCAAGCCTCTTACTCTTGGTTTTGTTTTTAGAGTTCTAGTTTTTATTTCCTGTGGCCTCTGAATGAGAAACAGGGGCCCAATTTTAGGTCCTACCTTCTGCATTAGCCACTTTAAAAACTTTAAGTCCTGGCCCCACCTTTCTCCTAGATAGACTCCAGGGGAAACACCAGACCCTCTCCCTTTTTGGCTCTTCTCCTTTTGTTTCATAGGCTAAGCTACTCACCAGGAGCACAAAGATCTGCTGTGATTGGTAGGTCTGAGTCCCTTTCAGTACTGAAATTGACAGTTAGTTCCCGTTCTCCACACAATATTATGAAGAGGTAAGCCCTTTGGTTACAGAGCACCACCCCCAAGCAAAGCAGAAATGGGATTAGGTACTTAATAAAATGGCTTGAGGGAACTAGCTAAGCCCCCTTTAAATATCAGTCACTTCTGCCTGGTTCTGTCATGGGCACAAGCATGTGCCACCCTAGACGAAGTGACCAATGTCTTCTTTAGACACTGAATCTTTGGCAGCAACAACCTTGAACTTTCTCCTCCAGGAAGGAGAGCAACATATTTCTCTAAAATCGTTCGTAATTCAATGACAGGGCTAATTTCTGAGAAATGCATAATTGGGCAATTTCATCATTGTGTGAATACTATGGAGTGTGCTTACACAAGCTAAGACAGCTACCGTGTCACTAGGCAGTATAAGCTTAGAGAATCATTGTCCTGTATTGATTCATCAATGACATTTTGCAGTTCATGACTATATTTATAAATTATACCCAGTGTATGGTAGTTTGATTAGAAAAATGTTGTCCCCTCTACACAGGCTCATTTAAACACTTAATCCCCAGTTGATGAGCTTCTTAGAGAGGTTATGGAATTTTTAGGATGCAGAGCCTTGGTGAAGGAAGTGTTTTCAAAGGTGTGCTGTGATTGTTTCCAGCTTTGTCCAACTTCTAGTTTTCTCTTTTTGCTTTGGGTGATAAAGGATGTGATCAGCCTGCTTCCTGCTCTGGCCACTTACTGTGATGCCATTATGGACTGTACCTCTGTAACCACAAGCCAAATAAACTCTTTCCTCTATAGATTGCTTTGGTTGTGGTATTTTATCACAGCAAGAAAACAAGTAACTAAACTGAAACAATCTTGAGGACATTTCTGACTTTTGTTTTGTTTCGTTTTTACAGAAGCACAAATATGGTGCAAGGATGGGGAGCAAAGACCAAGGGATCATTGTGAATTGTTGGCATTGTTCTGTGATTCCCCCAGTCTTCCATGCATCTTAGCCCAAGTTCGAGCATCTAAATCTTCCCTTGCTATGGCCATGTTCACAATCCCTTCAGCACTTTCACTACATGTGATCAGAGTAAGTTCCATGCTTACTTGGGAAAGCATGGCTTTCTGCAATGGGGTGCTAGGGGTCAGATGCTTGCTTTGGTGGTCCCGGTCCTTGTAGGTATCAGACAAGTTGCTCTACCAAGGAACTACATTGCCAGATGGATCTTTACTCCAGAACTTCTGTTCTGGGCATCTAGAAAAGGTTGTTTTCAGTTCCCGTGTGTATCCAATAACAGTCTCAATGGTCCCATCCTCATCTTAGGATATCTGTGCAGATCCATCCACAGAGAGCATTAGATGAATCTTGCCCATGTTCTTACCTTCAGTTGATCTTGACTTTTTAAATCAATGTCCTTTGCAAATTTAGCAGCTTCCTACTTGCTTCTTGTTTAGCTATGACTTTGGCTTTGGGGACCCTTGTCAGATTCTGCGAGAACACCTCTGTGAGAGGTAAAATAGTAGCCTAGGTCTGAAGTGAGTGGACCTGAATTTAAGCTTCTGTGAAGCCACTGATGAGCTATGCAGCTCTGTTCACTCATACCTCTCTCCACATTCCAATTCTTCATCAAGAAAGGGTTCTGCTATCTGCCTCTCATGACACTGCACTGCTCAACTGTGGCACTGGATGAAAGCTTGAGAGAGCAGCAAAAAACACAGTCAGAACTCAACAGATATACGAACAGAGTATAAACATCTGCCTGCATAAGCCTGGTTCTCCTCCCTCAATGCAGGAACACCATTCTTCAGCCAGGTCTTTCTTAATGGTCAGCAGTGCCACCAACTCCCCAAGCCGTATTTTCAATCATTGCCCTCGGCACCAGACAGCATTTTATAGCCCATCTCTCCATTTATTCCTTGTCCAATCTTCCACCACATTTCCTCTCCCAGAGGGCAGGGCCTTGGCCGGAGTCAGGCTGCCATAATCTAGAACAGCACCTGCTTCACACAAACATGCTTCATAAATATTGCCACTTGAGAACATATTTTATATCCTAGTCATTTTTAGTTCCCTCATAGCATGTTTTATAGCAAGCAGCAAGGTTTTGAATTCGGCAAAACAGAATTTAAGCTCTCTCTCTCTCTCTCTCTCTCTCTCTTTCTCTCTCTCCTTTAAGAAATGCACTCTGAGCTCCTGTGCTTTCTTCTAGAAAATAGAAAAATATTGCATGAGTTTTGGGGGGAGGTAAATGAAGATGACAATTGACAATGCCCAGAAATAACTGAGACCCAGAATCAACTCATTATATCCTCGCTGAGTGGGTAAATGAAGGAACAACTGAATGAATTCATTCTTCTGATCTCTTACCTTATGGTGGGTCTTCTTACTTCTTCTACCCTTCTTTCCTCTCCTGACTGCAAGCACACGGAAATCCTGCTAATCCTTCAGCCACGGGGCATCTGTTTCACCGAGTCCCTACTGGCAACAGCAATCTGGATCAGTGTTAGAAGTTATTACCCTTTGAAGCAAGGGTCGGCCACTATTTTAGCTCAAGTGCCACAAATATGGAACAAATTTTGCCAGAGGCACCAGAATGGCCAAAGGAACATTTTTCCAATTTTCACAACAGTAACGTCAGTACCCACTGGCATGTTGACTCTACACTGGGCTTTCTATAACAGTATTAATATTTATTTCTCTTTTTAACTTTTTATCTATTGTTGTTTAGCAGAAGACTTCTCTTATTTTTATGTTCTTTATTATTTTTTATTTTATTATTATTATTTTTAGCTCTGGTCCTTTTATTCCCTCACAAGGCAAGCCCTTCGTGTGATTTTAAACTTCCTCCATCACCCTCTCCTCTTCCTCTCTCCAAGTGTAGGGAGGGTAATGAAACTCCAAGCTGTAGATGTGGGGTGAGGTAGAAGATTCCATGCTACAAAACTCAACCAGGAACAATTGGCCTTAGAAGACCCTTTTCTCCCCATTCGAGACATTGAAAATGTGAAAGAAAAAGACTATCCCTGCCATGGGATTTTCTATATTATTTTGTGAATAAGTAGAAAGCCTTATAACAAATGTATATTATGTATTTTTCTTGTTGCTATGACAAAATGCCTGGCATAGGCAAGTTAGAGTAAGGTTGATTGATTACAGCTTGAGTGGTCCATCATGGTGGTAGGAGCATGACGCAGCTCATTATATTGCACTAGGAATCAGAGACAGATGGATGCTGGTGTTCAGCTTGACTTTTGTCTTTCTATTCATTCTAGAACCTTAGGTCATGGGATGGTACCACTCACAATTAGGGTAGGTCTTCCATGCTTAGTTAAATCTTTCTGTAGATATCTTTAGGGACCCATCAAAGCTACACTTTCATGTTTGTAAGCTGGCAGTGAACATCAATCATCACAAGATGCAAAGACTAGATGCTTTCTGTGGACTTCTGAAATAAGGGAAGGGAGTTTCTGGGTTGAGGCTATCTTTATCCTAGCCTTCCCAGATTACCTCAAGCACCTTTAAGACCTCTACGAACAATACTCAGCAATCTTGGTCTAACTAGGAACTGCCACTGTTCCCAAAGCTAGTTGTCTTTTCCCTTATTATTCATTTATAGCCTCTTGAGTTCGTGCTTCCTTTTTTTGAAAAAATGAGAACAAGAATCTGCACTTGGGTTTAAACCCCTGAAAGTGTGTACTAGGGTTTCAATAGCCTCACAAAGGGTTAGCAAGAACATCCTGATTTCCCTGTGGTTCTACCATATTTTCTGTCAACATCAGGAGAACTTAGAATCAAAGGTGCAAGCTCACTTGAGATAAATCTGTGTCTTCTCATATGCAGCAGTACTGTTGGAAGGTGTCAGCTCAACAGCTCAGGGTTAGATTCTGACCCAGCAAGGGTTCCTTCTTTATCATCAACCCAATATCAATTCAAACCCATTTGAATTGAGTCAGGGCTGGATCTCCAGAAAACACAAATTCTTAAGGCCTTTGTGCAGCAATCTGAAGGCAATAGCTTTGTCATTTTGAGAATCTGATTTGGTATTAAGCAGCTTCTAGAAACTGGGACCCATGGTGCAGTGTTCTTGACTGTATGAGCTGCTTGGAGTAACCAAAATAAACCTTCTCTTGAAAAGAGCAAAGGAAATGACCATGGGTTTTACAAATAAAGTCTTTTAAGTGACATGGATATTTAGACTGGAGAAAAAATTCAAAGGATGAAGTATTAGGAAACTGTACACACATATGTATGAGTACATTATTATGAGTCAGACATTGTGCTAAGCACTTTACATACCAGGTTTCATTTATTTCGATGCTTAAGAAGAAAAATCAAGGAAGAGAGTTTTCTAAGTAGCTGAGAGCATGCATTTATCCTGAACCAGAAAATGAAGATGAATGAAAAGCCCTGTAAGAAAGTAGGTAAAGTAATCCTTCATAGAGACCATTTTTAGTCTGGGCTGCTAGCCAGGGGTATCTGGAAGAAAGGAAATAATGAACTTGTAGAATGTTGGAGCTAAAAAGTACCCTGGAACACATATAATCCAACCATTGTTGGCTTCATCTTACAGATGAGGCCCAAGAAAGGAAGTGATATATCCATCCAAGACATAGCTAGCATCCACTTCCTGTCCACTCGTCTTTCAGAAAAATGTGTCCTCATTCATCCATCAACCAGATTTTTAATTCATCATATTTTATGTACAAAAGAGTACATTTTTACTAGTACCATACAGACCTTTCTTATCCATCCATAAGCCTGTATACTGGGTAATCTCCCCTGCCATTGATTGGATGGAGAAGTCTCACTGCTGGTGATAAAACTTATTGATCCAGGACTTACGATGAAAGTCTTCTCCCTAGCTTCTATGTGCATGTGCTCTTGGGACCAACCAGCTTCACACTGGAGTATGGCCCCAATATCATAACTGAGATCTGTCATAGAGCTAGAAAGACAGATATAGCATCTGCTATTTGAATGTGATGGTACTCTCTAGGACCTAAGATCCTAAGAATTCCTTTACTGGTTTAGCTTCCCTGGCATCTGGCTCAAACAGACCAATTACAGATCAGTGAGCTGATTTACCCAAAGAGACATAGCCACTAAAGTGTCAGTCTCTCCCCTGACTTCCTAAAGAAAAGTGCCGACATTACTCACACTGATATGCTGTTACAAAAGTAGAGGTGCAGCACGCTGAACACTAAGCTCAGGGAGGCTGCCAGAAGCACCCTTATCTGGCATTCATAAGGGATTCAGAAATCACGTTACATTGTACAGACCGATCAAACCTCATTTGACCTTTATGAAGGACACAGCACAGCAATTCTTAATGTCATTCCCAATGAGGTTGCAGAGGTTTTAAAGTAGCAAATAATTGATATTAAACAATATTATGACCAAAATGTAGGCTTAATATGATAAATAATCATGATCTAGTATTAAGTGATTTATTATAGTAAATGCCACAAAACATGAGGTCCTATATTTTTGTGAACGTCTTTCTATGTAAAATACCTATGTTGATAAATATTTATTTAGTATTAATATTCACCAGGTACCACCATCATTCTATATGAATGTATATGAATATATATGTATATATTCACACTAATACAAATATATGGTAAATATATATTCTGTTCATTCATTTTTCACAAGAGCCTTTTGAAGAAGGTAGGTGTCCATTTCATAGATGAGGATACTGAAGGACAGGCAAGTTAACATAAAGCTCAAAGCAGTATTCAAACAGCAATGCCTTGTTCGAGGCTTTCATTCCTGAAATGCCTGCAGCATTGTGTTCCTGCGCTATCAAATATAGAACTTTTCTTCTCTTAACATTTTCCAACCAACCAAACACACTTTTTTTTTTTCATTTAAAAAGGAACTAAACCAAACCCTTGAAAAGGTGTCATGAAACCTTTGTCATTTCCCTGGGTCACCACGGTTCTGTTGTTTAAAGCTTAGAAAACGAGAAAAGTAAAAATTCAGCTGCAGAAAGCTGGCAGTAGAAACCTCTCCTCGGAGTGAGTCAGGGTGGGTTAGGATCTGTCTCTCTATTGTTGCCCACTAGCCAGGCCCCTCTGTGCATCCAGGCCAGGGGACTCAGAAGAAAGCCTTGACAGAGAGCGCCCCTTGAGGCCAAGGAGGGAAGTCGCAAGGTCCATGGTCGTGGGAGCAAGATGGGGGACTGCATTTAAACGTTCTCAGGGTTTAGGCTGTAATCTAGAAGGGAATAAACTGACATCTTTAAATCCTACTAATGCCCTACAATCAAAAAGCAAATGATCTCATTTCAAGAGCAGCCAAATAGATAGTAAGATACAGACAAGGAAAAGGTGGGTGGTACGGCAGAGAAATCTGGGTGGGGAAAGAATGTGCCAGTCAACAGGTGGAGAGAAAGAGTAGGATCAACACAGGATTTGCGAGGCGGCCCAGGAGAGAAAATGAAATGTGTGAACGGAGCCAGTCTGTGGGTGGGGGAGGGGATAATGTGGCTTCATGAGAACAGTCTGGTCCTGCATCAACTTGATACAGCCAGCCAGCTCCAGCAGGGATCTGTCTAGCCAACGGGAGAGTAGACAGTACTGTACGGGGATCTGCACGAAGAACACCATCTTCAAGAATAGTATGCTGCAGGGCCACATATCTTGTGATCTGTAACACGGGTGGGGCTCCACCCCTGAGGAATAGCTAGAAATAGAAACTAGGGTTTTAAAAAACCGGGAGTAGAAATCTTCTCATTTCTATGCGTTCCCAGGTCACTAAGTCCAATAATAAGATCACGCGCTTCTCAATCATGCTCCACCTCAGGCATCTGCTCAGTTCATATGTTTGCAGAGTGAGAGAAATATGTGACCTGAATATCCTCCAAAATGATAGCAGCTTTTAAAGAGTCTCCTACTCCAAAGCGTTCTCACTCTAAATCTGTCACTTGACTGTTTCTGTTTTGTGAAAGAGTCCACATGGTAAGAGTCATTAGGCATCAGAGGCAATCAGAGGGAGCACAGCATGTGTAATACAGTCAGAATCCCAAGCCAAGAGTTTGGGACCCTTAATCAAGAGAGCTGGGAACCTGTGAGCATCCCAGATCAGGAATGGTAGTGGTGGTGCTGCTGCTGGTGTGTGTGTGTGTGTGTGTGTGTGTGTGTGTGTGTGTG
>JANHMN010000009.1:56322406-56342907 GCA_030674055.1 Rhabdomys pumilio | reverse complement strand
AGACAGAGACAGAGACAGAGACAGAGACAGAGACAGAGAGAGGCAGACAGGCAGACAGGCAGACAGGCAGACAGGCAGACAGGCAGACAGGCAGACAGGCAGACAGGCAGACAGGCAGACAGGCAGACAGGCAGACAGGCAGACAGGCAGACAGGCAGACAGGCAGACTGACAGACCTGTGTGCTTGTTCTACTTTACCTCTGTTCCCAGCAAATCATAAAGCCCCTGGAAGCAAGAACAGTGTCTGGCTTCTTTGTGTCATCTCCATATTTCAAGCATACATCTTGTTTTACTCAATAAATATTTGTTGAATTCAACTGGACAAACCTAAAATGAGCTGTGGGGAACACATTATGCCAACACCCCACAGTCTCTGGAAAGTGAAAAAAAATATATCAAGAAACTTGTTAAAGCATGAGCAAGGCCAGGAGAAGAGAACGTTCGTTCTTCTACAGTAAATGACGTGGCCTCCAGCTGGGCCACATATTGATGCCATCTACTTAGCTTGTCCTTTACATTATCTTTTCAGGGGTCTCACTGTCCCCAGTAAGGGACATGAGTTCTGTCCAGTTCTCTGTACACTGTCAGAAATGCTGGCTTTTCTTTTTAAGTAGAATTCTTTATGATGCCCACTCTGTTTCTGCATGATGGCCATAGTTGTCAAGACTATTGTAAGCCACTGTGGGCTACAGAAAGGTAAAGGTGCTGCCACTAACAAAGTCCTCAGCTTTGCTGCATCTGGACTTTCATGGGTAGGCAGAGCAGTCATGGCCAAACCACATCACTGTAGCACTTGCAGTGTCCATGCATAGCTTCTTAGAGCCAATACCACTGCGCAAACTCGCAGGCCCCATTGGCAGAGCTGTGTCAAGGCTGGGCTCTCTATATGTCTCTGGGTAGGCCCAACAGGGACAGACATGAAAAGAATGTAAAGTCAGTATCTCCCTTGGCAAAACATAGAGAACTCAGTCTGTCTATACAGTGCTGAGTCTGTGTCTCAGAGAAGCAAGGTGCTTCAGATATGGCTTCTGTCTTTAAGAGGCAGAAAGTCCTTGGTTGAATTTAATGACTAACAAGGCCCATGGGACACTAGAAAGTATGAGTGAATAAATGAATGAATGAATGAATGAATGAATGAATGAATGGGCACATAAGCCAAGCCCGCTACTGTTGGTTGTTTGTTTACTACATTTTATTCTCTATAAGTTTAGGTTCTCCACAGTGATAAGAAGAGTGAGATCTTCCATTCACCCTATTCCCACTCAGCCCCCTCCATTACCATCACTCTCAAGCAGACTGGGGTATTGTTTGTTACAACTTCTGAGCTCCTATTTCAACACATCCTTATCTCTTGGAGTCTTTAGTTTGCATCAGGACTCATTCCTGGTTCTGCACATTCTATGGGTTTGGACAAATGTATTATGTGTCCACCATTCCAGTCTTCGCATTACATAGTTTCATTGTACAGAAATTCTATCTACTCATCCTTTTCAAATTATAATTGCATCAGCAAAAGGCAGAAAACCAGAGAGACTGATGGTGCAAAACACCAAAGAGCATAAGACATAGTGTGCTCTGAGTGACTGTAACAAGAAATCTGGACTTGCGCTGTCCCAAGTAATGTATTTCAGTAAGAAATTTTCATGTTTCATAAAGTTTTTCTAATTCCACAGCAAAGTAAAATCACAAATCAAGGCATTTTCCAAATATATGTGGTGAGAAATATCAGGTAGGTATATTACAGTGAAGTGGAAAGCCTCTGCTATAGGCTTCACACACTATCTGATAACATACTTAGCTTTGGGGTTAGTGGAAGCCAGTGGTCTGCTCAGGTAATATATTCCGAAGGTTTTATCTGATAGTTACAAGTATGTTAGGTCAATACAGAAGTTCGATGCTAAATGGCTATTAAGGGAAAAAAATAGCCTTAGATAATTTGGGGCCTTGACCTGTAGCCTTCTTACTCTTCACAATCACAAGATCCTAATCAGTCCATCGACCTTGTAAGATGGTTCGCATAGGTAAGGCCTTTTGTTGTTGCTTCTGTGAACATCAGTTTACAAGCGATATCTTCACCTTTTACTTTTCATGCTTTTCTTTTGAAAGAGTCCTCAGTAGGCTACAGAGAGTTTACTACAATGCCTATGTAAAATAAAAAGATCATTAGGTCCCTCCTCACTGAGGGTACAATATTACTTAAACAGACAATGTCTTGTGGTGACATAAACTATACTCCCCCTCCAAAGATATGTTCAAACCCAATCCTACTTATGTGTTACAATGACCTTCTTTGGTAGTAAAGTAATCTAGTTAAAATGATGTTATGCATGACTAGGTGGACTTTAATTTGATGGCATGTGTCCTTCCTTATAAGAAGGGAGGGCGGATTTGGACATAGAAACACACAAGGAGCATGACAAATAATGATAAAGACAGAAATGGAGGGATATATTCACAAGACAAACTCCCAGCAGTCCTTCTAACCAGCAGAATCTAAAAAGATAATATCTTCCCCTACAGGCCTAAGAGGCAGTGTGATTCTGCATGCCTTGAGTTTTACCCTCTAGCCACAGACCTATGACAAAACATAGACTGGACAAGACATCTATATACTCCCCCAACTTCCCCTTCATGATCCTTACTCACCTCAGGCATACACACACACACACACACACACACACACACACACACACACACACAAACTAAGATGATGCTGATGCTGAACAAGAGTCACAAGAGAAAATCAGGTGCTGAAGGCAGGGGCCACTGGAAGAAGAACAGCTGTTTATTTGCTCCAAACCAAGATTGCCACAGACGGCGTCCTAGGCCAGTCCTTTCTCCTTGGCTGGAAGAACCCATAGCACTACCAAGTGCAAAGCTAGGTCAGACAGCCCTGAAAGGTAATGTGACTTATGGGAGCTGTTAGGGACCTCCCCGGCTTCCGCTCCCATTTTAAATTGGCAGCTGAGGCCCCTCAGTACTCCCTTGTGAGACTATCCATGCCACTTCATAAAATCAGAGTGAGTAGAAGTGAGAAATTTTAGAGCAGAAAACCCTCTACAGACAGAGCCTGGCCACCTGCATACTTGATGGAACCTAGAGGTTTGCTTTCCTGGCCCTTGTGGAATATATTTATATCACTTTCTCTCAAAGTATTGTAAGTACTTACCCATTTTCTAATTCTCTAAGCCACAGAAAGAACTCAAGAAAGGCTGCTTCCAACTCAAGCTCTTCTACGATGAAGGGGCCTCCCTCCCCTGTCACTCCTCAGAATGCCATGCTCCAGGAAACCTAATAATGCTGCCAGTTGGTAAGTTTACCGAGCTGGATGGAGAGGAAGCCATGAATCCAGACAAGAAGGAATTGCGCAGGCCCAGGGAGTCTGCTTGTTTATGTTCCTAGGACCTAGAGACCGAGATTTTGTTAAGAAATTCATTTTTGTAAAAGAACAGAGGAGGAAAGAAACTGACTTAAGCCCAGCATCTTTATTTTTCAGTCCGGAGAAGGGACCTTTGGAAGGCTGTGACTCCCTGTGACAGAAATGGAACTCAAAGCTAGTTTTCCAAACTCCACATCTAGTGCTCTTTTAGGGTCTGTAGTAAGATAAAGGAAGACGATGGGTAGCCCGTGAGCACCCAGGAGCTGGTATATTTCAAAGTATTACCTTGAGAGGGCTGGAGAGAGTAATTCCCTTTGATTTTTATTACACCATTGCCAAGTTGCCAACTCAAATGGGTCTCCATTGTTGGCATTCCCGTTTGCCTAATGTATTAGCTTTTGTTATTGTGACAAATAACCTGAGGGAAAGAGCTTGAAGAAAAAAAAATTATTTGGGCTCCTGGACAGTTTTCAAGGTTTCAGACAATGGTTGCTGAGTTCATTGTGTCTGCAAAACATCACAGCGACAGTGAGTGGAAAAGCAAGGCTGCTCACTTTATATAGCAAAGAAACAAAGAAAAAGAAGGAGTAGGAGCCAAGAGTTAGAGCTGCAATAGAAAGCATGCCCTGAGACCCTCTTCCTCCAGCCTTCTGGCTCCTCCTTTCACAGTTCTGCCCATTCCTAGGACTCTATTCAGATTCTAACTGCATCAATGGATTAGAATGAACCATTGGCTATATCTGAACCTTCATGATATAATCATCCCTATAAAGATTCCTCAGGCACACCCAGAATTGAGTTTTACTAATGTCCTAGTCACTTTTAATTCATGCAACAGGCTAACAAAACTAGCCATCACACAGAAAAAGAGAAACTTGGCTTGTGTGGTTCTGAGTTTCGCCTCACCACTGGGGTGTGTGAACTTCTCTGGGCAGACAAAACAGGAGCGCTAGGCTACATTCTATCTTCAATGCCACTGTGGGGGGGGGTCGGAATGCAGCCTAAGAGGAAGGGCCCAGCCAGGGTGAGAAACAAGGCAGGTTAAGGCTGAGGAGTAAGGGGCTCCCAAGCTGCCAGAAGTCCAGTTGCTGCTGGGAATGTGTGGAGTCAGGTATGAGGGGACCCATGCAGGCTAGTGACAAGCCAGGGGTGGAGGGCAAGGAGGAGGGGGAATCTCCAGCTTAGCTCCAGGGTGAGTGTCTGGAGTGCTGAGGGGCCTCCTGTGAGAGACTTAAGCCATGCAGCTCTGTATGATGAAGTCTTCCCCCATGGAATGAGTCAGTCCTTGGTTGTCCAAATTGTTTATTGATGGCAAAAAAAATAGATGCATAGGATTTACCCAGGGTGGGCCAGAGATTAGGTACCTTTTGTAGGAAGGAACATCTGGGAAGGATAACTTATTGGCTAAATCCTCAGGGCCCATCTAGATATCTCATTAGCATGGAGAACTCTGCGCTCTGTGCTGTGTGACTATGTGATCATGACTAGTCACGATCCTCAGGTGGAATGTCATGGTCACGTGCTCCAGGACAGGAACTGAGTGGAGAGTAGATGAAACACCTATGGTTCTCAGATGTGAGTGCACCAGCATTTCTGAATCTGCTCGTCCTTCCCAGTTTTTTTCTAGTGACATGATTCCACCTGCCCCACAGGCTTAAGGGGTAAGCACCTTCAATACAAAGAGTATCATCAGTCTTCTGCTTAATGTCACAGTGACCAAAGATGGAAAATATCTCATGCTCATTGTATGCTTATCACTGAACACCTAGGCGTTTAGGATTCTCTAGAGCTGATCTCAGCCTCCTTTATTGATTTTGCCTGTCTTAGGAGCAGAAATGTGCTAATTGTTTTACTATCCAGCTTCCATTCATCTTCCTAATAACATTCTATAGTCAAAGTAATGCCATCTAGAAACACATAAGCCTCAAAGTTACAATGGCTTTATACAATAAATGCATCCTTCCCCCTCCCCCTAAAAGTCTCAAAAAGCACCTCTCCTCCAGGATATAATTCTCCTTTGATTCTGTGGGTCAAACGTCTTCAACATATGGCTCTCAAGATGACTCTGGGTGATCATCTTGAAGGTAGCCAGATGAAAGAAACATGGGAGGGTACCCTGAAAAGCATGCATAGAAACAACATCTCTCTGCTCATGTTCATTGGTTAGGACTCTATCACATGGCTACACAAACTACCAGGGAATTTGGGAGGCATCATCTGGCTCTGTGTTCAGGAGGAAAAGAGTTTCATTAATAAACTAGCAATTTTGGAAACATGTCCAAAATTACTTATGTATACTTAACACTTCCCCTAGTTTGGGGTGGGGTTGGGGGATGAGATAAGGTTTTGCTATGTGGTCCAGGCTGATGTTGAGCTCACAACTCCTCTGTTTGAACTTCTTGAGTGTTGGGATTGTAAACATGTGCCACCATCTTCTACCCCCCCCACCTCTCTCCCCACCCCTCTTCTCTCTAACTGGCTATTTCTCACTATGGAAAGCAAAAATTCTGGTAATTAGTGGACAGTAAGAGGTAAGGTGTATGATTTAAATTCAGTCAACCACATGTTTTTGATCAGGATTTTGAATCCTAATCAAAAGAAACAAATGATGCATCTGAAGATAAGAGCAGTTGCTGCCTGTTTTCATGGCACAATGGCAATGATAATAGTGGCTTCTTAGTAAGCACACGTGTTCCCAGGCCTAGATGGTTAATCTAGGCTTATGTCTCCACTTCTGTCTCATGCATCCTTCCCATGATCTTTTTCATAGTACATATGGTTCTCCTTTCCATTAAACAGCATTACTTGCTTTGCATGGGAAGAAAGCTTAGAACAGCTTTCTTGGGTGGCAAGAGGCATCCCTTGGAAATCATGTGATGCCCTCACCACCTGCTCTCTCTTGTGAATGTAAAGACTCAGACTTCGACTTTACTACCTTCAGTTTTGAATCGGACAAAAGTCAGTGGCAAAGAGATTAAAGATGCCAAAGCCTAAAGAACAAGGTGAACAGACCTGTTTACTGACAACTTCACTGTCTGCCCCACTGCCTTGTAGCAAGGAAGGGCAGGAGTTTGACTTTTGAGCTCAAAGATATTCTCTCAGTCTCCACAGGCTGATGTCCTTACTTCTAAGAGTCTGGAAGTATGAAGTGGTCCAGTCAAGTGAGTGAGTAACTAGAATCTTCCAGGAGTCTTTTCATTCTTAGTGGAATTACCTTGCCCTTATTTGTGGTAGACACAGGAAATGAAAGGTTAAAACTTGGCAATTCATCCTCTACCTCCATTGGGGACACACTTCTGACCAAAATGGGCCACTGGACTGTGGCAGTCTGTCCCATCTCTAAGAGGAGAAGCTTTCCTCTAGTCAAGTCTTTTCTCTAACTTCTAGACAAGTCACCCTTGTGTAGAAGTTATAGAAAAAGTATCAGGACATGTTGGAGACCTGAGAAGATTCGACCCAAGGAGAATCACAGAGATTAATGTGATGCTACCTTAAGGACTATTTAATCCAGAAGTTTCCAAACTTTTCAATCAGCTAATTCCTTAAGTGAAATTCCATGTGGAATTCCTACTATGTAACACGCCAAAGTAGAGTGTTCTAACTGAAGTAGACATAGAAGTTCTAGAGCCATTGCCACCAGCTACACTACATCCCATTGGTGGGCCCAGAACATTGAATGCCAGGTAGAATGATTTGAAAGCCATGGATCTCACCCGACAAGTTGTTAATTTGTGGGAGGTTCAATAGATTCACCCCTTTTAATGACCCTAGCCCATATGTTCTGATCCCCATTCCAATTCTCTTCAACAAACGATGCTATTTTATGATTTCATTTTTTTAATCTTTAAAAAATGATAGAATCATAATACTACCCACCTCCAAAGAACTCTCCAGAAATCAGTGGAATGTGAAAAGACAAGAAAACACTTTAAGCTCTTCTTGTTGCTCTGATAGAGTGAGGAGGGCTGGGTTCTGGCCTTAAAATACTGTGCAACACTCTCCCCATTTAAAGAGTGGCCAACTCAACACAGAAGACATATTATTGCCATAAAAGTGAGGTTCAGAGTCCTCAAAGAAATCATAATGTCTAAGGCTTCGCCCTCCTTGCTGTAAACATGTCTCCCTGCTATTTAAAAGGGGTTTTGGGTTTCTCTAGAAAGTCTCAGAAGCCCCATTTTCTCACTGCATTAGTGGTGGGGAGCTGCATATGTACCTCAAGGCTGCCTACTTTGCCCTTAGCTCCCTCCATAGCTTTACTTTTCCATCCCATTGTTTGCCTCCCAGAGAAGATGAGTAGCTACTTGCTTGCCCAGAGCTTCAATTAACACACAAGAGGGACAGTCCACCTTCATTCCTGAGGAAGAAGTGAGGCAGGAGCTCTCGACTCCCAAAGTTCCTGTATTAGAAACTTAATTCCTTCAGTAGTGACTCTGAGAGGTGAAGTCATCAGAGCTCTGCCCACCTGGGCACATTAATGTGATTATCACAGAAATGGATTACTGTCCCTGGGAGTGGGTTCCTGATAAGGTGAGTTTGGCATCTTTTCTCTCTCATGTCCACACACTTGCTTCTCTTGTCCTGCCTCTCACCAACAGATCACACACGAGCAAAGGCCTTGCCCCTTGACCTTGATCGTCTCAGCCTCCAGAACCTCAAGAATCTACTTTACAAATTACTCAGTCTTGGGTATTCTGTGAGAACCACACAGCATGGAGCTCCCTAAAACGAGGGGGAAAGATGAATTTAGAATACTGTGGTCTCATTCACAGGTCTGAGAACAGGCAGAAAGTAAGGCAGTTTTTTACTCTTTCCCCTGTCTCCAGATGATAAATGCTGTAGGACCCAGGGTGTTTCACCTGAGTGTTCCAAGTTTTAGAGGGGCAAAGAGATGTTCTTCAGGGCAAGGGACCAAAAAAAGGTCAAATCTTGCCTATTATCCCAGAAACTCAGGCATGTGTGTCACCCTATATGCACAATTTCAGATCCAGCAATTCTAGTAAGATCTATGCAGTGAACATATTATTAGCTCTGTTAACAGATGAGCAAACAGATGTCTCACAAGGATAAGGGTTGTGCCTGTCACCAACACTGAGACTTTGGCAGATTCCCACATACTGGAGTTTCTGCACCCCACTTTAGTAATTTGAGATATCAGATTGAAAGTAGCTCCCTTCTGTTATTGGGGGGAGCTAGGGGGCACACTCATGTGAAACAACCAATAGCTCTCCTGAGAAGCTAACTATGGGAACACCAGGACTGGGAAAGGAATCCAGGACTCACCCAAACACTAAGCCAAGACTGCTCTACCAACCATGCTTAGCACATTCTGTTTGAATGATAGCAGATCCTAGGGAAGGAAAGGGCTCAGTGGAGAAGCCATTAAGGCCTTAGCTATAATGAACAGGCAATTTAGGATGAGAGAATGTGTTTACATTTCAATAAGGGCTTTAGGTTACCCAAAAGAAACAATCTCAGTATCAGGAAGGCTGCTTCAAACTGTTTAGTTAAATAGTATTCAAATCCCCTAGGGAAGATGGTTTCTCTCAAGTACTTTTTTCTCTCTTCTTTTCTGGCAAGGCCATATCGTTATTGCTTCGGACAGAGTGCATGGTACCTACCTGCTCTTGGAGCTATTGGCTGCCGAGCCATTCTCATAGCAGAAAGAGGTGCCTATCTTGTACTCTGTGCTCTGCATTTCCTTTCCTCAGTCTTACCTCAACCCTCTCCATCATCTGGAAGCTCTTATCTAATGTTCAAAGTTTACTCTGGGTAGTTCTATCTCTAGATAGCTTCCCACAGCCACAGCGGGTCCAGAGCGCTTCTTACAGGTTCATGTGGCACCATCTCTTGCCATTATAGAGTCCATATTTATCCCCACATGATAGTGGCCATATTCAATTCATCCTTTGGCTTGAAGGGAATGAAATGGGAGGATTTAATAAGTACTGGTATCCTACTCTGGGATCATCTGGGATGACAGGATGAACTCATCCACCTCTCAAAAGTCTCCAGTTACCAGTGTTCAGTAGACTCAAATGATGAAGCTTATTCTAGAGTTCCCTTATGTGGGTCTTTGGACCCAGAAGAGAGAACCTTCAAGCATTCTCAAAAAATTTGCAGTAGCAGCAGAAACACACACACACACACACACACACACACACACACACACACACACTAAACTTCATTCATAGTTACAATAATGGTGTTACTGAAAATAATAGTATCTTTCAAATGCAAAAATATTAGTATATTTTCCTGAGAGAGTATAAGATGGTTCACTCACTAGAACTCAAACTCATAGAGAGTAAATCAGTGCATGGTGCATGTTCACACTTGTCCCTCATTTATGCAGTCCTTACTCAAGTGACCTTGCTATTCTGAAACATCACAAGGATCTCATGGGCTCCCTTCTTCCAGCACTACCCTTGGCTTCTTGGTGTAGCCAGTGATTGTCTAAAGGGAACTTCCCTTGAGGATCTCGGGCTTATGTAGTCTGCACAAGAATGAGCAGGTGGTGGATAGCCATGAATTAGATATCTTATCTGTTGTTTTCTGATCAGTATACAAAAGCTTCTGCTCCATGTCTAGTGGAACATGACTAATTTTCCTGGGAGAAAAATACTGAAGGGCCAGAACCCAAGCAGAGCAGCAGTTGCTCCTGCTCCTGCTCCTGCTCCTGCTTCTGCTCTGCACAGGGTCCTTACCCTCACAGGCCATTGTTCCACTGTCCATTAGGCAGGATGATCTACTGCTGTCTCCAGAGCTGGATCTATGAGGAAAGAGCCCTCTAAGGTCATAGCTAAGACGGTCCTCTGCCTCAGGCACCCCAGGGACTCACTCTCCTCAAGAGCCTGGATGCACTTTTAGGGTAAAATATCATTGTTTGGGTTTGCTCTGTAAAAAGGCAGAGGATTAAATTTAGCAGCTTGTCTGGAATGTGTTCCCAAGGGTGTCTCTACCCTTTAGCAAAAACTCAAGGGAAATGTCTCCCTGAGCAGGCACAGTCCACCCACAGGGATGTGGGGATCACACTTTATTTTTTCCTCTCAGAAAGAAGTGGGCACAAGGCTTCAACAGCGAAGAGGGAAACTGTACCCCACCTTCTCCCCTGTCACCATCCTGCAATGATTCCCCACCACCCTTAGTGTGCAAGCTCACCTGTTTAAAACAACCATCAAGAGATTCCAGCATATGACTCCTACTGATAAACATCTTTCAATAAACAGTGAATATCTGTCTTGTGATGACTTGGCACCAGGCCCTGTGAATGCACAGATGGAATCCCTGAGACGGAATCGTAGCTCTGCCCACAGAGGGTTTCTTAGGCTGTTGGGCATGGTGGTCAGTTTGCTATGTCAATTAAGGCAAGCTACAGTTTCCAGTTACTTCCCCAATACCAGCCTGGAAGTTCTTGTAGAATTGCTTTGTAGATGTGATTAAGGTCTGTAGTAAGTTGACTTTACACAAGGAAGTTTGTTCTAGATAAGCTGCGTGGGCCTGAACCAGAGGACATGCTTCAAGAACAAAGCAAAGGCTTCCAAGTCATGTCTGAGGATTCTAGCAACCCTTCCCAATAGCCTGCCTTGTAGGTTTAAGACTTGTCAGTTAGTCTCCATAATTGAATATGCTAACTTCTTGCAATAAAATTGCATAATGTAGATCTACTTGGTTTTGTTTCTCTAAATGAGCCTGACTGTATTATCACAGTCAGGCCATGAGGAATCATAGCCTGCCATGAGTCTGACCCAAATATGTCATGAACCAAGCAAGCTCCTTTTATGCCAGGTATGGTACTAGATATTCACCTGTATTGAATAATTATTCCTTTCAATTTTGTGGCCAAGCAGTATCTTATTTGGGGTTACTATTGCTGTGATAAATTGTTATGACCAAAGCAACATGAGAGAAAGGATTTAATGGGCTTGCACTTCCACATTACTGTTCATCATCAAAGGAAGTCAGGACAAGAACTCAAACAGGCTGGGAACCTACAGGCAGGAGAGGCCATAAAGGACTGTTGTTTTCTGGCTTGCTGAGCCTGCATTCTTATAGAAATGACTACCAGCCCAGGGACTGCAGCACCCATAATGGGCTGAGTCCTCCCCAGTTGTTCACTAATTAAGAAACTACCCCACAGCCGGATCTTATAGAGGCATTTTCTCAGTTGAAATGCCCTCCTTTCATATTACTCTAAATTGTGTCAAGTTGACCTAAAACTAACCAGGACTGGCAGAAACCATAAAGAAACAAAGTAAGGCTCAGAAAGATCAATTAATTTACATAACATCAAACTAAGTTGCAGAGTAGAGATTCAAACTAATTCTGCCTGACCTCAAACCTGTGTGTTTCCCATTAACCAATGTAGCCTGGTAGAGAATGGTAAGAAAGGCCTATCTCTATCTTAAGTGTTCACTAAAGCCTATGTTCAACAGTTGCTTTCTTTGAAGAGAAATAACACCAGCTAGTGTGGTGCTATGAGCATCACTTTGCTACCTTATGACTGGATACAGTAAGAGGTAATTTTCTTTTCATAAAGACGAAAGCTACAACTTACAGTTACATATAATTAGAGATTACCATGCTACATTGATAAATCACATGACATCAAAAATCTTGCAGGAAAATTTCAAACTTTCATAAACTATACAATTGAAGGTTTATTCAAAGAATGTCATGCAGACACTGTGAGGTATGGAAGCCCCAAGCTAGTAGCTGACTCACATGAGTGAAGTATGATCACCCAAGGGATAGACTGCAACCTCCATCTAGAGCCAATGCTGACTCTGGTACTTGTGTGAGAACAGCATCTTGCCCTTATGTAGAGGGTCATGATGATGGCATCTTGCCCTTCTCTGAGATTCATGATACTTAGCAGATTGTTTTGTTATATTTTTCCCTTTTGTTTGTTTGGGGCTTTGGCATTGTTTGTTTTGTTTTATCTCTTCAGAGATATGAGTAGAATTTTCAGGCAGGCCATATTCATTGTATTGCTCTAATAAGAATAGGATCTCATGTTTTCTGTGGATCTCAAAATTCCCAATTCAAGCCTTGTAAATGGTCACTGAAGAATTCTATTGATTTATTTCCATCTTGGATTTTTTTAAGAGAAGAATTAGAGACCATGTTAGAAGCTAAAGAAGGTTCTCCTAAGTAGCTACTGGAACCTGAACCAAGAGAGCCCAGCCTTGGGATCTGTGGCCTCAACTCATTAGCATGATCAGAAGGCACATGATTATGGGTAGGACCAAGGAGCTCAGCACTGTTGCCCCTGGGTAATGCTTACTCACCCAGGAAGGCAAAGGTACTTGAATAAATTTCTGACACAGGTAGCTGGGATCCTGACTATTCTGCAGGTAAGATTCCTGGCCATTCCCAAACATTACAGGAAGAAGAAATCCAGCATGAAAAAGATGGGTATAGCCTCCAGTGGTCATTGAGATCACACTTCAACCTCCAAGTTCTTCCTGACCTTCAAGACCCCTGGGTCTCAGAGACAACAGTGCCACAACAGCTTGAGTTCCTGTACAGCTTTTCACACATCTCATCTATCTCTGGCATACCATTTCTTTTTTGTAGGAAATGAAATGAACCTGGATGGCTTGCTTTTGCCACTCTAAGTAGCTATGTGCCTATATAATGTACTCATGGGCTGCTATTTTCTTCTAATTGCACATGTGTGATAAGCTGATCAAGAGAACCCAACTGTGAAGCAGAGAGAAGTAGCAAAGGGTTCAACACTAGCCAGGCACACACATAAACAGACTTCAGCCTCCCTTTTTACATCTCCACAATGTGTTTTCTCTACTACAAGAATTCAGGTGACAAAGTCTCCAAGTCAATGATCCTGTTCTTAGTTGCATAGACTTTTCTGATTACTGAGAGCCAGGCACAGGACACCAATCTCTTCTCAGGGCTATTATTGACTGACAAAATCCACTAAATCCTTAAGTGAAAGGAGGAGGGGGAGAAAAAAAGGGTGAAAGGGAGATCCACAGGGGAAAAAAAATCTAGGGCTCACCAGTCCTACTTTTGCCTGGGATGGCAGCTATAGTGAGTGGTGTGGGGCTGTGGGCTGTGAGAGGCAGCTGGGTATCTTGGTGGAGAACAGGCCCCGAGCCCCAGATAATACCCTAATGGGATGGTAGGTGTTGCTACTGGGCCATGGTTCCTTTCACCTATCCGCAGCCCCTCCCTAAAAAAGGTTTGTCGCCTTACATCACATAGCGCAGGTAGCACAGGTAGAGGGCATGACTACAAGCCACAGAGCCTCAAGAGATCTCCATATTAATGAGATACCTGAAGGCCAGAAGGTGTAGCCAATTAAGCCTTCCTTCCTAGACTCTCCTCCTTGCAAAAGATACTTAATCTCAGGCCCGCCCTGAGGACAAAGGGTACAACTTCATCCACTTTCCACCATGACAATAAACCTTTTAAAACCATGGACTTCCTCATGTCTTTGGGGCCTGCCATGCAGAACTGTGGAGGGGGCCCTCGACTACCGAACCACCCACCGTCTAATCTCCCATGGAGGACCTCTCTGTGTTCCAGCCACAGAGGCTTGCCAAGTCAAGCAAGCTAACCAAGCCAGCCATGACCCAGCCAAGGGAGTCGCTTGGACCAAGAGTCTCTATCCCATGGGCCGCTGTCAGAACTTCTCTCCCTCTCACCCTCTAGGCTGCGGCCGGTCCAGCCCATATGCCCCCATGTCTCAGTTCTTCTGCGGCTCCTAATGGCATCTGGAAGTCCAAGGACAGAGACCAGCTGGTCTCCACCTAGCTGCTTCAGCCTAGAGATCCCCAACCCAGGAGCTTTGCCCCCGCAGGACTTCAGGCTGAGATCTCCCTATGTCCAGGCAAAGTCCATTGGCATCTCATAGCCTGACGTCTGCCAGGCCTGAGTGGAGTGAACTCGGTCAAAATCCCGCACTTCTGCTCCCTGGACTGAGGTTCCAGACACCTGGGATGGCAGACACCCGGGACCCACTACTCAGCCCAACAGAACCCATGCCCACACATGAGCTACAGCCCCGAACAGTAGGACCTAGGAAAGCCTTCTTTCTCCAGACACAGGTATTAATAAAATTTAAACTACACAAAAGTGTCCTGGACCATTCTGCCCCACGCTTGGGGGCCAAAATGTCCCGGCCCGAGCTGCTGCTCCAGTCTGCGTGTCAGGGTCTAGCAAGAAAGAGAGTGGGGATGAAGGGGAAGAGACACAAAGAATGGATACAAGACAGAGGTTCTGATCAAGTCTCAAGTCTCCTTTATTGTCTCATTCATTGAAGGAAAGTCCCGGGTATTTATACACTTTTTCCACATGCCTTGTAGGCGTGGATACCACGTGTGCCTTGCAGGTATGGATAGCATGTGCGCCTTACAGGCGTGGATAGCGTGGATAGCACATTCACCTTGCAGCTGGGGCACTAAATAGCAAAACAGATATGTGGGAAAAACAAGATGTTTATCAGAGTGCGCTCAGCTGTTGTAGGCTGTTGAAAACAAGGCATCTCTTGTCAGGGTATAAGGCTCTAGATGGCTGCAAAGTTGATAGCCACTTTCTGCTAAAAGTCAGCTCCCAACCAAAAGGATCAACGGACAGTCAAAAAAAAAAAAAAAAAGATTGCTTTACAAGCACAGGAACCTGAGCTCAATCTCCCCAATACGCATTTTAAAAAGCCTGCCATGAGACTGTGTTTGGGAGGCCAAGCCCCAAGGTTCACCAGCCAGCAAGCCTACCATACTTTGTCAGTTCTAAATCAGTTAGAGACTCTATATATAGAGTCTCATCATATATATCATATATCTCATCATATCTCAAAGAACAAGTATAAAGTCTGGAAGTACAGCACTCAAGGCTGATCCTCTGACTTACACACACACACACACACACACACACACACACACACACACACCTACACACACCTGCACACATGAACATTCGTAACTATATGGAGAGGCTTTTGATTATATAAGAAGCAGCTGTTTTTGAGTACCTTACCGATCTTTGAAAGGTCATTTACTTAGCTCTATTTGTGAGCAGGCTAATAATATACCATTCATCTCTCCATTTTAAAAAGTTGTTTACAAGCCACCTAAGCTTGGTTCACCCATCAAGAGTTACGGTGTCCCCTTGAAAATATGACACATCATTTCTTTCCACAATTAGAACTTTTCACTAGTCCATACTGTTTTTATTGTATAGCTCTTAGCATATATTATCTGGACACTACTGAACTGCTTATCTTATGTCTCATCCCTCTACGTTCTAAATTCAAAAGCCCTCATCATTCCTATCTTGACAGTTCTTCTGACTCCACCCAAAGATGGCTGTATAAGCTCTGACTTGGCTCAATGGTAAGGCTATTTTTAGAATAAGAGCCATTTCATTTCATTTCCAAAAGCCATTCTCCATCTCTGGGTTGCTATATCCACCATTTTTTTTCTTTAATTTCCTTTCTCTATCTATCCCTATCTTCTCCTTCAACGTCTACCTTTGTGTCCACCTTTACTTTTATCCCATGATATTCTGTCCAGTTTGCCTACTGACCCATGACGGTCATCTGTCCCTTCCTCTTGGTACCTCTGTGACTCATCTCCTCTTGACCCCTCTTACTCAATCTGTAGTCCCTGGACCAAGGGAATCAGCATTAGCTAGATATAGAATCTCAGATCCCATGTAGACCTGTCATATCAGAAAAGGCATATAAAAACCTCCTCCCCTAGGTGTCCTATGTGCAATTAAAGTCTGTGTGTTGGTTTGAATAAGAATGGCCACCATAGGCTTATAGATTTGAATGCTTGGTCTCCAGGGCATAGCATTATGTAAAAGAATTAGGAAGTGTGGCCTTGTTGAGGGTGGGGGTAGTCTTGTTGAAGGAAGTACATCTCTAGAAGTAGATGTCAAGTTTTCAGAAGCCCAAGCCAAACCCAGAGTCTCCCTCTTCTTGTTGCCTGCTGATCCCTATGTAGGACTCTCAACTTCTCTAGCCCCATGTCCGCCTGTACACCACTGTGCTCTGCACCAGAATGATAATGAACTAGGCCTCTGAAATTGTAATCAAGTCCTAATTAAATGGTTTCTTTGGTACGCGTAGCCTTTGTCATGGTGTCTCATCACAGCAATAGAACATCAACTAAAACAGACTCATGAGCCCCACCTTAAATTACAAGATGAATTCATGAAAGCTATAACCTTGATCAGTTTTGCTCCAACTGAGTCTCAGAACCAACCACTGTGCTTGGCTTTTCAGTAACTGAACAGGTGCGTTTCCAGGCTTTCTCTGTAAACTTCCTATGTACTGTAATGTGCTTTTACCATCTGCTTCCTCCTTTTCCATGAGCTTTAACTTTCCTTTCCACCTCTTCCTCTGCATAAAGGATGAGATGGGTCTGAAGTGTGTCCAAGTGAGCTCCAGAAAGGAACCGCGCATAGAAAAAGCAAGCACATGCACGTCTTCTTCACTTGTCAGTTCTTGAGCCTTGGGTATAAAAAGGACCTGTGGATCACTTAGAGGCTCAGTTTGCTCACCTTTTAAAGATGAAAACTTCTGATTCTAAATAACACTAGACCCTAGCTCAGATTTGCTTTGGCCTCTACACCTTTGTTAATTAAATGTGCATATGTGAAATGCCAGTAACACAGAAGAGTAAGAAGACAATATAGAAAGCAATAAGAAAGAAATTGTGCCCTCGGGGAACTTGTGGATGCCCAGGCAATAAACCTGAAAGCATAGAACCTAAGGATACCTCAGTCCCCCATAATAATTCTCTTTGATCATTGAGGAAGTGTCAACATGTGATTAAAGCAGAGGAGAGGCCAGCTGTGATTTCTGCCTGAAATTTCAGCACTGTGGAAGCCTAGGCAAGAGGATTTCTGTGAATTTGCAGCCTTTGGATCTGTACACAGTTCCAGGCCAGTTTGGGCAATAATGCAAGATCTTAACTCTACCTCTCTGTGCCCTGCCTCCATAAAAAGGGGGAAAGAAGAGGAAATGTAGGAATGGGAGCTGACCACATTGGCCAAAGGGAGGGTGAGATGTAGCAATGAGGAAAAAAGAAAAGAATGAGGGAGAACTGGGAAGAAATAATGGCTTTTACGACCATAAAATTTCTCACTCTAAATCTTGAGTATATATATTTAAAACCTGCTACCTTGCAGCTATTTAGTAAGCAGGTGAGAAACTTCAGGCTGTGAGCTTGTACACTGCTTGTTCAGAGCCACATAAATGTCAAGGGTGGCCAGTTCTTATTCAATCTATTCCCAGAGGCTGTAGTGCCCTGGCTTGGCGCTGCATATTCTGCAGTGCTTTGTCTGGTGCCATTTAAAGCATGTCAGGAAACAGTCTGAGTTCTGCAGAGATGTGCCAGTCAGATCTCAACTAGCAGGCTCCCCATCCCCCAGGCTAGCTCCATTCCACAGGCAGGGGGAAAAAAATGTGAACATAAGTCATAGTCGTAACCCTCAACCAATGTGCACTGGCCAAGATGGACGAAGTTCACCCAGTCTCTCCTCCTCTGAAGACACTTCAGGGACCAATCACCTTGGCCAACCTGAGAAAGACAGCTGCAAAAGAGAGCACATTGTTTGGCCTGACTGCAAGGGGAGCATGCCAAGCAGGCCATGGAGGTGCACTGATTAGCATATGTATTGGTGACATTCTGATTAGAAGGCTCAGAGCCAAAGATCAAGTGACTTTTGCCAGTTGCCACTGTGAATAATCACTGAGAAAAGGCTGATTGCTTAATTACAAGGTGAAATGTAAATAGAGAAACAGAGGAAACAAACAGTGTTGGGAAGTGGGAAGCTAAGGGTAGTTGGTACTTATTTAGTGGTCCTAGGCATTTGGTTTCTGGCTCCTAGCTGTAACCTACTGAACATGTCACACATACATGGCTGACTTGCCCACCACCGTTCTTCCTCAACCACATGGGAGCCTTGAGGTTTACAAGCTGATCCTCCTAGGAGACCACAGGGTGTGGGTAGTTGTCCTCGGTTTATACCCAGAGATGGAAGACTATCTCAGAAGACTTGCTCAGTGTTGCTTATCAGCCACGTTTGAAATGAGGTGGAAACGTACAAGCCATGAAATTATTGGTAGTTGAAGCTATGCTGGAGTAGCAGGCTATCAGTACCTGAAGAATAGTGAACAATGACTAATAACTGGTACTACTTTTCCATTTGGCAATTATTCTGAGCTGAAACAACCATTATCACAAATGAACACACATATATAATTCTTGTGTGAAAAATAATTAGGAATCAAAAGATAATTCTTTCCTTACCACTTGAGTGATCTTTCTCAAACTTCAGTGAACGTAAAAACCACCCATTATGTCTGTAAAAAAAATTCAGAATTCTTATCATGTTCATCCACACAGCCTATACAGAAGCATCTGATTTATCACTCAGAGGTTTTTGCCACAGTCAATGGAAATGATCTGTTTGTGTGCCTGTCTGCAGGTTTCCAGAGGGAAATGGGTATATCTTGTGTATCTGTGACTCCCTACTTTAGCCTAAATCCTAGAGTATTGGAGGCAACCTAGTAACACTGTTAGAACATTCCAAGTACCCATTTTGCCCTTCAAAGTAGCATCTGGGGAAATGTTGGTATAGAACTCCTGTTTAGTTAGATCTGAATTTCACATCTCAGCCAGTGGATGAGAGCTGAGCACAATCATATGACCAAGCCCACTATATATATTTAGGGCCTTCTGACAGCATCATCCAAGTTAAGATATAGGGAGCTGGTTTGTATATTACTGGAATCAATGTTTAAAGACAATGCAGTAAGTCCTAGGGGTTGGAAGGGACACAGGAGTGATTTTTCTTATGCAAGTATGGAAGACTATCCAGAAAAATGTGGAAATGTGGGGAACTCTGAGTTTTCTTTTTCCCTTTTATGTCTGGCTTCTGGTTTTCAGTGCTTTATACATGGAAACACTGTTGCCCTCCGTCCAGCTCTGCTCTCTGTCCTGTCTATAAATAGCAGTAGAATCATCTCAACTGTGAGTAATAAAATACTAGTAAGTGTGGCAGTGCCTGGGGTTGGGCTGAGGTAATGGGTGGAAGAGGAGATCAGGGAAAAAAGTGCTTGACCATGAGTAGCAGATGAAAGGAAGAATGAGAATCCCAGTCCTTAGGAAAATGGAGAGAGCAGAAAGCAGGGATGGCCCTGGCATAGCCATCTCCCATGGCCCAGAGTCTACCAGATTGTTATGTCTGCTTCTCACCTGCAAAGCATACATTTAGGAGAAAATTCATCACATACGGGTACGAATGCATGTGCACACACACATACACACACACACACACACACACACACACACACACACACACACTTGAAAGCAGCTGGTTGATGTACAAGTAAATTTCTACACTGTAAAGCAAAGGCTAAACCTTTCCAAAAAAACGCCCTAGAGTTGGTTCCAGAACCAAGGAGAAAGGAAGTACCTTCCAATGAAGCCCCTAGGACAGATGTTGCCAGGAGCAGCCCCCAATTCTCCCCTGTGTTTCCCACCCCCTCAGACCCCTGCAGCTTTGATAGTTTTGAAGTAGAACAGTGTTTGGATACTGTCTTCATGACCTAAATCTTTCAGAATCTTGTTATTGAAAATGGGAGCATGCAAGGCAGCGAGCGAACACCGAAAATAACACAAGTCATGAAACTGCACCTAGCAGTTAACTTTCAGTAACCTATCAATAAATGGCACTGTTTGCTTCTTTCCTGGATTCTCCTTAACAAAACATTTAGAATCTGAAGTCTCTTTTTTACCTTTGTTTGATCAGCTTTCTGCTACTCCCTTCTGTGTTTCAAGTGGTGGGAACTGAATGCATATGTTGCTAATGGCTGGATCTCTATTGGTGCCTACACTAGGACCCATGCAAACGTGTAAGCCCTGGTGTACGGGTGAGGTAGTAAGTGTGTAGCTATTCAATGCACTTTTGTATTTCTCCACTGACAGCTAAGCTGTAATTACTTATTATTTACCTTTTAGAGTTACCTACTGAGGTTCAGTCAAGAGTAAGGGAGAGAATTGTATAAAGTAATGTTAAATACAGTGTTTAGCTTATGTTAGTGGTCCCTGGTCCCTGGTCCCTGGTCCCTGGTCCCTGGTCCCTGGTC
>JANHMN010000009.1:56286101-56322396 GCA_030674055.1 Rhabdomys pumilio | reverse complement strand
GTTTATCCATTTTAGGGCCAACAGGGTAGCTGGGCCAGGATCTGTTAATATGAGACTCTCAGGATCCCCTTGCTAGGGCCAACATTGGCAATAGTCACCAAAATGAAAACTCCTGATGAAGCATATAAGAAGTCATTTTCCTACCAATACTACTTTTAAACTCTCAGTGGTAGAGTACTTTCATGTTCTGCTTAAAATCTCTTAACATCTCACCTTGGCTTTCAGGAAACAATTCCCATTGGGGTGAGCTAGTCTTAGTCTATCTCTCCCCTGGCCCCTATGTTCCTTCTTCTTCCCAGTACAGAGTTAGCTTCTTCAATGCAGAACTCTGTGATTCAATGAGTTCCTATTTGTAGTTGCTTCCAGTGTTGTCACCATCCTCAGACAACTTCATAGCCTTTAAATGTGTCTCAAGCATCAGCTCTTTCAGGAAGTCTTCCTTAAGCCTTGGACATGATCATTTGTTCCCCACAGGAGGTTTGCCCTATCTCTATTATAGGACCTGTTCTTTTCCTGTTTCTGTTTGCATACCTACATCTCCAGGAAATTATAAGAAGTATCTCTTTCATCTCTAAAATCCTATCATTTGCCAAAATACCTGGTACATTACAGATGCTCGATGGGTACTCAAATTAATTAATGAGATGATGAGATAATGGATGTGAGGGAGAACAGCCTTGCTGGAAACCAGGGGATCAGAGGCAAGATTAAAGATGTACAAAGGCTCAAGGATGTCATTTCTTTGTTCATTTTAATTCATGGGAAATGAGGAAGTGAGGTAAACAACCAAATGGACTAGAAAGATTTTCACATATCTCACACACAGAGAATAGTTATGTTCTGTTGTCCCAGTAAGAAAGCAAGTTGGGGAGGGAGATAGGAACTCTTCCACAGAGGTATTTTAGAACAGAAGTGAGTGATTTTATATAGTTACTAGGCAAAGTCAATGTCACATCAATAAAGTAGCAGAAGAAAAATCTCTATTCAGAAAGTTTCTTGAGCCCATTTGGCATCTGAGGTTTATCCTGTGTTCTGTCTTCATCAAAAAATATTTTTATTGCAGCAGGAATTGGTCAGTGCATAACTGGCCTGAGTGTTGGTGGAATATTCATTCCTTAGTGGGGCATATAGATCACTCTCTCCAAGACTCATGCCGTATCTTGGAAGAGAGGACAGAAAGACTGTGAAGAACTGAAGGCAGGAGATTTACAGCATGAGGACATTTTCTGGGCATGGCATAGCCAATGCGCCTGTGGTTAACAAGACTAGACCTATCAACATTCCATACAGATGGAAGAGGAGCCCTGAGGTGCCACCCCTCTGTGAAGGCGGTCAATGCTCCCTCAAGAAGAGGTAGCATTCTTCAGCAGTGTTTCCCATGCTTTAATAAATAGCCAACCACTTATGACCACATTATCAACTCTAACTAAATGCAATGGTCCACACTCAAAAAAAGATACAGTAGAAAGGAAACTTGTTGGAAGGAAGGGGTTTCAGTGGGAAAGGAGGGAGCGAGAAGGGGAATGGAGGATGAACATGATTAAAATTCACCATATGATATGTGAAACTTTCCAAAAATAAGGAAATTAGAGAAAACTAAACTACTCCCTAAAGAGATAATTTTGGTCAAATGATCTTGAGGCTAACACCAAGATTTCTCTATTTACAGGTGTAAGTGGACCAAGAAAATGCAAACAAGAATACATTTGTGGTGTTGGAAGCTCTTGAATGTCATTGAGGGAATTGCCTCAGAAGCTGAGTGTCATCCTAGATTCTCTTGTATAGTTTATTGTATGTCAGTCAACCCAAGAGAACAGAGTTATTGAAGAAAGTATAAATGCTGTAAATCTGTACCTCCGACACAACCTAACACAAAGCTGAGCAATTACATGGGCTTTGCCAAATCCAGGTTGAATAAATAATATCAGATTCCCTTGAATTTAGGCTCTTTTTCCTTTCTTTGTTTTTTTGTTTTTTTGTTTTTTTTTTTTTGTTTGTTTTTTTTACTTTTTTTGATTTATTTTTTATTGGATATTTTCTTTACATTTCAAATGCCATCCCCCTTTTCCATTTCCCCTCCCTAGAAAACCCTTATCCCATGCCCCCTTCTCCTTTTTGCTTTTATGCAATTCTTTTAATGTTAATCAAAGGCTTTATAAGTTTGGTAATGCTCAATATCAAGATGCCCACACAATCAGAAGTGTAAACCAATACCCAACCTAGATATAACAACTATCATTGACGGGCAGAGACACGCAAACATCCACCTCCATGTTTCTCTCTCTCTCTCTCTCTCTCTCTCTCTCTCTCTCTCATCACCTAGCTCCTCCTCTCCTTCTCCTTCCCCTCTTCTTACTCCTCCTCTTCCTCTTCTTACTTCTTCCACCTTAACTCCTTCTACATACCACCCTTCCTGTTAAAATAAAATTTTTCTTTCAAAATACAATGACAGCATAACTATATCAATTTCTGTCAGTAATGTACAAGATAGACCTGATACCCAGTACATCATTTTGTTGACTAAACAGAACCTCTGTCATCTCTCCTAACTAAAAGACTGGCTTTTTTTCTTGGCTTGAGAATGAATGTCAGCTGAAAACCATCCTCTCAAACCTTTTCTCTCAAAGTAAATAGCCGGAATTAGCTATGAGATTATAAGTTTTCAACCCCATCAGAAATCCAGAATGACTGAGTTAACTGAAATTATGGGAAGCACAAAGCATAGCTTCTAAAACTTAGCCAATTTATAGAGACCACTGAACACCTGGACAGTCCCTATGGTACAAAACATTGGAGCACCTGATCTTCAGCCTTCTGGCCCAGGATCATCTGACAGACCAAGTCATGAAGAATTATTAAGGGCTGATTACTCTGTCTTGGCAGATATAATCAGTCGACTATTCTGCAAGTGTGTCCTTTTCTGGACAGTGATTTGTCTGTAGATGAAAAGAAGCAATTCTTGCCTAGTGGCTGTCTCCGAACAACTGGAGTAGCTCCAAAGATGTTCAATTTCTTCTTAGAATCCAAGACAGGAAGCTGTTAGGAGCAGACAGGTCTCTAATAAAAATGAACATTAATACAGAAATGTTTATAACGTCAATTCTGTGGACTTCTGACGTTTTGAAAACCAACTATCCATGTAAGGCAATCTAGACTATTGTTTGTTAACTCCTCTCAGCTATTTCTAAATAAAATATAGAAAACACCCTAACAATAAACTCAAAGTCATGAATTTGCTATAGTCCCTTAACTCACAGGCTAACTATTTCAAATCAGTTAAAAAAGTTAAAGAAGGACTGGATCTAAGCCTTGTATTCCTAAATGTGTTATATAGGCACAGTGCCTATGAGATTAACAATATTAATCTCACTTTTATATTAATAAGAAGTTCATACCAATGAAAACCTTAAATTTGAAATCAGAGTAAATCAAAGTACCATTTAAGAAATTATAACTTCATCTTAATAACAATTATACATATTTCTACCAATAGGTTATGGCTATGCAATAAATCCTAGCTAATCCTCCCTGTTCCAACAAAACCACTACTTTTCCCTAGAAAGACAGCCCAATATTAACCTCCTCAGTTCCCAAGCCCAAGGAATAGGGGCACCGACTCTTCATTAACTTCTTCAAGCTGATTATGGACATTGAGGTATTAGAAGAGGGGCAGGGGGAAGAGTAAATTGATAAGCTTCTGATGCTGTGTCTTCACTGCACCCAGCTGGAATTCTAGGACATCAGAGGTTTGAGCAGGTCTGCTCAGCTTGCTTGATGAGTAGATACACCGAAGCTATGTATTCTGCAATATACAATTCTCAAAGCAATTTTTAGTATCAAGATAATTTTTTGTTTGAATTCTGGAATCTAGTCTTTTGGCAGCCTGCCTTTGTCATGACTAATCCATATAATTCCGGGAGTTTCTATGAGGGTGTGCTCCCACCATCCTCCCATTTTCACCTTCCTGCTCTCAAATTCCCCAACACTAGGGAATCCAAACTTTCAGGCACCAAGGCCCTCCACTTCCACTGATATCTAACCCCTGCCTTTTCTATGGACTCCCAACTCTTCATCACATCTCAGATGCCTTTCTGAGAGAGGCTAGTGTCTACTTCATCTCACCACCAGCCCATTGCTATATAACAGAAGTCTTTCAGGATGAGGAGCTGATGTGTCAAACCTTCTGTGTTGCTTTGAGAACTATAAAGACTCTGCAAAGGAGCCATTCAAGTTCTATTTGGAAAATTCAGAGTTCTTTCACGACGAGAGCCTCTTGAGGAACCTCTCTGGCTGGGTCCCTACAACACCTACCAGTCCACGCCACCCACCAGAACAGGCAGTTCTCAGAGTTCACATATTTTCTTTTCACCAAGACAGCAGCAAAATCATTGAGTTAAGACCCTTAGCCCATCTCTCTCTAGACCCTAATATGTGTAGCACACTCATAGCCTCCATGCTTCAAGGGCTTGCTACTCACAAGGTCTTGGCTGCCTATCTACCCCTGTCCTTCTCAGATTCCCTCTCTTCAGAATTTCAACTGCTTCCTCACCATTTTCCTCTCCCAGTCTCCCATGCTGTACTGAGATGAGACCCTTCACAAGGCTCTCTTTGAACTTCCTCCTCTTGAAGCTAGTCAGTCTCATCTACCATCTCTAATAAACTCTCACAATTCAGAAGCACAAATCCATTCATGCTTTTTTCTTCAACTTAAAACTCTAGTGGCACTTGAAATCCTGCTGAACGAAGACGATGTTTCTTCTTGAGCGTGTGAAACTCTCCAAGATCAGTCTTCCACCACTCCCTGCAGACCTGCTTCCATCTGCACCCCCTTTCAGTATAAACTCAGCTCTGCAGAACCCCTTCCACATCCCCAGAATACTGGCAATGCATCATGTTCCTTTTGCCCTCTGCTTTTATTCAGATTGACCAAGTCTCCCTCTCCCTCCCCCTTTCCCTCTCCCTCCCCCTCCCCTCTCCTTCTCCCTCTCCCTTCCCCTTCTCTTCTCCTTCCCCCTCCCCTCCCCCTTTCTCTCTTTCTCTCTTTCTTTACTCATCCCTCCCCTGCTCCCAACTTCCCCTCCCCCTCCCTCTTCCTCTCATCTCTCTCCCTTTATCCCTCCCTCCCCACACTCCCTCACTTCCTCTCCCTTTCCCTCTCCTCCCTCTCCCCTTCCCTCTCCTTCCCCACTTCATACATCTGAGTACTTCACAAACGCTAAGGGTGCCATTTCATGGACATCTTTCCTGTCTATTCATAGGTGATTATAACTTTACCTCATCTCTAAGCTGCCTTAACTCCATTCCCACCAGCCCATTCACACTACCCTCTCCCCAGTCATCATTCTAAAGCACAAATCTCACTTTGCTCTCTCTCTCCCTCCATCTTCCTGTCTCTCCTCCCTGCCCACACTAAGTGGAGGTCCTCTACGGGGCATTTTTCTGCCTCCCTCTCTCCATTTCTCATTAGAAGCTACTACAGTCAACACATTTCCACACTTCTGGATGTTATTTCTGCTGGCAGAACCACCTTCTCTGCTAGCAAAACTCATTTCATCCTTCGAAATTAAACTGAAGTTCATTGCTCCTATGAAATCTGCTTAGACGCTCCAACCCAAGCCCTTACCATATTACATGGTAATGATTTCCTTGCCGTCCCATGTCTTCTATTTCCATGTGAGCTGCTTGAAGGCAGAACTTATTTCTCACTCAGCTATCTGCGCCCAAGTGCTTGGAGCTCTGCTGTATGGTATGAACAACTCAAACAGGAAGGTTGGTGCTATGTCATCTCATCACCTCTGCTTGATGACAAAGACTCTGATTTTACTTTTCAGCCCCTGATTATCTAAAACCCTGCCTTTGAAAAGACAGAGAAAAATCCCTGCATATGCCTCATCCCTTCTCCATTGATAATCCTGCCTTATATCTATGAGAAGCATCAAGGACTCTAAAGGTAAAAACAAATGAAAAACTACAGAGGCACATTTGAGCAATTAGGAGAAGGCAGAGCTCTGTTCTCATCACAGTGTAGTGAGCAAAGGAAGACAGTAGGTCAGCTGAGCACATGACCTTCCAACTGACAGGCTAAGGGAGAAAAGAGCAGCAAGGGGAACTCCTCTCAGGCACCATGTCACTGCAGTGATTTGCCTGCAGCTTGTAGGCTAGACTTGTAACTCTTGTATTGTGTTTAATTTGCTTGACTCTTTGCTTTGCAGACCCTCCATAAGGTTCCCTGCACTTCATCTGCTCAGAAATGGTCGTTTTTAAAACTGGAGATTCTGGAAAACCACAGACCCATTGGCTCATGCTCTGTCTGTCATAGGGCCATATCTTCAATAAAAACAAAGGCAGTGTCCATTTTTTTAAAATTAATTCACCCAAGTTTTTGGCTGTTTTTCAATCTAAGACAAACATAGCAGCTTATGTCATAGGAATGCTCCAAGAAAAGCCAGTCAACTAAGATTCTAGGACTCACACAGAGCCCTTTTCACTGACTTTCAGGGAAAATCACCTCCTGGATGACAGAGGCTTCTAGTCTTTTGACAAAAACATGAGAACTTTAGGTGACAGAGGCAGGAAGCCCATTGACACAGCCTGAAGTCAGTGAACCCAGGTGTGCTATGCGTAGGGCTCCTCTCTCCTACCAAGCTCACCTCAGTAGAGTGCTGGCTTTGAGCAGAAGACAGGCTCATAAGACCAAGTTCCCAGGTTGATACAGACATTTTGAACTTTGAGAAAATTAGCCCAATTAATGGTTACATACAGAAAGCAGACAATGCTTAGTGCCACTGAGTCAGTGGGACCTCAATGATCAGAAATAAAACAATAAGAAAGAGACCAGCAGGAGTGGCATTTGCTCCAGACATAGGACAGAACTGCTAAGCAAGGGGAGCGTGAAGGGGATTTGCCCTGCAGTTTTCTGAAAAGAGTAAAAAGAGTACGTTCCCTTAAGTAGAAGCAATCCTGCTGAGTTCCTAGTGAAGGTGAATTAACTGTGGGTGCCAAGAGCATACTTCTCTGTCACTCTCTGCCTGGCTCTGTATAAATGGAGAACGAAGCCAGAGCCTGGGTACAAGTCCAGAGTGAGGGGTAAGGATGGATGCCACACAATAAAAGAAGCTCACAAAAATGCCTCAAGGCAGACAGCCGAAGGTATTGCAGAACAGAAATATTAGCTGTTGATTTTAAAGTGGCAAGATTGTTGCAATGTAAATAACCACCTTCACTTCCATCCCTGTCCCACACTGATATCAATGTCAGCTTTATACTCCAAGATCATAAATCAGCAAAAATAGACAAGTTTCCTTCTGGGTCTGATGCCAAGGGACTGTGTGACAGTCCTTAAAATGCGCTCATTCTGTAGAAATGGGGTTTCAGAGCCTAGGCAATGATGAGAAACTGTGCATCCCCAGATCTGAAGATGATCTTGATGTAAGCATTGCAATTCTATGGGGTGTTCACTGGCGGCCAGATGAAATCTAATCCAAATGTTATAGGCTGGGATATTGTTCAAACATCAGAATAAAAAAATCAGAAGTTACAAAAGATCCAAGATAAAGGGGGACCTGTATAAGGGGAGAAGGGAGGGAGGGAAGGAAAGAGACTCCTTATAAGACAAGAAGGTCAGAAAGGTATAGGATCAAAGACTCACAACTGAGGCTGTACAGTGGGGTCCAGCTTCCATAGCTTACCTAATGAACTTGACACATAAAGGGGGAGAAGGTGAACCAGATTCCATCTTCCTGGGACTCTCTAATAGGTTTCCCATCTAATTAGCTCTTCAAAGTGGGATCTGGGCAATGAGATAGAAAATGGAGTAGTCATGGAAAGTATAGGGTACTGGCTGGGAAAAAAAGAGAGAGACCCTAGCCAGGAGTCAGAAAGAGTAAGCAGAAATTCATGGCTCTGAGTTTATTGTTAGGGTGTTTTCTATATTTTATATAGTCGAGAGGAGTTAACAAACAATAGTCCAGATTGCCTTACATGGATAGTTGGTTTTCAAAACGTCAGAAGTCCACAGAATTGACATTACAAACATTTCTGTATTAATGTTCATTTTGATTAGAGACCTGTCTGCTCCTGACAGCTTCCAGTCTTGGATTCTAAGAAGAAATTGAGCATCTTTGGGGCTACTCCTGTTGTGGTGAGACAGCCACTAGGCAAGAATTGCTTCTTTTCATCTACAGACAAATCACTGTCCAGAAAAGAACACACTTGCAGAATAGTCGACTGATTATATCTGCCAAGACAGAGTAATCAGCCCTTAATAATTCTGCATCACTTAGTCTGTCAGATGATCCTGGGCCGGAAGGCTGAAGATTGAATGCTCCAATGTTCTGTAGCATAGGGATTGTCCAGGTGCTCAGTGGTCTCTATAATTTGGCTAAGTTTTAGAAGCTATGCTTTGTGCTTCCCATAATTTCAGTTAACTCAGTCATTCTGGATTTCTGACGGGGTTGAAGACTTATAGTCTCATAGTCAATTCCGGCTATTTACTTTGAGAGAAAAGGTTTGAGAGGATGGTTTTCAACTGACATTCATTCTAAAGCCAAGAAAAAAAAGCCAGGTTCAGAATTAAGTCTTTTAGTTAGGAGGGATGACCTTACTGACACAAATTGGTATAGTTATGCTCTAATTGTATTCTAAGAGAAAAGGTTTATTTTAACAGAAACAGTGATATGTAGGAGGAGCTAAGGTAAGAGGAGTAAGGAGAGGAAAATAAGGAGAAAGGAGAGGAGGAGAAGGAGAGGAGGAGAATGAGAGGAGGAGCTAGGTGAAAAGGGGTGGGGGACATGGAGATGGATGTTTGCGTGTCTCCGCCAGTCAAAGATAGTTGATATATCTAGGTTGGGTACTGGGCTACACTTCTGATTGATATTGAGCATTACTAAACTTATAAAGCCTTTGATTAACATTAAAAAAATAGTATAAAAGCAAAAAGTGGAAGTGAGGGTGGGATAGGAGTTTTTCTAGGGAGGGGAAATGGGGAAAGGGAATGGCATCTGAAATGTAAATAAAATATCCAATAAAGATTTTCACATAAAAAAAAAAGAAAGAGTAAGCAGTGAATAGATTTGGAGCAGAGGGAGGTGCTGACTGGTTTATGGTCTTTTGGCAAGAACCATAAATCCCCAAATGACCAAGATGACTGTACTGATGGTGGAACAGATAAATCCACTGAGATTCCATAAAATGTATTTATGGAGCCTAGAAAAGAAACCAAAAAATACAGGCTGGGCTAATGGAGAAAACATGAGAGATAGAAATAATGAAGGTGAATACAGTTTTAAGGAGATAGGCTCATCTTCTGGGTATTGGGTCTGAGGTAACAGCCAAATGAAGTGTCTAATTAGACCATTAAAATTATGGGATGGGATTTACAGCCAGGGCTTTGGATTGAGTTTATGAGTCATGTACCTAAAGTAAATTCAAGCATGTGATGGAAAATTGAAGAAGCCTGTATTTACACAAATGGAAGGACCAGAGTAGTCAGAGAAGAATTAGGTGTGGCTAGAGAAGATGGCAGAGAGAAGAGATCATAGGCTGGCTGTTAACCCTCACTCGAGAGACCTTGTAGATCTTGAGAAAGCAGACTGGTCCACGATCCCCAAAAACCTTCATTGAAGATGTCTGCAGAAAAGCATTCAAACTGCTACAAGTCAGGGTTAAAAACCTGAAAGGAGTATCCCCGCCACCTCATCAAACTCAACAATAAAGATCAAAAATCCAGGTCTATAAAGTTGTGCCAGGGTAGGAGTCTCACCCTTAAAGGCATGAGCAGTCAGTTGGGGGAAAGGCTTTCAGCAAATCTAGAAGTGAGGGATCAAGGTCCCTGCAGAGATGGGAAGGGGCACGGCTGGGAATAGATTAGCCCCAGGGAGGGAAAATGTCTATCAGCTAACTACTGCTGCATGACAAATCACCCATAGTTCATTAGCTTAAAGCACTACTGTGTTAATCAAGCTCTCTGGAGAGGTAAAACCAATAAAGGGGGTGGAAAGGAATGAGGAAGAGGAGGGGGTATTTCCAAGAATTTGTTCATGATATTATACAAAAGGAAGCGCCAAAATTATCAGAGACTCATAGTTAGACCTCCTGAAGATGATGAGGGGATATTTTTCCATAAAGTATTCAACTGACTGGGTGAGGCTTACCCACATTATGAGAGGCTATTTGCTCTAGTATATCACTGTAAATGTTAATTATATCTGAAAAATATCTTCACAGAAACATTCAGATATGTTTAGCCAACACCTATGTGCTGTGACCTAGTCAGTTAATAAATAAAATAAGCCATGGCAACTACCTTTCATTTTGATTCTGAGTTTCTATGCAGATTGGGCAGTTATCGTTTCTAGACCAGGAATGACTGAGATCATGTAGATTTGTTTGTACATCTGTTTGCCAGCTGTTGAGTTGGGACCCTGGGGTGGCCTCTATTGGTCTCTGCTACTACACCTCAGCTCCCTTCTCTGTTGGCTACCATCTTCCAGCAAGCTAGCCTGTGCTTGTTGTAATGGGCAAGGGGATTCTCTTATAATTAGCTGATTTTTTTTCTCAACCTAGATGGATTTAATGAGCCGATAAGAAGCATCCCCCCTACAAGCATAGGAGAAGTAGTCCTGGTCCTCAAGTGGCAGAGTCTGCAGATTGTATTAGTGTAGCCAAAAGCTTACAGCTACAAACTCTGTGAGCTTCAACATGAGCAGGCACTGTCTGCTGCTTCTTGCTTCTGGAGTGACTAATTAATACATTTAACCTAGAGCCAGAGGTCTAAGTCCTGGAATAAGAGACTGCTGGTATTACAGATGTCAAATGAGACACACAGTTTAGAACACTAGGATTTGACACTGGTTAGTGTTATAGTTTTGGGCTCTGGAACCTTCCTTCTGTGAGCTTAGCTGTTCTCTAGAACTCTTCCAGGGATGGGGGTTGGGGATCAACCCTGAGCCTCATCTCAGGCTCTTCACAGCCTTTTTTCTCCAACCTTGACACTCCTCCACATTTGCTTCTTGCCAACTTCTTCCTTTGCCACTCTCTGGGACTCTTCAGCTACACTGTCTTCACTGTTAATTTCTTCTTGTTGCATTTACCCACATATGCTACTGTTATTGTCATTAAGGCAGTGGCTGCTATCTCTACCATTGTTTCCATGGTCTTCCCTTCATGTTACTGTCTCAGCCAACTCCACTAATAGTAAAAACCAGGACTAGGCAAGAAAAGATCATCTGTGAGAAGCTCTTCCTTACCACTGCATCCAATACTACAACATCAGGGGGCAGCACAGGGGTATCTCCTAGCTAACTTATCAAATGAGGCAATAGTCTCCTCATATAGCCAAAATGAGGTATGCAAGGATGTTTGTACAGGTCAGAGCAGCCTTTCATTCACATGAAGAGCCATGCTTACATTAATCATAATTCTATGGATCCATCAGGAAAAGTGTCTCCCCCATCTCACCTAGGAAAAGATGGATACCAGAGTTCACAAAATCTTGCTATGACAAAGGCCCATGTAAGTTGTTTTAAGCTGTCATAGCTAGGACATTGTCTTCTGGTACTGGGGCTATGCTAGAAAGCAAGCAATATAGTTGTCTTGTGGCTTCCTGAAGACATTGAGTGTCCAAAACAGCCAGGCTGCCATGAGGGCAATCCTGCCAGATATTAAGAGTTCTGCTCAAGATAGCCAGGCACAAGGAATATTCTAATAATTATCATGGAGTGAGACCACCATGCCTCCAACAGCTTAGCATCTAGGCAAGTATAAATGAATATTAAAGGGAGGCTTCCAAAAAACAGCTTATTATTGTCAGTACTTAGCAGTGCTCTAGTAAGGTTTAACTCCCATCCTACTGTCCCAGGGACGATGCACTCTCACCTGTCTAATTTTGAGAAGAGCAGAAGCCATTTAGAGATACCAAGTCTGATACTCAAGTCAGATACACTGTCATTTCTATTTCATGTTCCCAACTTAAGCATGTCACAATGACAAAGATGTTCCAGATTCAAGAGATGAGGAGAGTCTGCCACTTAATTGGAAGGTATGTCTCAAGGGTCACAGACACACAGAAAGTAAATAGCCACAGGTAATTTGCAGTCACTATTCCAAACTCCTTGGTGTCTGAGTATGGAGGAGAGATCTATAGAGATAAAGACAAATGTCAGAGCAAAGCCTTCACTTGGTAAAGAAAATGGGAGTTCAAAAAGACAGAAATCATGGACCTGGGTCTTAAGAAGGAAGGAAAAAAAATACCACCACCACTGTGAGTTGCATATAGAACTATAAGCATACAAAAAAAGGGACAGCCAAATTATGTCATAAAGGCCCAGCAGAAAGCAAGGGGTAGGGATGTGCAATGGTCAGGGAAACTCCATGCCTGGGGTAGAAAGCATGCACATCCAGTTGGCAGAACGTATAGTGCAAGATGGATGGGCAATTATCAGAAACATTATTAGAGCCACTGGGAGTACCTGCTTCTCAGAAATGTAGTGGCATCCTGGGAACACACACTCATTTGCCCTGGGGAGCAACATCAGTTTCCTCTGGGGAGAAGCCCCAGCTACTGATGTTCCAGAGGTGCTCCAAATGTTGACAGGACTCTGAATGACGAGTCCCAAAAGTATAAAAAGTGACTGTAGCTCTGAAGGGCAACAAAATCAATGAATGGAAAATGTTGATTTTTTTCCCATTGATTTTTCCCTTGCATATTGAGGACAGAGCTACACATGGTCATAAAACTAATCAGGAAATCCTTTAACCCTCTTAAAGACTGATTTTTAGGGCTTGAGATATAGCTTAATGGTATAGCTCTTTTCTGGCATGTGACAAACTTGAATTGCACTTCCAGTCTCACCTCTCGCCATGAAAAAAATGACTGACTCCCATGTAAACAATCCTTAAATTATTTCTAATGAATCTCATTCTTCACTCAATGAATTTTCAGGTAGTTGAACAACTATGTTGGAACAGCCAAATCAAAAGCCTTTGGTTTTGCTTTCCTGCTTATTTGGTTGGTTGGTTGGTTTAGTGGTTTTGTTTGGTTTTGATTATGACAGTGCTATTGTAGATCAAATTCAGAGCTTTGTACAGTAGATCAAATTTAGAGCATTGTACATACTAGGCAACTGGCCTACCATTGAGCCACTTAATTATCTAAGTCCAAAACTTTTCATATCATGACACCTTCGCCCTGTTCTCTCCTAGGCACCATTACTTGCCCATGCCTTCCGTTATAAAACCACTCTATACCACCCTGGCTTTTGTTCAGAGATGCAGATCATTCTCTAACAGTTCCTTTCCCAGCTTCTTGGACACTCTTCTCCCCTCTCCATCACTTACTGAACAAATTTTCAGCCTCTGTGGCTGCCAATCCCTTCATGCCCCTGCACAACAGGCAGATGTCTCATCTCAGTTTAGTAATATTGGCTCACTATGGGAAAGATCCTCTCCACAGAGAGACAGGGATTAAAATCTGTAAGTGTTACTTAGAAGCCTTATCCTAGTTGATTCTGATATGTCTCCCTCTCCTGAGCTCTTTGGGGAATTTCTGTTCTTACATATTCCTTATTCAACTACTAGATTTGCTGCTCTCTGTTGGATTCCTCATTGGTTCTAGGTGAGATAACTTAATGAGGTGATCATTTTCAAAGGGGCCTGGAGTTCTGTTTGAGTCCTGTTTTGAGCCTGATCTATCGGGCTCTAGAATGGATCTAGTGTGCTAAATCATTTGTATAGCTTTCCTCTTGAAAGTAGTAGAGAGGAAGGAGTTTGGTAGCCTCTCACACCTGAAAAGTTTGCCTCTGCTTAAGATTGTTGCTATTCCATAAGGATGTTCCCAACTCAGTTTTCAAGGTTGACCTCGTTTCATTTCCTACTGCCCAGGGGATCTTTCCACTGCATTAGTTACTTCTTTGTTGCCATGATAAAATACTATAACCAAAGCTATTTAAGGTTCATTTTGGCTTTTACTTTGAGAGGGATAAAAGTCTAACACAATGGAGACATATGAGCAAGGAACAGGCATAGTGGCAGAAGCAAGAAACCGAGAGATTACACCTTCAAACACAAGCACCAAGCAGAGAGACCAAACTGAAAAAGTCAGTAGGATTTTAATATCAAGACCTATTCCCAGTAACATACTTGCTCCTGCAAGGCAACACTACCTAAATCTTTCAAAAAAAAAAATGCTACCAATTGATGCCCATATTCAAATGCCCAAGATTATAGGCAACATCTCTCATTCAAACTACCATCCCACTTGAGACCCAACATTAAATTAAATTAAATTAAACCTCAAAATACCAAACTTGATATTACGCTGCTTATCTTCCACAATCAGTGGCACATGGGATGCTCCTGTCCCACTAATCTTCTGAACTAACAACTCATGAAACACAGGCTCAAAAACTATTTTGTGGAAACTTGGAAACAGAATGGAGCATTTTGAAGCTCTCTGGACTTACTGACATCTAAGCACTGGTGCCAGAGAAGGAATTGCAGCTTTGTCTGAATTTGATAATATGGTTATCCTAACACTGGGTGAATAGAAAAGCAAGGGCAGAGCAAAGCTCGTACTGACTGCCATTACTCTTGTGATTTAGTCAGTTCCTTCCAGAATTGGAAAATTACATATTCACATTCAAGGTACAGCATACAGTATGCAAGAGTGTAGGCCCACTAACACACAAAAAAAATATCTATTAGATTAGTAAAAATCTACCAGAAACATAAATCAAGAAAATTTTAATTATTGTATTATAAAGTACCTAAAAATGAATTTTATCACAGAAGAGAAAGATCTATATAATAAAAATGTATATAACATAACATTTATGAAAGAAATTAAAGACAGCAAAGTAGGTAGAAAGATAACCTGTGTCTACAAATTATATTAAACTATTCATAGTATTAAAATTAATATATAGATTCTTCTTTTGTATAGAATAGAGTTTACTCGGGGCATAGGGAGGGAGGTTAAGAAGGTAGTAGAGGCAGAGAGAATAAAAAAGTAGAGGAGTAGGGACCATCCATAAGCATGTGGAGAGAGAGGTAGGGGGAAGGGAATGGGAAGAGAGGGGAAGAAGGAGGTGAAAGGAAAGAGAAGGAGCAAGAAGGGAAGAGAATAAGAGCAATACATAGATTCAATGTAATTGCAATCAAAATTTTAATGGCATTTTCAGAGAAATATAAAAATTAATCTTAAAATTTATATGAAACAATGAAAGACCCAAACATTGACTTCCCTAAAGAAAACATTGAGGAAGATAAACACAATTACTACAGTTCTTTATTTCAAATTCTATCAAATAAGAACCAGATTGTATCACATGAGAACCAGCATAAAACTAAGCACATAGGGCCAGAATAGAGAGAGCAGAAATAGACTCACACGTATGTGGTCAGCTAGTTTTCAACAATATCATAATACACAGTGAGGACCAGTTAGGATGAAAGTGGGTGGGAAAATGACTATTTAGGATGGAGGAAGGGTATCAGTTCTGAAGTGTTGATAGAATGTTTTGTTGGAGGGAATCTTAAACCTGTCAGATCCAACTTGCTTGCATCTTTACTGTTGATGGATTCTCATCAGACAGTACTAAGTTTTCCTTATTTATTCTTTTTAACAACTGTATATCTATATGCAGAAGAAGGAAACTAGAACTTTATTTTACATCATGCTCAAAAAAATCACCTCAAAATGACGTAAACACCTAAACTGTAAAACCATTAGAAGAAAACACAAAGGAAAGCTCCTAGGTTTTGCTATTAACAAGATGTTTTATACATGACATCAAAACAACCATAGAAACAACAAAAGCCAAAACAGACTACTAGAATTCACCAAACTAATGCTTCCTCTGAGCAGAAGAGGCAGCAACAGAATGAGAAACAATGGGCTAGGAAAAAACATTTGTGAACTATGACATCAGGTAAAGAGTTAATATCCAAAATATAGTGTCCCATATGATTCTGTAACAAATAAATCAATAAACAACTCAATTAAATATGAGTGAGGGGCTTGAGTGGACACTCCACTATATAAAAATAACCACTGGGTATACGAAAATGTGCTTGGTGTCAGTAATCAGGAAAATGCAGACCCAAACCATTATGAGATATCACATGGATTACAATACCTAGTATAAATAAAATGATAATAATAATACGGGTTAATGTATCTCAGATGGTAGAGTAGTTGCCTAGCATGCACAAAGACCGGAATTCAATCCCAACACCATGTAAAACCAGGCATGGTGGCATACAGCCAAAACTCCAGCTCTCAGGAGGTGACAGCAAGAGGATCAGGGCTTCACAAGGTCATTCATTCTCAGCCATATAGTGAATTCAAAGCCAGAGTGAGCTACTATAGACAATCTCAAAAATATTCATAATAATAGCAAAAGCTAAGTATTGTTGAAGAGACAGGAGGGTGTGGATATGAAAAGCGTTACCTGTTTGTAAAGTTACCTCAAAAGACCATATCCTGAACCATCCTAGAGAAGCCACTGCACTATGCCCCAGTGCTACAACTGGGAGCCTGGGGAGCTCAGTACCCATCAGGCACCCAAACCCTGTCCCTCTGGAATACCACTTCCTTTCCACCCCTCTCTTGGTCTTTTTGGCTGGAGCAGACACCTACTTGGTCTGCTCCTGTGGAGACACCATATCCTGAGCCATTCTAGAGGAGCCACTACACTAAGAGCAGCAGGACTTCAGGATCCCAGAAGTGGCCTGAGTCCCAGGAGCTCTTCCACCCAGAAGCTCAGGATCACAGAGACATCTGGACTCTGAGGAGTTCTGACACAAGCAAGATATCTGAAAAGACATCTAGTCAGAGACAGTGAGTGGAGGTAGCGCTAGAGTTAACCAGATGGCAAAAGGCAAGCCCAAGAACATAGGCAACAGAAACCAAAGTTACTTGGCATCATCAGAACCCAGTTCTCCCACCATAGCAAGCCCTGGACACCCCATCACACTGGAAAAGCAGGATTCCGAATTGAAATCACTTCTCATGATGATGACAGAGGATTTTAAGAAGGACATAAATAACTCCCTTAAAGAAGTACAAGAGAACACAGGTAAACAGGTAGAAGCCCTTAAAGAGGAAACACAAAAATCCCTTAAAGAATTGCAAGAAAACACAACCAAACAGGTAAAGGAATTAAACAAAACCATCCAGGATCTAAAAATGGAAGTAAAAACAATAAAGAAATCTCAAAGGGAGACTACCCTGAAGATAGAAAACCTAGGAAAGTGATCAGGAGTCATTGATGCAAGCATCACCAACAGAATACAAGAGATAGAAGAAAGAATCCCATGTGCAGAAGATACCATGGAAAACATTGGCACAACTGTGAAAGAAAATGCAAAATGCAAAAAGCTTCTAACCCAAAACATCTGGGAAATACAGGACACAATGATAAGACAAGACCTAAGGATAATAGGTATAGATGAGGGCGAAGATTCCCAACTTAAAGAACCAGTAAATATTTTCAACAAAATTATAGAGGAAACCTTCCCTAACCTAAAAAAAGAGATGTCCATGAATATACAAGAAGTCTACAGAACTCTAAGACTAGACCAGAAAAGAAATACCTCCCGTCACATAATAATCAAAACATCAAATATACAAAACAAAGAGAGGATACTAAAAGCAGTAAGGGAAAAAGGCAAAGTAACATATAAAGGCAGACCTATAAGAATCACACCAGACTTCTCACCAGAGACTATAAAAGCCAGAATATCCTGGACTGATATCATACAGACAATAAGAGAACACAAATGCCAGCCCAGACTACTATACCCAGCAAAACTCTCAATCATTATAGATGAAGAAACCTAGATATTCCATGACAAAACCAAATTTACACAATATCTTCCCACAAATCCAGCACTTCAAAGGATAATTGATGGAAAACTCCAACACAAGGAGGGAACCACAACCTAGTGAAAACAAGGAAGTAATCTTGCAACAACCCCAAAAGAAGATAGCTACACAAACATAATTCCACCTCTAATAACAAAAATAATAGGAAGCAACAATCATTTTTTTAATATCTCTTAATATCAATGGACTCAATTCTCCAATAAAAAAATGTAGATTATCAGACTGGATACATAAACAGGACTCAGCATTTTGCTGCATACAGGAAATGCACCTCAGTGACAAAGACAGACACTACCTCAGAGTAAAAGGATGGAAAACAATTTTCCAAGCAAATGATCCCAAGAAACAAGCTGGAGTAACCATTCTAATATCAAATAAAATCGACTTTCAACCAAAAGTAATCAAAGAAGATAAGGAAGGATGTTTCATGCACATCAAAGGAAAAATTTACCAAGATGAACTCTCAATTCTGAACATCTATGCTTCAAATGCAAGGGAACCCACATAAATAAAGGAAACTTTACTAAAGCTCAAAGCACACATTGCACCTCACACAATAATAGTGGGGAATTTCAACACCCCACTCTCATCAATGGACAGATCATGGAAACAGAAACTAAACAGAGACACAATGAAACTAACAGGAGTTATGAACCAAATGGATTTAACTGATATCTATAGAACATTTCATCCTAAAACAAAAGAATATACCTTTTTTCTTAGCACATCATGGTACTTTCTCCAAAATAGACCATATTATTGATCACAAAGCAGGACTCAACAGGTACAAAAAGATTAAAATAATCCCTTGCACCCTATCAGATCCCCATGGACTAAGGCTGGTCTTTAATAATGACAAAAACAATGGAAAGCCCACATACACCTAGAAACTGAACAATGCTCTATTCAATGATGACTTGGTCAAAAAAGAAATAAAGAAAAAAATTGAAGACTTTTTAGAATTTAATGAAAATGAAGACACATCATACCAAAACTTGTGAGACTCCATGAAAGCAGTGCTAAGAGGAAAACTCATAGCTCTAAGTGCCTACAAAAAGAAACTGGAGCGAACATACATGAGCAACTTAACAGCACACCTGAAAGCTCTAGAACAAAAAGCAGCAAATACACCCAAGAGGAGTAGACGGCAGGAAATAATCAAACTCAGGGCTGAAATCGATCAAGTAGAAACAGAAAGAACTATACAAAATATCAACAAAACCAGGAGTTGGTTCTTTGAGAAAATCAACAAGATAGATAAACCCTTAGCCAGACTAAACAGAGGGCACAGAGACAGTATCCAAATTAATAAAATCAGAACTGAAAAGGGAGACATAACAACAGAAACTGAGGAAATTAAAAAATCATCAGATCCTACTACAAAAGCCTATACTCAACAAAATTGGAAAATCTGGATGAAATGGACAATTTTCTAGACAGATACCAGGTACCAAAGTTAAATCAGGAGCAAATAAACCATCTAAACAGTCCCATAATCCCTAATGAAATAGCAGCAGTCATTAACAGTCTCCCCAATAAAAAAAAAGCCCAGGACCAGATGGTTTTAGTGCAGAATTCTATCAGCCCTTCCAGGAAGACCTAATACCCAATTCTCTTCAAACTATTCCACAAAATAGAAACAGAAGGAACACTACCCAATTCATTCTATGAAGCTACAATTATACTCATACCTAAACCACACAAAGACAGAACAAAGAAAGAAAACTTCAGACCAATCTCCCTTATGAATATCAATGCAAAAATACTCAATAAAATTCTTGCAAATCAAATCCAAGAACACATCAAAACAATCATCCATCATGATCAATTAGGCTTTATCCCAGGAATGCAGGGATGGTTCAATATTCAGAAATCCATCAATGTAATCCACTATATAAACAAACTCTAAGAAAAAAAAACGCATGATCATCTCACTAGATGCTGAGAAAGCATTTGACAAAATTCAACACCCCTTCATGATAAAAGTCTTGGAAAGATCAGGAATTCAAGGTCCATACCTAAACATAGTAAAAGCAATATACTACAAACCAGTAGCCAACATCAAACTAAATGGAGAGAAACTGGAAGCAATCTCACTAAGATCAGGGACTAGACAAGGCTGCCCACTCTCATCCTTCCTATTCAATATATACTGGGAGTCCTAGCCAGAGCAATTAGACAACAAAAGAAAGTTGAAGGGATACAAATAGGAAAAGAAGAAGTTAAAATTTCACTATTTGCAGATGATACGATAGTATACTTAAGTGACCCTAAAACTTCCACCAGCGAACTCCTAAACCTGATAAACAACTTCAGCAAAGTGGCTGGATATAAAACCAACTCAAACAAATCAGTAGCCTTCCTCTACTTGAAGGATAAACAGGCTGAGAAAGAAATTAGGGAAAAGACACCCTTCACAATAGCCACAAATAATATAAAATATCTTGGAGTGAATCTAACCAAGCAAGTGAAAGATCTGTATGACAAGAACCTCAAGTCTCTGAAGAAAGAAATAGAAGACCTCGGAAGATGGAAGATCTCCCATGCTCCTGGATTGACAGGATTAATTTAGTAAAAATGGCCATCTTGCCAAAAGCAATCTATAGATTCAATGCAATCCCCATCAAAATTCCAAATCAATTCTTCATAGAGATAGAAAGAGCAATTTGCAAATTTATTTGGAACAACAAAAAACCCAGGATAGCGAGAACTATTCTCAACAACAAAAGAACTTTGGGGGGAATCACCATCTCTGACCTCAAAATGTACTACAGAGCAGTAGTGGAAAAAAAACAAAAACAAAAAACTGCATGGTATTGGTACAGAGACAGGCAGGAAGATCAGTGGAATAGAATTGAAGATCCCGAAATGAACACACACACACCTATGGTCACTTGATCTTTGACAAAGAAGCTAAAACCATTCGGTGGATAAAGGACAGCATTTTCAATAAATGGTGCTGTTTCAACTGGAGGTTAGCATGTAGAAGAATGCAAATCGATCCATTCTTATCTCCTTGTACAAACCTCAAGTCCAAGTGGATTATGGACCTTCACATAAAACCAGATATACTGAAACTAATAGAAAAGAAAGTGGGGAAGACCCTCGAATACCTAGGCACAGGGGAAAATTCCTGAACAGAACACCAGTGGCTCTAAGATCAAGAATTGACAAATGGGACATCATAAAATTGCAAAGCTTCTGTAAGGCAAAGGACACTGTCAATAGGACAAAATGACAACCAACAGATTGGGAAAAGATCTTTACCAATCCTACATCTGATAGAGGGCTAACATCCAATATATACAAAGAAGTCAAGAAATTAGACTCCAGACAACCAAATAACCCTATTAAAAAATGGGGTACAGAGCTAAACAAAAAATTCTCAATCAAGGAAACTAGAATGGCTGAGAAGCACCTAAAGAAATGTTCAACATCCTTAGTCATCAGAGAAATGCAAATCAAAACAACCCTGAGATTCCACCTCACACCAGTCAGAATGGCTAAGATCAAAAACTCAGGTGATAGTAGGTGCTGGCGAGGATGTGGAGAAAGAGGAACACTCCTCCATTGTTGGTGAGATTGTAAGCTGGTACAACCACTCTGGAAATCAGTCTGGCGGTTCCTCAGAAAATTAGACATAGCACTACCCGAGGACCCAGCTATACCACTCCTGGGCATATACCCAGACGATGCTCCAACATATAACAAGGACATATGCTCCACTATGTTCATAGCAGCTTTATTTATAATAGCCAGAAGCTGGAAAGAACCCAGATGTCTTTCAACAGAAGAATGGATACAAAAGAAATGTGGTACATTCACACAATGGAGTGTTACTCAGCTATTAAAAACAATGAATTCAAGAAATTCTTAGGTAAATGGATGGAACTAGAAAATATCATCCTGAGTGAGGTAACCCAATCACAAAAGAACACACATGGTATGCACTCACTGATAATTGGATATTAGCCCAGAAGCTTGAAATACCCAAGATTCAACTCACAGGCCACATGAAGTTCATGAAGAAGGAAAACCAAGTGTGGGTGCTTCGGTTCTTCTTAGAAGGAGTAACAAAATACTCAAGGAAGCAAATATGGAGACAAAGTGTGAGATGGAATCTCAAGGAGGGGCCATCTGGAGACCATTCCACCTGGGTATCCATCCCATGTGCAGTTACCAAAGGTAGATGCAGATGTGGATGTCAGGAAGTGCATGCTGACAGGAGCCTGATATAGCTGTCTCCTTAGAGGTCTGCCAGAGTCTGACATATTCAGAGGTGGATGCTCACAGCTAACCCTTTAACTGATCATGGGGTTCTCAATGGAGGAGTTAGAGAGAAGACTGAAGGAGCTGAAAGGGTTTGCTGCCCCATGGGGAGAGCAACAATACCAACCAACCAGAGCTCCCAGGGTCTAAACCACCAGCCTGGGAGCACATAGGAAGGGACCCTTGGTCCAGCTGTGTATGTAGGGGAGGATGGCCTTGTTGAGTATATGTCAGAGAGGAGATCCTTGGTCCCATGAAGGCTAGATGCACAGTGTGGGGAAATTTGAGGGTGGGGAGGTGGGAGTGGGGTGTAGGTGGGGGCACATCCTCATAGAAGCAGGAGGAAGGGGGATGGGACAGGGAGATCCTGGGCAAGGGGGGATATGGGGTAAAGGGATAACATCTGAAATGTAAAAAAATAAAATCCAATTAAAAAAAAGGAAAAGTCATCTCAACAAAGTAACCTGAAGATATAGTTTTTCTTCCACCTATTCCTTAAGGAAACAGATCGCTTACATCGCAGGCATATAATGGGGACATAGCAACAAATGCAGCAGAGCCCAGACCCTCAGAGGACTTAATTTCCAGTGAGAGAACTGTCCAGTGCCCACAGAAAACAGCAGAAACAGCCTCAGATGTATCAAGCGATGCTAAATACTCTTTCTCTTTCTCTTTCTCTTTCTCTTTCTCTGTCTCTGTCTCTCTGTCTCTCTGTCTCTCTGTCTCTGTCTCTGTCTCTGTCTCTGTCTCTCTCTCTCTCATACACACACACACACACACACACACACACACATTTAGACACTACATCATCAGTGTGGTTTAGAAAGCTGACATAGACAACCTGGGAGAAGTGAGGACAGGTCTCATATTGGCATCCTGCATCTGCCCACCCAGGTTGGAAATGAAGCAGACTTGCTGCTGCTCCAGGAGGAATCCTTGAGCAGGCAGTGTGGCTGATCTCTAACAAAGTCAACCAAAGGAACACGGGCTCTCTTTGAACTCTCTCTTCTCATTTTCCTGCTCCCTGGTTAAAAAAAAAAAAAAAAAAAAGTCTAACTTTTGTCTGAACCAAATCAAGCAGAGGGTCCCTCTGTGCATCTTTCTTAGGCAGACCCAGTACACCACGTGAGTAATAGAGGTTTAGCCATGAGAGATAGAAGGGAGCCGCAGACAGAATGAACCTGCTGTATTTGGTTTAAGCACCTCTACTGGCATAGACTAGCTAGACACCTCTAAACTCCAGACAAAGCTAAGCAAGAGGCAAGAGGAAGGAAAACGTAGTCAACTGTCTGATGAGAATCCCTTCAACAGTAAAGACGCAAGCAAGGTGGATCTGACAGGTTTAAGATTTCCTCCAGCAAAATGTTCTATCAACACTTCAGAACCGATACCATTCCTCCATACTAAATAGTCATTTTCCCACCCACTTTCATTTCAGCTGCCAGGGTCCATGGTAACAGTCAAGAGAAAATTATATGTGGTTTTCGGTTTAACTCCATGTTTTCCTTTTCTTTCATTTTTTGTTCCCTTTGCTCTCTTTTTCCCATTTATTCTGACTCATAGAAATTAAATCAGTCTCTTCTATCCTTGGGTCAGAATGTGTATATTCAAATCTGAGTGTAGAATATGGATATTAAAAAAAGAAGACAGGTGTAAGAAAATGGAAATAGAGGAGCTGGGAGAACCAGAAGTCACAGTAGTGGAAGAAAAGGTCTAAAAGAGAGCAGTAATTGACAGTGTGCTTCCAGACCCAAAGCTACGAATACACACATATCTTGGATCCCCTTCCTAGAACTGCCATAATAAAATATCATAGGTTAGGTGGCTTAAACAGCAGAAATTTTCTTCCTCTCAGTCCTGAGGCTAGAAGAGCAAAGTGTAGGCAGGGTTCATCTGAGGTCTCCCTCCTTGCTTCTAAACAGCTGCCTTCTTGTCATGTCTACACATGTTCTATGTGTGCCTCCAATCCAAATGTCAATCACCATCTCAGAGGCCATTCTATTGAACTTGCTGTAAGTTGATGATACCTTTAAGGTCCCTACCATTAAGTGCAATCAGGCTTCCTGGTCCTAGGGTTTATAATGCCAGCCACCAATGTAGAATGAGAACCAGGGAATTTTTCCTTCTTCTTTCCTCTGCTTTGAGGTATCTGCTGTATCATGAAGGATAATAGTCATGCTTACAGAGCCAGCAGCAACAGAGAAGCTATAACTACATCAACACCTAGAATGCTTGCCAGAAATGACATTTACACAGAGTAGACCCTGAATAATAGGTACCAGGTGGCATTCTACCTCAGTCTCAGTCCAGCAAGGAACTTGCCCATGACACCTGAAACCAGAAACTAGAATCTCTTTCTAATTTAAGACACCAAGAGATGGATTTCCTCAGTGGTGGGTCATGGAGGAAAAGAAAGTTTTCTCTTTTCCAAGGGAGTAATTATCAGTTCATGAATAACTCCTTTTATCCAAGCACACACATCTTCCTAGGCTCCCTGGGGCTGAATATTCTGTCCTTCTTTTCTTTATTTGTAAAAGAAAAAAATCACGTGGCCTTACCATTTCCTTTGCTTTCTCAATTCCTTCATCTTGTTCATGACTTCCAGGCATTAGAAAAAGAGAAACAGAATAGAAGAAGAAAGCAATAAAAAAGAGAAGGGGGATGGGTGGGTGAGAAGTAAAGAAAATGAAGACAGAGAAAAGGAAGGAAAGAAGAAAAGGAAAAGTGGAGGGAAGAGAATACTGCTCAAAGAAAACAGGAGCCCTGGATCCTGAGTCAAGGAAATATTCCTGGCTCCAGAAGTCATTACGCCCCTCTTAATTTGGACTTCTCTAGAATTCTCTAATCCACTTCTAAGACTTCCCTCACTGCTTCAAACCTGAACTCTCACCCATATTTCACTGTAGTAATGGTGTGATGGTTTGTATATGCTCAGCCCAGGGAGTGGCACTATTAGAAGGTGTGTAGCCCTGTTCAAGTGGGCATAGCCTTGTTGGAGTAGGTGTGTCACTGCGGGTGTGGGCTTTAAGACTCTCATCCTACCTGCCTGGAAGCCAGTATTTTGCTAGCAGCTTCAGATGAAGGTGTAGAACTCTCAGTTCCTCCTGCACCATGCTTGCTTGAATGCTGCCATGCTCCTGCCTTGATCTCCAATTGTCAAACCCTTGCTTAGCAATGAAGAGCCCTCATAGTCCCCCACAACTGGATGTTGTCCTCGTATCAAAAGCCAAAGACCTTTTCCACATTCCATTCTTTTAGACTCAATCAGCTTTTCAAGAGAAGCCAGGCTTACTTGGCACCCTCATGTCTAAGTAGCACAGTTCCTCATACAGCATTCTCCTTGGACAATCAGAAGGTCAGGCTGGTTTGAATGAGTGTGTGGTGCTGTGCTGATGAGATGGATTCTGAGTGCACTATACAGACTTGTTATGGGATGGAAGAGCTATAATGATTATGCAGACATGGCCCCGTGGGCAGTCTCTCCATCCAATGTCACAGCTAAGACTATTGACATTGGGTGGAGAGTGGGAGAGTCTCTGTTATACTCTTTCTCCCCCGCCTATACATGTTGCTCAAGAATTAAAGAGAAAAATGTCAACTGTCCTGTATAGTCTATCAGACAAACCTTTCAAAGGAGCAAAGCTGTGTGTACTAAGCTTACTGCAGCAAAGAACACTATATCTTGTCAGACTCTCAGCAATGTTTCAAAGAAGCCTTCTTATGCTGTCTGGGCTCAAAAAGATTAAGGTGACTCTTTTCAACTGAGGACCTAATTGGAATTAAAGTCCCATGATAATAAAGTTTAGTGGACATGACAAGGAGTACTGATATGTCTTGATATGCAAACTCTTGCTCTGTAAGCAAGCTATCTGTTTAGGTAAGCAAATTAGCATCTGATAAGGGAACTGTTTGTCCATCTGAGAAAACTGCTTGCCTGAATCAAACGATATACAAACAGTGACAATACAGGTGTCTGATTCTAGTCACACACACATAACCCATAGTCACTTCTCAGCATGAGCTGGAGCATAAGGAATGACTTTAACCAATAGTGGTTACCTTTTAGTCTTGTGATCATTCATATGCGCACTAATATTTGAGGCAACAGATTCACGTATCAGGTACAGATTATAATTGGTTTTACTTTTATAAATGTTATGTTCTCCTGTTGATAGTGGGCAGAATAATGGTCTTTCAAGATGCTTATATCTTGGCCCCTGGAACCAACAAATAAACCACATTACATGCCAAGGGGAACTTTGAAAGAAAGATTTAAAAGAAAGAGTTTATCAGCTATTATCTGGTAGTGTGATTTAACCACAAGGACTCTAAAAGGCTGGATGGAAACTTCCTTCCAGATGGAAGTAGAAGAGGTAAAGCAGGATGAGAAGCCAGAAAAATGCTGAGTGTGAGAAGGATTTGACATAAGAAGGAAGGATTGTCCTCAGACGACTGCAGGCAAACAAAGGGGTTTGTTCAGCTATGGTGCTAGCTATCCCTTAGCAGTGCCTAATACCATTACACTGCAGTTTGAAGTTTGTTTTCTCTAATGTCTTTTCCAGAAAAACTACATTTCCAGGGTTTAGGTCATGTAAGTGTTCTTTAAGAGACTATTGAGTGAAAGATTCATATGTGTTTATGCCAAAATTGAGTATAATACAAGGGTTTCTTAAATAGAAAAGAACAGAGCCTAGGATGAGAAGTAACATTTCTAGACACATAGGTCAGTATTTAAAACAGTATGAGTGAACTCCTTGAGTTAACCTCAATGCCATCAAAACCAGTATGTAATCTCCACCAAAACTCCAATGACACTCTTCACAGGAAAAGAAAAAGACAATTATAAAAGTTCATATTTAAGCACAGAATATTCCAAGTATCCTAAACAGTCCTAAGCAAAGGGAGGAGCAATGCAGGAGGTATTGCAAACTGATTCCAAATTATACCAAGACCTGTAGTAACAAAATCAAACATGTAAACCCCACAAAGGGTGGTGGGAAAACTGAACAAGTACATATAGAAGATTGAAACTAGATCCCTATTCATCTCTTGCCTTGTGCAAAAAAAAAAAAAAAAAATGGAGTTAAAGTGGATCCAAGATTTGAATATAAGACCTGACACTTTGAAAGTAATAGAGGAAAGCAGAAAAATAATTTCAAGATATAAGTCTAGGCAGTGACCAGTAGTGACCAGTTTTATGTGTTGGGTTTGTGCCAATACTTTCTTGTAAGTGCTGCTCAGATCTAAGAGTTCACCGGTTGAATCTTCTAAGTATATTGTTACATTGTCTGCACACAGCAATGACTGGAGTTTTCTTTTTTTTTTTTTTATATTTTTGAGACTATCATACAGTGACTAGTCCAATAACCTAGGAAATAACAGTAACAATTGGCAGATGGTATTACATAAAATTAAAAAGCATCTGTACAGTAAGGGAAACAAGAGGGAAGAGACAGAATGGGGACATTTTCTTCAACAGCTATTCATCAGCAAGGGATTAGAACTGAAAATATAGAAACAGCAGAGAAAAATTAAACTCCAAAAAAAATAAATAACCTAATCAACAAATTGCCAAATTACTTGGGCAGTTTTACAAAAAAGTACACATGGTAAATACCCAAAACAGTTAATAAATACCATAGACAGCAGGAAAAGGCAAGTCACATCTATACTGAAGCTCTCTCTCATCACAGAGTAACTTTCAAAAGAAATGAACAAAAGCTAACAATTATACAGAGGGAAAGAACCCTAACACATTGTTGGTGGAGATACACATTTACACATTTATACCATCACTCTAGAAATCAGCATGGATGCTACTCAAAAAAAAGAAAACTAAAAACAACAGTATAAGTTTGAACCATACCATTTTGACTATATACCCCAAAGAAGCTACGTCAGTATATAATAGAAACACTTGCACTTCCATGCTTGTTGTGGCACTGTTCACAACAGCCAAATTATAGAATGAGCCTAGATGACTAACTGCAGGTGAATAAGAAAAAACGTGGTGTATTACAATGCAATGTTATTCAGACACAAAGAATAAAACTGATGTCATTTGTAGAAAACAGATGGGACTGAAGCTCGTCCTATTATGTGAGACAAACCAGCCCCAGAAAGACAACTATTGGATAATTTTTTCATCCTCAAATATAAATTTTAAAACCTTAAAACAGAAAAGAGGAAGGGATGAGATTTGCTGTAGGGAGTAAGGCATAAGAGAGACTAGAAAAAGGGTGTGACTATGATCCAAATACATTGTTTACATGTATAAACATGTCATAATAAAAACCATTATTTTGTGCAAATAGTGTGCACTATTTTTTTAAAAATCTCATCAAGATGCTGATATTCTCACAATGGATATGTTTCCCTTTTCCAGTCTTTACATGCATTTCCAATTTCCTATTTCTGGAAGCCCCAGTCACATCTGGACCAGGGTGTATTCCTCACAACTAACCTTGGGCCTATACTCTGAAGACTCTTCAGTATCTAAAGCCATTGCACTACAATCCTCTCTGTTTTCCTATATGATCTGGAATCTCTAAGGACAACCTCAAGTTTTCTTACGATCTGTCCTTGTCAGCTGGGTGTTTGCAACTGAGGCTCTGTGTCAGAAGTCCCCACGACTACCAGTAAGTTTAGCATGATTCTAGAAAGACTTTTGAACTCAGAAAAGTAGTCACATGACATTTGCCATGCAGAACATTGAAGTGATCTGGAATAAAGTTGGTGAAAGAGAGACGGACTTGGAAGAAAGTCCAATGGAGCAACACAGGGCAACTTTAGTACTCCCTACATCAGTGTACAGCAGTCTGACGGAAGGCACATGGGGAAGCTCCTGGATGACTTAGACTCACATCTGAACCCTAGGATATACTAACCAATGCGTTCACTTTTAGCCTGTCTAAGTACTACAGACAAAATGAACACATTCTCCTGGAATTCTCTCCATTCTTTAACCCTATTCCCATCAAGTGATCAGCTCCCACCTCCTGTGAAAATGGTTCTGTTTATGCAGTAACTAAGGGAGGGTACTCAGAGAAAAGATGTGTGCCCGTGTTTGAGATAACGTAATAAGCAGATGCCATACCGGAAGAAGGAAGTAACGAGCTGCCTAGCATGCATTAAATGGGCATTCATTGATTACATGAGATTTTTTTTATAGCAATGTGTTTGTACAGAAGTGCCAATTTCCTTTGGTGAGGCTGTCTAGTTCATAAAGGAGATCCAAAGAATGCTCGGTGCCTTTTATGTCTTTTTACTGTGGTTCAGTATGTCCCTATTCACTGATAATAGCAAAGAGGAGAAATTCTGGCACATTTTATCATTATGCAAATAAATGTATGAGGTTTTCAATAACTTTCTTAAGATAAATTGCTAATTTCCATTAAAAAAGCAAAGCCAGAACTCTTTTATTGAATGACCTTGGTCCCAAGCTGTTTTTGCAAAAACAAGTCATTTCTATAGCCCGTTTCTAGAACTTACATTTTTTTTTTGTCAAGTACTTCAAAAGGCAGCACAGTGTGTGTTCACGCACGCACACACACACACACAAGATAAATAAATAGTTCACTAAAGCTGGTGTAAAATATCCACAGCTGTCATCTATCATTGCTGCTAAACCCAAGTGTGCATGACATTGCTCTCCATTCAGTTCCGTGTAGCAGTCGTGGTCTTCAGTTTAGCTTCTCATAGATCATTTGACTCCATGGAAGCCCGCAGCACCTGTTGTCAAGTGCATGCTGTCTTATTACCATTTGAAATGGAGTATCTCAGCATCATGGCTCCAGGCTGCTCCTATGGCTCTTCCAAAATCCCTCTTGATGAACCTGAAGGATGGTTTCTTGGCACCAAGGTATAAGACAAATGGAAGCTGCACCAATCCTTGGTAAGTTCCACAGATCAGTGCATCCCACCAACAAAACAGGGAGCCTACCCATCACTCAGTCGAAAAGCTCAGAAAACAGCTCTTTCTATTACTACTTTGGCCCAGGGAGGATGCTTATAAGTACATACCGGTAACATTCTCCCATAAAACCTTCAACCTATAGCCTCAATTTTCAGAAAATAATTGATAAAGGATCCCACCAGCCTTTCAGGCCAGTCATCCTTGGACAGATCAGAAGAACATGAATCCCATAATTGCCTCCTGTGTCTGCCATGCCTTCCCACCTACCAGGGCAAACCAAGAGCAACAGCTTCTTAGGGCCTTAAACTCCCTGCCTATCATTACAGCTCTCCTTGGTGAACTACTTCACTTCTTCTAATAAAGACTCAGGGATTAAATGCCAATGTTGGCATAGCACACTAGGCTGGCAAGAAGGCCATTATAGTCTTCTTACACGTTGTTCTGAACCATGGATGATTATCGTGTCTGCCTGTCCCATTTCTCATGGCAATCAATATTTCAGAAACATTTGTTTGGAAACTACTCCTATGGCTTCCCTTTTGACTTGTACACAGGGCTTGATATATAAGGGAAATATTTCCAGGTTGGGAACTCCATAGACTGAGTGAAATAGCAATAAGATTTACCCTTGAAAAGAATTCCTAACAGAAGCTGTTCGCAATTATTGAAGAAGAATGAGAGGCTCTATATCTCCACAATTCTATCATCAGGTACGCATGGCCAAGAGGCAGCTGCCACAATCTACATGTCACAGCTAAGATAGCTCACACTGAATGCAAGCAGATAGGATCTAGAGCCAACGTGATTCATCTTCTCCCCAGAGCTAGAGCTCTGTCTTCCCTACCTTGTCACCGTACATAGGGGACAGGAGCTGAGAGACTTTCACTTACTAGACAGGGGGCTGACACCACTGCAGATGAGACAATCTAACACATGGTTTCCCAGTGGGAGACATGGGAGGAACCCTCTAGTGAAACAGAAAACAAGAGAAAAATGTCGAAGTTGGTATTTTTCTGATAGGTTTGAGAGGGTTAAGAGAGTAATTCATAAAGAAATGATTGTATCTTCTTGGTCTTTCTCACAGCAACAATAAAATGCTTGGTTTTATTTTCTTTTGGTTTCCAAATGAGTGTTATAAGGGGAAGACAGGGAAGAACATGTCTCACATAGTCATCTCCTGATGTCTGTATTTAAGGCATAAATATAATAGTGTGTTACGTATTTTTAACCTAGGTCTGTGGAGCAAGGACATATATGGGGCTTACTTGGAGTATTTGCTGATTTTCCTGGTATAAATATTCCCATCAAGCACTGGTCTAAACTATTGATCTATAAGATCATAAGAATTTAGACATGAGTTCTCAAGCGCCAGCAGCTCCAGAAAAATAACTGCTAAAAGCCTGACACAGAAAAAGAACAATCAGGAAATCACAAGAATCCACCTGCCTAGCTGACTGATCCAAACAGACACACGTGCACACACACACGCACATATACACATTCATCTGCACACACCTACATACACATGTACACACACATGCACATACAAACATGCACACACACATACACACAACACACATGCACAGCATGCACACACATACACACACACACACACACACACACACACACACACAACCACCATATAAAGCTTTTTTTTTCTGTTAAGCACAAACACCTCTGTGAGATGCAGCATATAGAATGTTTTTCAGCAATTGTCATTTTATGGTAGTATTGACTAACCTCCCCTATAACTAGTGGTGATAGAAGGGAGACAGAGGAAACACTAAGTGATTTCAGGGACCCTTGACTTTTTGGTACCACAAACATTGTCTAAAAACTGAGTGGGAGGGGTATCTTGTGTAACTTCGCACTACACTTTTTCAACTATATATATTTTTTTTTCAAAAAAAAATATATATATATTACTGACACTTTTAAACTATAGTGTAACATTTTTTAATTCTCAGTGAATACACACTAAACCAACAGCTAGTGTGTAGAAGTGTTAAGGCAGGAAGGGACAGAAGTTTTGAGTATCTGAAAACTGATGTTCCAAAGAACATATTCAATGATATCAGATGTAATCAATCAACTCCAAAATGTGAGAAATCCCACTAGACAAATATTGCTTCTCCCCAGCATGAGACAGTAATGAGAAGACTGGCCACAGCTTTAAAGGGGGGACACAGAGTCAAGTAGGGAATTTGAGCATGGTATCAGATTATGTTGGACGTTATACTATTTTATTAGAAAAAAGGATGACTTTAATATTTTAATTATGTTTTTTTATAATGGCCAAGAGATGAGTCAGACAGATGAAAGAAACCAAACTGGCAAATGTTTCCAAGCTGAGTGATGAGTACCTAAGGTCCATGGTCTAGTCTCTGATTCATTTTATGCTAACATTGGGGGGGGGGCTAGTTTTATGTCAACTTGACACAAAGCTATAGTCATTTGAGAAAAAGAAACTTCAATTGAGAAAATGCCTCCAGTAGATCAGGCTGTAAACAAACAAGCCTGTTGGGTAGGGGCATTTTCTTTTCTTTTCTTTTCTTTTCTTTTCTTTTCTTTTCTTTTCTTTTTTTTTTTTTTTTTTTTTGTTGGTTTGTTTGTTTGGTTTTTTTTTTGTTTGGTTTTGTTTTGCTTTTATTGGATATTTTATTTACATTTCAGATGCCATCCCCTTTTCCCACTTCCCCTCCCTAGAAAACCCCTATCCCGTGCCCCCTTTTCCATTTTGCTTTTATACAATTTTTTTAAAATGTTAATCAAAGGCTTTATAAGTATGGTAATGTTCAATCAGAAGTGTAACCCAATACCCAACCTAGATATATAAACTATCTCTGACTGGTGGAAACAAGTGAATATCTGCCTCCATGCCCCCTCTCTCTTTTTCTCTTTTTCTCTCTTTCTCTCTCTCTCATCACCTAGCTTCTCCTCTCCTTCATCTTCTCCTCTCCTTTCTCCACCTCTTCCTCTCCGTACTCCTTTCCCCCCTAGCTCCTCCTACATATCACCCTTCCTGTTAAAGTACAACTTTTCTCTCAAAATACAATTAGAGCATAATTCCTATTTGTACCAGTGAGGTACAAGATAGTCCTAATCCCCAGTCCATCATTTTGTTGACTAAACAGAACCTCTGTCGTCTCTCCTAACTAAAACACTTAGTTTTGAACTTGGCTTTTTTCTTGGCTTTAGAATGAATGTCAGCTGAGAACCATTCAGTCAGATCTTTTCTCTCATAGTAAATAGCCAGGACTGGCTATGAAACTATAGATCTTCAACCCTGTCAGAAATCCAGAATGACTGAGTTAACTGAAATTATGGGAAGCACAAAGCATAGCTTCTAAAATTTAGCCAATTTATAGAGACCACTGAACACCTGGACAGCCCCTATACTACCGAATGTTGGAGCATCAAATCTTCAGCCTTCTGGCCCAAACTCATCTGACAGACCTTAGTGACGCAGAATTATTAAGGGCTGATTACTCTGTCTATGCAGATATAATCAGTCGACTATTCTGCAAGTGTGTCCTTTTCTGGACAGTAATTTGTCTGTAGATGGAAAGAGGCAATTCTTGCCTAGTGACTGTCTCCGCACAACTGGAGTAACTCCAAGGATGCTCAGTTTCTTCTTAGAATCCAAGACAGGAAGCTGTCAGGAGCAGACAGGTCTCTAATCAAGATGAACATTAATATAGAAATATTTATAACGTCAATTCTATGGACTTCTGACGTTTTGAAATCCAACTGTCCATGTAAGGTAACCTGGACTGTTGTCTGTTAACTCCTCTCAGCTATTTTAATTAAAATATAGAAAACACTCTACAATAAACACAAAGCCATGAATTTGCTATAGTCCCTTAACTCACAGGCTAATCATCCCAAATCAGTTAAAAAAGTTAAAGAAGGACTGGATCTAAGCCTTGTATTCCTAAATGTGTTATACAGGCACAATGCCCAGGAGAGTATCAATATTCATTTCACTTTCATATCAATAAGAAGCTTATACCAATGAAAACCTTAAATTTGAAATCCAAGTGAATTCTGTACCATTTAAGAAATTATAAGTTCATCTTGATACTAAATTATACAGATTTCTACCAATAGGTTATGGCTATGCAATAAATCCTAGCTAATCCTCCCTGTTCCAACAAGACCACTACTTTTCCCTAGAGAGACAGCCCAATATTAACCACCTTAGTCCCCAAGCACAGGGAATAGGGGAGCTGACTCTTCTTTGACTTCTTCAAGCTGATTACGGGTGTTGAGATATTAGAAGAGGGGTGGGGGAAGAGTAAGTTGATAAGCCTCTGATGCTGTGTCTTCACTGCATCCAGATGGAATTCCAGGACATCAGAGGTTTGAGAGGGTCTGCTCAGTTTGCTTGATGAGTAGATACACCGAGGCTGTGTATTCTGCAATATACAATTCTCAGAACAAGTTTTAGCATCAAGAAAAAAAAAATTTCCTTAGAGGGCTGACATTTTTTTAAGGATGTTGGTTCTAACAACTTTTTCCCCCCTTTTTTAAAATTGGTTATAATATTTACTTTTCAAATTCTATCCCTTTATCTCATTTCCCCTTCCCACCCAGGAACCCCTTATCCCATCCCCCCTCCTTGTGCTTCTATGATGGTGTGATTTTCCAGTTTCTATGATGCTGTTTCCATTAACATAAACTGCCTCCTAGATTTCTAAATCCTTCCGTTTGTGTTATTAAATCTCCTATTTTTACTTTTTTCTTTCTTTTATTCCCTTTTTTCCCTATTTTTCCTCCTTTTTTTCTTTTTTTATCTCTTTTTTTTAAATTGGGTATTATATTTACCTTTCAGATTTTATCCCCTTTCCCTACTTCCTCCCACCACACAGAAACCTCCTGTCCCATCCCCCTCTTCATGCTTCTATGGGGCAGTGCCCACACCTACCCCCACCCACTACTCCCTCCCCACCCTCACTCCCCCCCCCACTCTGTGTTTGTTTTTTTATGAGACCAAGAAGTTCCTCTCCCACCTATGCCAGACATATATCCTCAGTAGGGGCATTTTCTTAGTGATTGATGGGGGAGGTTCCAGCCCATTGTGGGTGGAGCCAACACTCCGTGGGTGGCCCTGCCTTCTATAAGAAAACCATGAAACAGAAAAGGAAAAGGAGATAACATCTGAAATGTAAATAAAATATCCAATTTTTAAAAAAGAGGAGGGGGGAATCCTAGGTATGGTTCGTGAAACAGTAGTGATTAGATAGGAAGAGAAAAGAAGAACATTCCAGTAAAAAGAAGGCGTCCACAGGCACTGCAAAAGCATCTGTGGTTGTTTGTTAGTTTGGGTGGTTTGGTTTGGTTTGGTTTGGTTTGGTTTGGTTTGGTTTGGTTTGGTTTTTTTATTACCCAAAACTTGAACTCGACAACCCCTGTTTTAAATGTGAAGCTGAGCAACACCTTGATGAGACAGGCTGACTCCATGACAGGCTTCAAATTGCAAATTCAGGAGATTGGGCCCAAAAACCTGGGCTTCAGGCAGCTACTCAGAAACTGCCCCATCACCTGGCTTGAAGCAAGGACAATGGGTCAGCAATTTCCAGCCAGCTCCCACACTCTTGTAATGAAATGTCCTTAGAGATAGAATAAGACAAAGCCAATCTACCCCGGGTTTTCTCCTAAAATGCTTTAAATCGGGCCTATGAGCTCACTTTGGGGTTTCTCTGCTTTGGTAATGGGAGACCCTAACATGCTGGACTTCTGCAGAATAAAACACTGTGTTGACATACTATTTGAGTCTAGGGATATCATTCTTCAGTGAACCATGGACCCTTACAGCAGCAAAGAATCAGAAGCTGGCCAGGCAATGCATGGAGCATGGACAGGCAGAACGATGAGACTGTGGTGGTAAGTGAGCAGTTAGGTAGTCTAGATTCGAGGTAACAGAGGGGAAGCTGCTGTGCTTTTCTGTGCACTGCGGCTCAGATCTATCTACCTGGATATACTGTAGGATACATACCCCAGATGAGGGAGAGAGGTAGGGGAACAAGTACCACTCAGATGTAAGCCTGGCTGAGCCTGAGATAAACAAACTAATCAGAAATGCTGTGAGAGGTGTGTGGCTAAGTACACATGAATTAGTGCCTCCTGGAGCCACCAAACAGAAGCACCACCTCCAGCTCAGTTAGGAAAATGGTTTTGTGTGTGTGTGTGTGTGTGTGTGTGTGTGTGTGTGTGTGTGTGTGTGT
>JANHMN010000009.1:56256183-56286091 GCA_030674055.1 Rhabdomys pumilio | reverse complement strand
TGTGTGTGTGTGTGTGTGTGTGTGTGTGTGTGTGTGTGTGTGTGTGTAATAAAGTTCAGATGCTTCTCCACTGCCTCTTCAAGTCGGAAACCCATCTGTTCTCCGATACGGAGGTGGCGAGTGAAGACTCCCAGCTCTCCTGTGCAGCTGCAGAATAAGCAACTTCCTTTGACATTTGTGTGTAGCAGATGGGCCCACAGAGCTCCTCCAGGCCACCAGTTCCTGCCCACCAGCAGCATCTGACTCGTCCATCACTCATATCTCCACCTGCACCTAACCATGCAGCTGAGCTGTGCTGATGGGGCAGGCCCCGCAAGTGAGGGAACCTGAGACTATGTGAAGCTAGTGCTTTATCCTATATTAGAAAGAGAGACTGCAGAGAACTTGTAAAGTGTCTCCCAAACCATAGGACATTTAGCAGTGGGACTGGCCATGGATATATGCTTGGTTGTATTCAAGGTGCTTGAGTGTGTGTGTGTGCACGTGCGTGCCTGTGTGTAGAAGCTAGAGGTTGACTCTGGGTCATTTTCAGTGGTTATTTTCTCCACCTTATTTTTTGAAGCAGGATCTCCAGAGACATGCCTGTCTGACTCCCAGCCCTGGGATTATAAACACGTATTACTGTGGCCAGTTTTTTACATAGATGCTAGGACTCTATGTAATGATTGGGAATCTATGTGTCAGTTGTGCCCTCGTGCTGCCCGGCAAAGCACTTTGTTAACCGAACCATCTGCTCGGCTCCAAATATTTTCAACTTTTTATTTTTATTTATTTGCATTCCTAATCTTAAAAATTCAAGAACTCCAATACTGTAGTCATCTTAGAATTAAATAGTGTTGTAGGATTTTGGTTCCATGACCATGTTAGGCCTTGTGCCAGATTATATAAATCATACTTCTGTGTGAACAAAGACTTCCAAGTTTATATCAGAAAAAAATTTCTGGAGCCAGATTCAGGCCTGCAATCCCAGCACTTAGGAGGCCAAGGCAAGAAAATCAAAAGCTGAAGGCTTGTTTTGACTCCATAGCAAGTTACATAGCTCATGAGACGCTCACTCAAAAGACAATTTTTAAAGTGCTGGGAGAACAGAGCCATCACATCTTTCCCATAGCACACTGGACCACTGTTGTACGCACACTAACTCAAATCTACAGTCCTACTCTCTTTAAGTAAATAAAGAGTTTTTGAGTAGCAATGTATTAAATTTGGCATTTCAGATCAGCATGCTGTCAGTTTGGATCGTGTCTAAAATCTGATTGTCTTGTATTAGTAATCACAGTTCTGAGTTTACCAATAACATTTATTTATTTATTTATTTATTTATTTATTTATTTATTTATTTATTTATCTATTCATATTTTTTTACTGTTAGTTTCCCAAACCAGCTCCAAGAAGCCACTGCTATTCAACAGTGTGGGATCGCAGTCCTATCTGCAGGCTTTAGAACTGTCGTCTCAGCAAATCCCCACTGTCTTTTCCCAGCTGCATGACATCTCTACTTCAGTTCTTTCAGCTTTAAAATGAGGATGGCAACAAGGATTATGACTACTGAATAGGGTTTTAAGAACTAAATGTGTAAGCAAATACAGAAGTGTGAATGTTCTGAACATAGAGATGAATGGGAACCAGTTTCACAAATTTCATAAAAATTGCCTGGTGCCTAGTGAGTTATGGATAACTTCTTCAAACCAGGAAGGGCATGTGATGACCCCTGGGGCTGTCCTTGAGTACCCTGTCTACCTTGAGACATTCAAAGCGGAGCTAGACCTTTCTGAGGCATGGTTTCCAATGACTGTCCTGGACATACATAGAACTCATAAGGTACCTTGGATATCACAAATGTAGATTCAAGTTTCTCATATAATTTTCAAAATTTTAATAAGAATGAATACAATGTCAAGCAAACACACTCTGATTAAAACCAATTAATGGTTAGCTCTGAACCTATCACTTTGCTTTCTTTTGGAAGGCAGACCTCAGAGAGGCATCTGCTGCCAGATCTGTGAGTATATTTGGAAGGGTTATAACTGAGTCACTGTGACGTGTGTAGCTCTGCACGGATCATTATCAAATTCAAACTTGCACAAGTACAAATCCAAAGTAAGGCCAAGTGAGGATGATACCCAACATTTTAAAACCTACCAGGCAGGTTTGCTTCACTCATCATTAATTCAGTCATGAACAAACACCTATTTTATGCCTAAAAAAGGTTGTGTCTCTTTGAAGCATTTAAAGAGAGCCAAGATCAAGGTGTAGACATGTTATTCAATGTGCACTGAGCTATGGCTCTCATGTAATAGCAAGCAAATTCAAAACATTTTTATTGTGGCATAGAACTAATAGACTTAACATTTGCTATAAGTGTGAAATCCTTAATGCCTGGCTAATATTTATGATAAAGAAGTGAGCTCCTTGCTGGATATTGTTGGCAATTCCACTTCAAAAGTAAAAAAAAAATCCTGCAAATCCTATTTAATGTTTTTGGATCCATTTGATTGAAGAGAATCTTGAAATTGTAAGGTAAGCTACTTATCTGTTTAAATCAAGATTTTTGTAATGCTGTATATTCAAGAACAGATTACAGAAATCAATTGAATAGAGTATTACATTGAGAATTCAAGCATCAACCACATTCACAATTTCCAATTCTTATGTTCATTGAAATAGACAGTTCTTCTTACAGTTTGTATACTATCAAATTTGCTATAGATGTTTGACTGGCTTCCAGAATTTTTTTTTTATTATGGCATGAGCAAACATGTATAACATTCTATTGAACTCACACTTATCAGTATTTTCTGTGACCAACTTTGCAACAGTTATGAAAAAAAGAAAGGATAAAATATTAGGTAAGTACTTTCAAGGTCCCACCTTCATATGTTTTGAGTATTGGACTACTGAGTAAAATTTTGCCTGCAAAAAGAATATGCTTGTGAAATTTTTTATTTACTGAATTCAAGAAAGAAGCCAGAAGACCCAGGAAGAGAAGACTTCACGACTTCTACCCTCAGAAACTGAGCTTCCAGCTATGTAAAGAGGAAAATGGAATTTCTTATCAGAATATGAGATTACAGAAGCTTTCTAGTCTTCTCAAGCTTCCTCCCTTTGCTTATGTGTTGACAAGGGAACCCTTAAAGAAAACTTAAAAAAAAAAAAAAAAGCTAAAAACCATTGTGTTGTTTATTTTCTGTGGCAACCTAAAAAAAGAAGAGTTTATGTGGGCTTCTGCTTTTAGGGGAAAGAGTTCATAATGGCAGGAGATGACAAGGCAACAAGTAGCCAGAGCAGGAAGCTGTGAGATTGTCGGTAGCCGACATTAGAAGATGGCGCCGACTGCCTGCCTGCCTCTTCAGATTTTTCTGGTAAACAGGTATTCTACACATGCATCTGCATGATTCTGGTGTGTGCCCCTCCCGAGTGGGCATATGCTAACGAGGTACTATAGCCTTAGCCAATCCTTACATTGCCAACATCTACTTCTCTATATAAACAACACCCTTCAGCTACACGGGGTCCTCCATAGTATTATTATTAGTTCCTACAATAAAGACTGATGAAAAGAATCCAACCGTGTTGTGTCTGCTTGCTGGACAAGTTGGGCGTGACATGAGATCACATCTCCATCCACAAGCAGGAAACTAAGAGAACAAACTACGAGTGTGGTGTGTGTGTGTGTGTGTGTGTGTGTGTGTGTGTGTGTGTGGTGGCAGGGGTGAAGTTATAAATGCTCAGAGCCTGCTGCTGATGCTGTACATCCTTCAGCAAGGCCACACCTCCTGTGGGTTCCATAACCTCTCCCAGACAGCATCACACCCAGTGAACAAGTGTTCAAATACGTGAACTCACTAAAACCACTGAATCCATAAAGAAAAATGAAACAACTATATCTCCACTTTAAAAGAATGCAAAGGAGAGAGCCCTTAGGCCTCCTTCTAGAAGGACAATCAGCCTTGAGCTGGGAAGCTAAGGTATACCACCGATCCTGCTCACCAGCCACACCTGCTCTCTTTGGGCAGTGGCCATCTTTCCCCTCATGCTTTTCCCTGCATATAACATAACAGCTATTCACAAGACATGCATGTTCTATCTTAGATTTCCTCAAAGTGTAGCTGAGATTAGGCATTAGACAGAGAAGTAAGGGTAGTGGTTAGGAACCTCTTCTCCGGAGGCTGACTGTATTCATTGAATTGCAGCCCCAGCACTTAGTGGCTGTACTTCTATGAGTTAATGAACCCTCGAATAGCCTTAGTTCCTGCACTGTACCATAAGACAATAATGAGACCTTCCTCACAAAGTGTTTAATTATGTTGGGGATGTAGAACTAAAGACGTGGTATACGTTAAGTGCTGAATAAACATTAACTGAACACGTAGTATTGCTCCACCCTCCACCCATAGTCACTTAAAATAGCAACAAGCAAGCAAACAAAAGAAAGAGGCAAAGAGGGGGCTTTGGGCTGTAATGAATAAATCTTGGGGGATTTAGAGAGTGTGTTTTGTGTTGCTATAACAAAGATGTGATAACTGATAAGGAAAAGAAACTGAGAAGTCTGAAATGGAAGGCCCCACAGAAGGCCTTAATCCTACAACTCATGCTGGAAGGACAGTAAGCATAAGGGCAGGGGGCATCTTCTAGCCAGTCTACTCCTGTGATAACTAGTCTACTCCCACAGTACAGGCATTAATCCATGCATGAAGACAGAATAGAAGACCAGTAAGTAGTCTCTTATTAGGTTCCACTTCCCAGATCCTTCTAATTGGGGAACAATTTTCCAATGTTCAAACAATAGTGAAGAGTAGATATGTTTTCTACCTGAGAGAAATATATACAAATATTCACATGAATAATACTATAGATTTATATTATACATATTCAAACACTAGTGAAGAATACATATATTTTTCACATGGCAAAAAATATATTTTATATAATATATACACTTAAATATATTGTATATTTATGTTATATATTTTATATATTTATACATACTTACATATTTATATAATATATTTGTATATATTGAATCCTAGTGAAGAATACATATACTATATATGTGTATGTGTGTGTGTGTGTGTGTGTGTGTGTAGGTGGATCACTTATTTAAAATACATCCATAGATTATTGAAAATGCCTCTTTTCGAAAGGAGTTTCTCCTCCCTGAATTGTAGGCTGGACATAGTGACACATTTGTAAAGAATATAATAAAAAAGAAGGGACAGTGTGAAACTTTAGGGGAGATCATAAACATACTGTGGCTTCATGCTTTCTCACCCTTGTAGATAACTCACTTTGGAAGGCTATTTAAGCCATCTATGCAGAGACTCATGAGGCATCCTACCACATCTGGGAAGAACTGAGGCAAACAACAAATGCCAATTAGGTAGGCATCCTGAGAACAGGTCCTTGAGTCAGCTCAGCCTCCAAATGACTGCTGCTCCTGTGTATCTTTACTGCAACCATGTGAAAGAAAGTTTTATGTTTTTGTAAGTGTGTGTATGTGAGGTTGTCGGTGCAGACATGCCACTGCATGTATGTGGAAGTCAGAGAATAATAACTTGTCTTTTGTGGAATACAGATATTGAATTCAGGCCTGGGCATAACTCTTTATCCACTGAGCCATCTCAGAGGACCAAAACACTCAAATTCTTGACCAGAGAAACTAAAGATTCAATCCTTGTAGTACACCACCAATTTCTGGAGTTGTTGTTATACAATAATGGAAAATAATGCAAGAAAATATTACTGCCAATCCTATACACAGTAAAATCATTGTGTAGAACTGTTATGAGCAACTTCACATCAGAAAACATGAACACATAGATGAAATAAACAAATTCCTTCAAAATTACAACTTATCAAGTTTTATCCTGGAAACCCCCAGGCAACCAAGATAACTTTATATCTATTAATAGAATAAAATTTATAATAAAAAAAAACTTTACAGTGAATAAAGCCCTCGAGTAACATTGTTTAACTAATTAATTCTAGCAAATATTTAGAGGACTGATGGTTATTATGTCATTCAATCAGTTTCAAAATATAAGAGAAAGAATAGTTCCGAAGGAGTTATATTAGGGCAGCATTGATAAAGAAATGCTCAGGAAAGAAAATACCCTCGTGAAAACGAAAATCCTTAACAAAATATTACCAAAGCAAACTGAGCGATGTACATAAAGAAAAGATATCATGACAAACTAGAGGTCATCCGAGGAGCCCTAGGCAGACTGGATAGTTGAGAAGTCAATCCTCAAGTGAGGATAGGTCAGTCAACAAGCACAATGCTATTCCTTGATGAAACACTGTGATGACTATTCTTGGTTGTCAATGTGACTATGTCTGGAATTAACTAAAACCCAAAAGCGGAGGGTATACCTGTGAGGGATTTTTGCTTAATCTGAAGTAGGAAGATCTACCTCTAATCTGGATCTTTGAGGTGAGAAGACATCTTTATTCTGGATCCTGGAGGTAGGAAGACATATCTTTAATGCAGATCTTTTGAGGTGGGAAGACCAACTTCTAATCTGGAGGCTATGCCTTCTATTGAAAGCCTATGTAAGGACATAAGAAGGAGTTTTTGCTCTTTCCCTGCTTTCATTCACTTTGCTGACAAGGCATCAGAACTGACTTCTTCAGGATTTGGCCATATACTGAAGACCAACTAAGATATCCAGCCTGTGGACTGAACAACTACTGGATTCTTGGACCTTCCATTTATAGACAGCCATTGTTGGATTAGCTGGAGCACAGCTTATAAGTCACTCCAATAAACACTCTTGATAGATAGATAGATAGATAGATAGATAGATAGATAGATAGATAGATAGATAGATAGATTCTATACATTCGATTACCCTAGAGAAGAACCCTGACTCATACAAATACATTGTGGTGGCTCATTGGTGCAGAAGAAGGAACAGAATTAACAACGATGTATTGTATATCTCAGAGAGCCAGGAGAGAAGCTTTTGATATATTCACCATAAAAATAAGACTTAAAGTAACACATATGCTAATGACCAAGCCTGAGTGAACATTGCTCAATATATCATGAATCAAAACATGACAGTGTACTTTACAAATATATACAAATACCATGCATTAGTCCAAAGTAACATTTAAAATCAAGCTATACAATTTATATTGTATAATATTTAAAAATATGAAGGGCTCATTAAAGTAGGAAACTACTTTGATAATAGTCAACAGACATTGATTTTTAAACCTATCATCAAAACAGTAGGGGAGCTGACAGCACTTCCCTGGAAAGGGTCCATCATACTGTCTTGTTCTTGGTTCCCATTGTAACTTAAAAGAAAGCTCTCACACAGTATCAGGAGCCCTTGATAACGACAAAGAAAAGTAATGATGATGATAAATGACAAAAAAAAGTCCTCAAATACCTTGCAGCTGAACCCCACATAGGTGGCACCAACCTTGCTTTCAATGACAGAATTGTATTTGATATCATTACTCAGCAGGGAAAATCAAATAAAAACCATAACAAGTTTCTACAATCAACAAGGCTATCAGCATTCAGTGTTGGTGACAGCACAAACAAGCAAATTTTTCATATACTTTGTGCAAATCAAAGATGTCTGGGGACCAGTGAGCTGAATCAATGGGTAAAAGCACTTGCTTCCAAGCCTAAATAGACGAGTTCAGTTCCCAGGAACCACGTAGTAGAAAGGAAGAACCAACTGATCCACATTGGCTCTGACTTCACGCGGGCCCACGTATGCATACATAGACACAAAAAAGAAACCTAAAATATTTTAAAATGTGATTTCCATATTGTGCAAAGCCTAATGATTCAGGATTGTAATCAGTACTCTAGGTAGGCTGAGGCAACAAAGTCACAAGTTTGAAGCCAGCCTAGGCTAAACAGTTTGAAGCCAGCCTGGGCTAAACAGTAGATTTGCAGTCTTATCTGGTGAGTCTTTACCTGAAAAAAAAAAAAAAAACAATTCTACAAATTTTGAAAATTGTTAATGTTTTATAACATGTAATTTAAACTTAGCCTATGATTTAGCAATCCTATCCAAGAGAAGTAGAATGTAAGTCTATATGAAAGGTTTGCACAGTAATTTTAAAACTTACTCATAATTAATAAAAATGAAAAAAAAACAAATATCCTTCAGCAAAAGAATAGATAAATTGTGGCTCCCAGTAGTCATTAAATATTAAAATAGCCATGGCAATAAAGAAACCACTACATATAACACAGCACATAAATGAATCTCATAAAACAGGGTGAGCAAAAGAGTTCTATGGCCTATGAGAAATCCCACATATGAAAATCTCAAGAACAGGCTAATTTATTGTAAAGCAATAGAAATGAGATAGTAGCTATTAGTGGGAGGGTGGGGATTGACCATAATGTGGCATGAAAGAAATGTTTCCTGTCTTCCATTGCTGTAGACATTTGTGGAGATGGGCTAAATTGTGCTACAAATAGCTCTCATTTTATTGTATCTGCATTCTACCTGAGTTAATGAAATGTAGAAAGAAATTAGAAAATTAAATATGATATTTCTTAATGAAAGCAAAAAGTCTAATTTAAATTAATATACACACAAAAAAACTATAAGATCAAAGATGCCAAGATAAATTTTAAATGGAAGGAAAGAATTAATACAAAGTTAATTGGAAAAATAATGAATTATTTAAAATGGACTGAAAAACCCTAAAAAAGAGCTTTTGATATATATAATTAAGGAAGAAAAGGAAACATAAAGGAAAATGAATGCATAACTCTAGCTGTATAGGGAATTTAAAGAATTATAAAAGCATATTTGTGCAATAATTATCACTAAATTTGAGGGTCTAAATCCAAAAAGATATTTTCAAGAAAAACATAAACTATTAAAATTTTTGAAAGAATGTAAGCCCAGGTAAGATCAATAGCCATGAGGAAAAATAAATATATTTGAAAAAACAAATTCCTCCTTTCCCAAAACATCAGTTGGCTTAGAGTTTTAACAGTGATGAATTCTAGGGGGTGAAAGATGACTCAGCCAGAAGACTTTGCCATGCAAACATGAGGACCTGAGTTCAATTTTAGCCACTACATTAATAAAAAATAGCACCCCTATTATCTCCATTCTGGGAAGGCAGAGACAGGAGGATCCCTTGGACTTGCTTGTCAGTCAGTCTAGTCAAACTGACAATTTTCAGTTTCACTGAGAAATCCTGTCTTCAAAACTAAGGTGGAAAATGATTGTGGAAGTCACTCAGCATTGACTTCTGGTTTCCACACTCATATGCATGTTGTGAACACATACACGCACACACACACACACACACACACACACACACACACACACACACACACAAGAATATCTATACACAGAATTGCACAAAAATAAGAAATGAATTATATAAAATTTGCATGAACAGTTCCCTGTTATTTTTAACCTTTTACAGACATTAGGAAGATGTTCCCAATAGTAATATCTTTCTGTTAATAATACAAACCAGGTATATTTATAGCATCACTAATAAATGTAAGTAGCACAAAAGTAACCATAAATTGCATCCCAACGTGGCTTTCAGTGAAAAGAACAGAAGAAGATTTAATGCACTATACTCATCCTTCATGCTCTTTCTGATCACATTGGGTTCATGTAGAAAGTCGAGTTGGCTAAAATGAGAAAACTGGTCACATCAAACATTGGGTTAATAGAACAAGAGAAGCCATTCAAATCATCTGAAACAAATGGTAAAAGATACTGATACCATTCCACAGACTTTTAAAAATACCCTTAGAAAAGCAAAATGTAAAATGTCGCATTACTTAAAGCACATCTGCCAGATTCTACAGGAAGCCTTCTGCTTAATGGTGAAACACTTAAATCTCCCACACAAGCCAAGAATAAAACAAGATGCCCATCAATAATGCTTCTATCTGATATCGTTTTCATGCCCCTTGCCAATGCAGTAAGACAAGAAAACAAGCTGAGTGTAAATAATGGCCAACAGAATACTCAATTTATTAATTTACATAAAATGATTCTTTATCCAGAAAACCCCAAGACATTAACTTAATAATGTTATAGCAAAGAAAATATATCAAGTTGATCAGATAAACTTTTATACAACAACCAGCCAACCAAACAAACCTGAATGGCCATTAATTGCACTCATTTTATCTTACAGTCCCCATCACAACTACAAACTTATTTTATCTATATTCAGCTTTAGGGTTTTTTTTTCCCTCTATCCAACTTTATAATATACTGTAAGCTTTACCAAAACAGCTGTATAGGCGTATACACTTCCATTTGCACTGAGGGAAGTTGCATTCCTTCACATCCTGCCAATACATGGTATTTTCAGTATGCTTCATTTTAGCCATTTTAGTGCGTTTATAGTGCAGCATAGCTCACTGTGGCTTTAATCTGCAGTTCCTTTAAGATAAAACGGTAGTAAGTACCTATTCACATCAGCTGAGCCATTTAGCTGTCCCCTTTTATGAAGTATCTTTTAAAAGTATTTGCTCATTTTTATTGGATTCTCTTCTTCTTACTAATGTGTCCCTTCTTTATATACACTAAATATGAATTTTTATTGGATATAAATATTAGAAATATTTTCTCTCACTTTCTCTCACCGCCTTTTCATCTCTTAATAGTATCTGTTGATAAATAGTGGCTCATTATTTTAATATAGCTCAATTTATTGTGTTTTCACTACTTAGAGACGTTATGCTCATTTAAGAAATATCTTCCTGTATCAAGATTGTGGAGATAATGTCCTCTGCAATTCTCCGAAAGCTTATTTTTTAAACTTCTGAATTATCTGTGACGGATACTTGAAATTGGCACATGGTGAATCCAAAATTAATTTTACACGAATATACAACTGACACCGTATAATTTATTGAAAAGATCTTTCACTCAAAATTGTCATAGCTCTTCTCATTTAACCCAATGCAATGTGAAGTCTTCTGATTTCCTGAGAATATACTAGTCTGCTAAGTTTCCTAAACACCTGATGCAATGGCTGTTTTCCACTTCACTTTACCTATGATTTTGTTCTGTCATTTAACATGCTAGCCTTTAACACCCTGTTCCTGTCTTCCAATACAGCATTCCCTTGTGTTATTCTTTTATTCTGTATTGCTCCTTCTCAGTTGCTTCTTCCCCACAACACCCCACAAGATGCCTTCCCCAGTCCTCTCCTTCTTCTCTCTTCAGGCTTCACACTCTTGCCAAGTTGTCCTGTCCAGATCTGTACCTTTCATCATCCCAACTCACAGGCAATTCTCAAGTGCTGCCCCCTGTCGGGTACAGAAAGGAAAAACTCCAGAATCAAGTGATCAATTCCATCAAAAAGTGGTCCAAACAATTAGCCAGGTAAAATACATGGTGCAAAAGAAAATACAAATGTTTTAGTTCCTACCACATCTAAAAGCATCTTACAACATGTTTCTTCTCCTTAAATCCCCAGGAACTGAAAGTTCACTGCTCTGTACTGCACACGCTCATCCTGGAACCTCGAAGTTCACCTTAGTTACTTCTTGTGGCACTGGTAACCTACTTGGCACCTTTCCTAATCAGCTCTGGATAAAGCCTAACTGCTGATCTCCTGTGTTCTGCAGTTCTCCTTCACATGACTTCCTAACCGTCTTTTGCTTTCAGCTCCTTGTGTTTGTATCACTTCATAAATGACATTTTCATTCAAACACCTCCTAACTGGTAACAACAGTTCCTCCTTCCTACACACCAAAGATTGGCTCTTCTGGTCAAGTTACATATGATCATAAAGGTCCCCATAAAATAAAGCAGCAATGTGACCAAAAAAACGTGCTATGTGTCTTGGACTGCAGCTGGCTCAAGAAGGGCAGGAGATACACAGGGGAAACTGCCATGGACTACTATTTGGCCATCAGCTACTTCTGATTAGATCTGGATTTTGCATGTATACTTTGTGACCTGCCAGCACTCTGGTAGAGTAAATTATTGATACCTAAGAAACTAACAACTACTCTTGACTATCCCCCAATACCTCCAAAGATTTTGTCCTGTGTAGGTATGTGGTCAGCAGAACCATAAATTTGAGCCACACATGAGATGAGGATGCTTATCCTGTGTGGACTGTTCACCAGTGAGACTCTGAGGGTTTATTAAATCACATGTCCAAGAGTAAATACTGAGATCCATGGCTCAGGATTAAACTAAAGCTCAGGACACGTAGAGCAAAGAGGACCTGGGCACTTGGCATTCTGAGAGTTTAAGAGGAGGCATGTTAAATAGAGAAGAGGAGTCATTTTTGTTTGTTAGTTCCTAAAAGTAACAGAGCTATAATTGTCCTACTGGAAGCAAATTTATAAAGAGAAGGGGCCTCAGTTGCTTTATCAGGCACTGAGATCAGAAAGCCTTGGGAAAGTGCATTATGGGGCTTGAGAGATGGCTCAGTGTATAGGAGCACTAGGTGTTCTTCCAAAGGTCCCTGGTTACATGGTCACTCAAAATCATCTGTAACTCCAGTCCTAGAATCTGTGGTGTCCTCTTCTGGCCTCCAAAGGAACCAGGTACACATGTGGTACAGTCATAAACAGATGCCAAACAGTCATACAAATAAAACAAATAAATGAAATTCGATTTAAAAAGATATGGTACAATATATTAGAAATGGTGTGGTAAAGAAAGGAGAAGATTCCCTGTAAAACCTGGAGAGGAGCTTCATTGAGAGTAATAGCTTAAAGTCAAATTAAGAAAGGTAGCTGCTGTGGACAGAGTAGGGGGGCCCAGAAAGAAAAGAAAGCCTCTAAGAAGAAATATCTAACTTTTATCTTTTCACGGATATTGGATTGTCCTACACCATAAATTTAGGGTGGGCTATCCGGAGTAAGAAGGAGAATAAAGGATCTTGGAACAGGTATAGGAACAGGTAGGACCACAGCACAGAACAGCTTTTAACTCTCTTCAGGGAGTGAGGCAGGGTAGAGAAAGAGAACAGAAAAGGGGGAAGGCAGTAGGGCATGGCTTGATTTCCCTAGGATGTGAAATCTAGCCTCTGAGAGTGATTGTTATCTTTAAGGAGCCATTCTGTGATCTAACAGGAATGGGATGGTGTCTCTCTCATAATGACACCTCAGGTCACCAAGAGTCCCAAGAGCCAGAGACTCACTATTCACAGCTGCATTCCTGGGATGTCTGACAAAGAAAGAAGATATTTGGTCAGGTTAATCTGGCTGTGAGATGGAGGAGACACAGACCTGGGCTGAGGTAGGATCCAAATGTAGAGTCCTAATAGGTTCTGAAATGGACCAACTCATAGAGGAAAGCCAGACCCTTTCTTCTCTGAGACTAATACGATCGTTCTATTTTCCTCAGCAGAACGACTGGGAGCATAGTAGGGCAGCCACCATCACTGAAAGCACAGTGGAACAGCCACCATCACTGGAAGCACAGTGGGACAGCCATCATCACTGGAAGCACAGTGGGACAGCCACCATCACTGGAAGCACAGTGGGACAGCCGCCATCACTGGAAGCACAGTGGGACAGCCATCATCACTGGAAGAAGGGCAAACTTAAAGCAAGGGTGACACAAATCCCAGGACTCCTTTCCCAACAGGACATCCTTCAAACAATGAGTCTCCTTTGGGCGAAGGTGTCAAGTGTGGACTCTGCGCATATGGTTTCTGTCTGTGTTGTCTTATACAAAAGGGTGTCTGGACAACTCTACCCAGAGAATAATAAGCCAATCTTGTCTTAAGGGATTCCTCATCTTTGAAGGAATACATTATCCTGAAAATCAAATTAAATTCCCATCATATTGAGCTCATCTGGATTGTCTCCCAGGAGCAATACAGCAACTACAGGAGAAAATGTCACCAAAGCTGGGCCTTGTAAGGAAATGACTTTTAGTGCCCAGTTTAGTCTGAATGCAAGAAGCCATCCATCTTTACAAGGAAATGGGATCAGATGATCTTTTACTTCACCCATTGAAGGCAAGGAGACATTTCTCTGCATCAAAAAACAGGCTTGTGACTCTAAAGAATCTCTCTCTCTCTCTCTCTCTCTCTCTCTCTCTCTCTCTCTCTCTCTCCACCGTCTCAATAGCTATAAGGTCTGTGCATCAGAAGTGAGTGAGCATGGGGAAAAGTGTGCTCCCTTAATGTACACATTCAAGGATGGAGCGCCTGAGCCATTAGCAGGATCAAAGATATAAGGAATCCCAAACAGCAGTTAATTTTCATTTTTTTAATTGGCCCTGGCATACCCTGGATGACTTCTTGTGCAGTAAATCTATCCTCCTAATTATTAGCTTGATTAACCTAATTATCAGTTGGGCTAATATTGAAATTAGTTGGTATTCTCTAAGTCACTCTCCGTGCAAAGGGCTATAAGTATGCAGAACCAGAAAAACAAGGTTGAAGCCACACTAATGGAGACGTGAAAGCAAAGAGGCTCACCAACCTAATACCAGCCATACTACTGACCAACATGCTGTAAAGTAGTCAAGCTATTTCAGAGTCAGTGGAGCCCCCAAATCTTCAGTCAGCTTTCAGGGAGTTTCTCACTGGCACTTTAAACTTACCCTTTTCTCCCCAAACCTTCAACTCAGTGATCTCTCCTGTTGGCTACCCTCTCAAGGGACTTCCTGCTCATAGCCCATACATCAATAATATCCAGCGCATTGACTGGTGTGGGACAGGGCAGCAGTCAATAGATGCTTGATGAGGAAATGAATCAATTGCCCCAGACTTAGTTAACACTTCTCACATTCCTAATTGCCTGCCTCCTTATTAATCACTTTCAGTACTGTGAGCCCCTTGAAAACAAGAAACTGATTTTATGTGTTTGTATGTTTCTGCTCTCAAGAATGTGCAGAAACAAAGCACTTAATAAATGGAAATAGAGCCCACCTGTTCCCACTCTGTGAAGCTAATTTTGGTATAAATCTTTCTGGCTTGCAGAGTGCTTTCACGTGTGTTATCTCTCCTTATGCTCATGGGAGACAAGGCTGAAAGGGGGCAAGGAGAGGACTGTGCCTTAGATGCATCTATTATTCTCACTGTACAGCTAGAGAAAATAAAAGTTTATAAGGTTATAATGGCTTGCCCATGGTCACATGAGTCTAGATGACTGTCTGACTCTGAATCTATATCCAGTTATTTTCTAATCAACTGTCATCATTCATTCCTATCTCTGACCCACAAAACCCATTTCCCAAAAGAATCCTCCCCCAGTAGGCTATTCCTAAGTCCACTCACGAGTTAGCCCATTGCGGCTTGAGGGTTAAGATAAAGCAAAGGCAGGTGGAGAGAAACTCGTTTATAAAGATGATGTTTATAAAAACTGATGTCAAGAAGAGAATGATGTCTGAGTATCAGAATCTCAGACACCAGGCCAGGTGAGGAGAAAGTGTTATGTAATTATAGATACCTGGAAGATCCAGGCCAGTCAATTGTTATGGCTGTTTTACAAAGAAACAACATTCATTCCTAATGGCTGCATACCAAATTCTCCCAAACCCGGAAGCATCCAGCAACAGTAAGCATTCATTACTGCACACAATTTTTGAGTGTTGGGGTTCTCTGGGGTGACTTAGCTGAATGGTTCTGTCTCAAGGTCTCTCCTGAAGCCTGGGCAAGCTATCAGTAGGGACTTCAGTCTGAGGATGTGGCTGAGGATGAAGGATCTATGTTCCAGTTGCTGCACTCAGTGGCTACCAGGTGTTGGTAAGAGGCCTCAGACTTACCTATTTGGAGCACTCCCCATGGAGGACACTCAAGCCAGCTTTGCTCAGACTGAATGAGACAAGAGATAATGCAAATTTATGATGCACTACTCAAAACATGATGTCTCTTTGAAGAAAACCAAAGCAAGAAAGTCTCTCTGACCTTCTGCCCTTACAGACTCTGAGATCCCTTTGGCCTTGTGTTAGGTGTGAGTTGAAATGCCTACCATACAGGCTCATGTTCTGAGTACTTACTTCCTATCTGGGGACAATCTGTTGGGAGGTTGTGAATGTTCTAGAAAGTGGGACCTACATAGCTGGTATAAGGCACTGTAAATGGGCCTTCGAAAGTCATAACTAGCCTCTGGTTCTGTTACACTCTCTGCTTTCCCATCCACTGTGATATGAGCTATCTCTGCCACACTCCCCGCCATGATACAATCAGCTCTGTTGTGCCCTCCTTGCTATGATGGATTGAAACTCTCTGAAACTGTGAACCAAGATAAATTCTTTCCACTATAACTTGTTTCCATCATGAATTTTGTCACAGTGATGCAAAAGATAACCAGTGCAGCTTCCTCTTGGAAGACCCTCACTCCATGTCTATACCCAAAGAAAAGGTACATACTCATCCTGAGAGACATACAAAGACCAGGCAGAGTCTGACAAGTAGGCCTGTGGAAGTTACCCTAGTTATTGTCATTAGTGCTCTTGTCATGTGTCCCCACAACTGCCAACTTCTTCATTAACAGGCCATCAATGTTTGCCCAGCTTGGATATCTTCACCCTCTGTACCACAGAAAATGTAAGTAAGATAAGTGTGGGGGCTTTCTCTAGTTAATTGGCCTTTTATTACAGGTGCCTCAGCCGTGCCTCTAAGGTGCTTCCAGGGCTAACATCCCCCAGGACACTAAAGTTACTATCGCCAATTCTCTGATTCTGTCCCTTTAGTAAAGAAGAGGGAGATGGAAGGGTAGAAGGAGAGAAGATCAAGTTCTGAGGACCACACCAGCACTCTCTCTGCACTGTCCTGAAGTAAGAAAGAACATTAAATGGAGGGGGACTTAAGCACTGTTTCTGTATGCTTTTTTTTTTTTTAAAGACTTAAATAGAAAGACACATTGAGAATGCTGTTGGTTTGACACCAAGCAGATCCTCAAATATTGCACAAGGACTTTACTTTTCCTCCATGGACCTCTTCAGCTGGAGCTTCCAATTGCCCCTGGAACAAGGCCTTTATCCAGTGTTGATGGTATAGAGGGTCACAGTAAGGTGTGCCACCCTGGAACCTAGGCCAGAGAAGAGCCATCTGCTTAATTTGCTCATTCCCACTGTATCTCTGCTCAGTGGAGGGAAACAGTGTGCATTAGAATGCAGGCCAGCTACAGCATGGGGTAGCAGGTAATACAGCAAGGGCGCCCATTGGAGTCAGGTTTCTAGGGTACCACAAGCACTCTGGACAAAGAAACAAGACGAAGACAACACAAAACACCTGCTGGGCCTGTGCAGCTGGCAGGCAGGCTTCAGAGGACCAGAGAGGATGGGGCAGCACGGACAGATGAATAAATAAGGGATGGCAACTCTGCCCCCCATACCATTTGGAACTTCCTTTTGACTCTGGGCAAGGCCAATTACCCTGCCTTGCTTCTTTTTAGCTGCCCCTCCTTATCCTTTCCTGGGGAATCCTTGTTAATCAAATGTTATTGTCCCTTAGCCAAAAGTCTCTGCTCTTATCCCTACAATGTCCACTACCTGGACATCATGTTTTTAAGATGTTGTAAACATCTACCCCAAACTTCCATGGTGACCTCAGCTGGGACTACAGAGCCTGTCATGTCTCAGAAGGGATGCACACAGTGAATCCAGCAAATCCTCTGGAGAGTTACAAGTACTGCCTCACCTTCTACCCTGAGTTACTTATTCAGTACCCCAACGAAGTCCAGGCTTTACTTTTCCTGCTGCAGCAGCAGCTGCATAGGAGAGTTTTCTGGCTTCCACTGATGGAGATGTTCCCTCGTGAAAGGTCTTGTGACGTCACAGGAGCCCAGCAGGAAAGGTGGGCCAAGTAGTTTAATGTTGGTATGTGAATGCAACCAGTCCATCTACCTGCTTTAGGGATCTGGGAAGACATGTAATCAACTACAGCCATGGGAACAGTGGGTGGGTTATACACTAACCCAGGGGACTGACAGCATGGTTGGAAAGACTGTTGAGAGCTAGAATGCAGGTCCATGAAGCACCTCCTGACTCAAGGGCTTGGGAACTCCCTGTCATGGGACTGTTTAAGCAATAATCTGTAAAAAATGTTGAGCAGGCTTTAAATGAAAGGTAAATTCCAAGAGATCGAAGAAACACAGATTTCTTGTTGGTTTTGTTTTGGGGGTGGGTCTTTTTCTTTCTTTCGTAGAGGGGTGGGGCTGAAAAATAACAGTGTCTCCCTCTTTTGATCCCTAGCTCTCAGCTGCCCACTCCCCAGTCTTAGAGTTAGAAAGGAATAAGACAGTGTTCCTTGCTTAGGGTCCCCAGGAGGACAGGAAGAGGGAAAAGCTTCTATTCCAAGCATCTGTAATTCTGTTAAGGGGGAAAAAAACCCACGAGACAAGATTAAGGAAAATCTTTTAAATCATTCCCAGCCTGAATATTTGACAAAATTGGGGTTTGATTTTTTTAAAATAAGGCATCTGTGGCATTTTTTTTAAGCAACAAAGAGACTGCTTTATGCAAATTTCCCCTCAGGGCTTTCATTAAGATGTTAACATCTTTCTTGTCAAAATATCTACCTTATTATAATGAGTCATCTTATTTCTCTTTTCTCTGGCTGAGACATCTTCGTAAGATAAACTCTCAGGGCTAAGAACAAGTCCTGTCTTCTCTCTCTCTCTCTCTCTCTCTCTCTCTCTCTCTCTCTCTCTCCTTCTGTCTCTATGTCTCTTTGTCTCAGTCTCTGTTTCTCTCTCCCTCCTTCCCTCTCTCCTTCCCACTTAATTCTTTTTAACCACTAAACACGTTAAACCCTCTTACCTCTTGCACATCATATAGAAACAAGGCACAGACTACGCAGCGTTTTCTCTCCTGTTTTGAGCTCTAACAGCTCAGTGGTCAAGTGCTTTCCCCCAACAGCACTTCGGACGTGACCTAGAACAGCTTGATATGCACAAGGGCAGCTCCCCAAAGGGTAGGGGTTGGTCTGCTAATCACTCCACGGAGGCTCCCTCCCAGCTCAGTCCTCTCCTGCTACATGACCCCAAGTGCAAAATCACAGCAAGGAAACCACATAGAAATGCCCAGAAGTGCTTCTATTCTGGATGCTTGAATGTGATTAAAGCAAGTGGGAGGCAAGGCAGGGAGGCAAAAGCCCTTCAAGGAGACATTTGGCTCAGACAGAGAGCCCGATGTCAAAATAATGCATTTAGAATCATTTAAAGGTATATTTAAGGTGCTAAATATTCATCGGGAAAGGAAGGAGGTGTGTGTGAAGGAAAGGAATAGGTTAGAAGAAAACAGCATGAGGCTCAATCTTTCAGAAGTGGCTTCACTAGATTAGGCAGTCCCAGGAAAATACACACATGTATTTCCAAGGTGTGGGGGTGGGTTCCTTCCTATGAGTTAATATCACAGGAGGGAGAAGTAAGAACTTACTCCACTTCAATGGAACCTTAAAAGCTGGGGGGGGGGGGGGGCTTGTTGTAGTGTTCACTCTTGAAACTGGGGTAAAGATAGTCTACCCTGAAATGGGGTATAGTCAGCATCTTCAGGCCGCCTCACAGCTCCTAAAATGAATAAGTCCAGTGGCTATTCTAAGAAGACACTCAAAGAACACATGGAAGGCAGATCCCAAGAAGAACTGGGACCATAGAATTCAAGTCCCTTTTCCTGGTCACGTGACCTGCCTGTATCAACGTCCTCAAGAGTTCACACCTGAGTCTCATGCAGTGAGTGGGAGCTGAATAAAATAATCTCATAAAGAGTACTTCATAGCACACAGCATGGTCAGAATAAAGGTTTAGTAAAAGCAGACTTTGTTCTAGACTACTGTAACTTTCCACAAGACACATATTCACAGTTAGTTGTACCAAGGCCAATGAGATGACTCAGCTTGTAAAAGTGCTTTCTGTGTAGGCCTGATGAACTCAATTCCCAGAATCCACTGAAAAGAGAACCAAAGCCCAAGAGTTTCCCCCTGATATGCAGAGGTGTGTCATAGTACATGTGTGCCTATACTCACTCACACTTATGCACCTCATACATGCATGAACAATTATTAATCTATTATTTAATTATTAACTAACCTTCAATTAAAAAGTTAGTTATATGGGCTAGAGAGTTGGTTTTGTTGTTAAGAGCAGCTAATGCTCTTTCAGGAAAACAGGGTTCAATTCCCAGCATTCATGAGGTGGCAGACAACCTTCTGTAACTCTAGTTTCACAGAATCTATCTTCTTTTGATATCTCCAATCACCAGGCATGCACATGGTGTGTGTGTACATATATACACATACATATATATATATATATATATATATATATATATATATATATGTGTGTGTGTGTGTGTGTTTTATATATATATATATATATGTGTGTGTGTGTGATATATATGTATATGTGTGTGATATATATATATATATATATGTGTGTGTGTGTGTGTGTGTGTGTGTGTGTATATACACACACACACAGACAAAACACCCTACACATAAAAATAAATAGTTATGCTTATACTATGTTTGGTTTGGTTTGGTTTGGTTTGGTTTGGTTTGGTTTGGTTTGGTTTGGTTTGGTTTGGTTTGGTTTGGTTTGGTTTGGTCTGGTGTGGTCAGATTTGATTTGGTTTAGTTTAGTTTGGTTTTTAAGACAGGGTCTCCCAGTGTAATCTAGGCTGACCTCAAACCACAATTATCTTGCCTCAACCTCCCAAGTGATCGGATTATAGGTGTGAGTCACCATACCCAAATTTAACATGTGTGTGCGTGCTTTTTCTGTGTATGTGAATGACTTTCAACTTGGGATTCTTGGCATTATTAGCCTTAGAACTAAGGCTGAAGTTACTAAATAAAGCCTCCAAGTGGGAGAACTTAGGTCTTCACAATTATCAGTAACACTTCTGTGTATTCTGGCTAATGTGTAGAGATTTTCTTGATTTTCTCAAAAGGGGAGATTGACTGGAGACTTGTCCTCCAGGAAGCTGACAGATACACCATCAGTATCAGTCCTCATTTGCAGACAAAGGGTCAGTGCTGTGTTCTCTTATTTTTCCTTGTTTTTACTGACAGATATTCGATGTGGCTTAGTAGGTCTTCTTCTTTTTTTCCTTTTCTTTTATTTCTATGATTCCTAATTTTCTTCCTCACTTTCCTGTTATGCTCATGGACTGGTCCTCCTCTGAAGCCACAAGTTTAATAGATGTGTGGACTCTTTGTACATTCTGAACTCAGACCTCTTGTATTAAAGATGTACATGCCTCACTCAGGTCCTTTACATCTGAGCTTTCTCTGTTTGGTGGCATTTGAAATCTGTTTGTGGCTCTTAGCCTGTCATTCTTATTACAGGAAATGTTAGATCAAGTGAAGAGGAAATAAACTCTCCTCCAAGTTCTGTAAGCATCTATTTTCTTTTTACTATTTAATAACACATCTCTAATCCACCTACACGTAAGAAGTTGTACCCTTTAAGTTATAAGTCTGGAATGTTCTCCACATTGCTTCTCATGATCCCAGGAAAGCACACAATTCCGTTGCCCCACTGAAATCCCTTATACTTCACTTGCTGTGTATTAAATTTTTTTTTCTTTAGAATCTATATGAAAACTTATCTCCCAATGACCTCTATTTTGTGGTTAAGCCAGTTCTGTAGCATCTTAATAACTGTCATTATGAAACAAAACAACACTTGCTAGAATAAATTGCTAGCAAAAAAGCCCAGTACCTGGCACAGAGTAGACAGGCATCAGAGTTGTCAGACTGAATGACTAGAGAGTACACGCCTGATTATTTTCATTCTAAATCTTAAAATTTACAGTAGCTCTCCCTTCATTCTATGCAGTAATTTTGCTGCTGATTTAATAGGATCACATCTCGGAGATACCTGGCAGCACACTGTCACCTGCAGTACTCAGCCTTGTCACTCAGGAGTGCATCTTCCTTTTTCTTTATTGGAGCCTTGGAGTGTAAATATGTGACATTGGATTTAAGAATCTCATAAGCTCCATTCTAATCCTCCTTGCTCTATAGTTTAGGCTGTAAGATCTCAGCTGTTTAAAGTTATGTTTCTCTTCTCTTCATTTACATGGTATATCTGTTGGCTGTAAACCGTTAACAGTAGTATTTCCTCTGGCAGTTAATCCTGAAAGAGAAGCTTCTCTACAAATTAAAATCTTTACCAAAAATAAATTAATTAATTAATAAAAAATAAAAAATGGGAAACTTCCTACTGTTGTGATTTTGTTTACAATTTCCATATTTCTTGAGCTGTTTTCTATTCTTTCATAGACAAGATTTTTTTTTGCTAGACTTCCTTTTTCTTGTTACTTTTATCTTGTGTTCTGTAATCATCTATTTTCTTAACCCTTTTTTGTTCTTGTTCCATCTGTCAGCTCACTGTAAGTAGCAGCGATGTGCTGGTTTGGGCACTCTCTTCGTTTCTAATCGCATTCATTCTTCTCCATGCCAAGCTGTGATGTAGTTACTGTCTCAGTCTGCTTATGCTTTGTGTTACTGTTTCTCTTTACTTCTATTTCACTGTCCTTTTTTTTTCTAGCATGTTTTTTTCTGTATTCTAAAACCTGGCTTGTGTGCATATCTGTTTCATTTATCACTATCCACATTTTCATAGAGCTTTTCACAGATGTTCCCCCTGCTGCAAACATCTGTACTAATATGTTTGGGCTGTAAGAAGGAAAGGACCCTGGAGCCTTCAAGCAACATTGCAGGGTGTCATTGCCTAGTAGAGGATGGTCCATGCAGTCAGTCACAGGTGACCTGAGGAGGAGAGGGCTAATTGACTTGAAAATACAGATCTGTCCAATAGTGTGTGGGAATGGAAAATAAGCGACTCACATACTTGGTTCCCATGGTTTAGGGACAGGCCTCTTCCCACACACCACAAGTCAAATCCAACAAAGAGATTGGCTTCCCATAAAGGAACAAGAAGTGAAGAAGTTTCTGGAGGACTGATGAGCCAAATTAATGGTGCTATGTAAACATGAAAACTTAATGGGAAGAGTTTAGTAAGAGGCCATGACCTCACACGCCTTTACAGCCAATTAAGTGTTTGCCTCTGAGCTGGTATAGTAGATAATTAGGCTGCTTGCATAGGTTTTAGACAAGGGTGCAGATCACTGGGGATAACTCTTCATCCTCATGTCAGAGGGAAGAAACAAGACATGGCCAGCACCAAACAAGGTCTTGGTGGATCACTCTGGGTGTCAAGAAGAGCAGGCTACGGATTGTAAAGAGAATGATCTAAAAACTCAAGATTTAGATAGTGAAATACTCTCAGTATGTTTCCTAGGCTCGCTCTTTAACTGGAGCAGCTCAGGTGACTCAACACAGGAAGAAGTGATCCATCTGCCTGTCCCAACTGCCTCGTGCTTACAACCATACAAGGTTTTATTTTCCCCCTTAATTAATTTATTTAATCACTTTACAGCTTGATCAGAGACCCCTCCCTTCTCTCCTCCTAGTCACACCCCCCACTCCCCTTCCCTTTCTCCTCAGAGTAGGGGAAAATCCAATGGGAGTGTTTTATATCCTTCTTCTAAGCAAATATTGCTTCTAGGATGAGAATTCATTGTCCATCAGAGCTTTCCAAGCTGCCCTGTATTTTGTTTGGATTTTACCTTTGGGATTTTCTAGAGTGAAACTAATAATGGAGACAATCCATCAGAGGCAAGTTTAAGAATAATTCTGGAAAGAAGGCTTCGAAGACTAGGGTGTACAGCCATAGGAGAGGGTGATTTCCTTATCCTCAGGTATGTAAACATTCTTGATTGGGAGACTAGAGATGGAGCTAGTCACATGCAGGATGTTAGATGGAACTGTCTTGAAGAAAATTTCCCACCTGAAGTTCTGCGATAACTTCAGGACCTTCATCTGAAAGGCAAGGCAGCTGCTTTCTGAGTGATGGATGGGACTCTCAGGAGGAAGCCAGAGAGAGGAGTCACATCTTGACTCTGCCAAGTCTTAAAAGGACTTAACATAGATTCTTTAACCTTTTGTAGACTATAGGATAAAAGAATTTACAATTGTTTTAACCCCAAACTCCAAGTATCACTCTCTGGACTTTTAAAAATCTGTGCCTCCTCTGACTACTGCTCCAGCCTATCCTGGAGCCCCTTCATTTCTCAGCCAGACTATGACAAGAGCAACCAAATAAGTTCACAAAAGCCCTTCCTCACCTTACAGCGCAGCTCTACACTGACCCCCAGAATCTCTTTCTAGAATGAGAAATAGATCAAGTCACCCCCTCCTACTTAAAATTTCTCAGAGGGTCCCTGGGTCTTTGTGATATGGTTAGTTTCCTTAGCATAGTGACCAGACCCCACTTGAGCCAGTTACAGATTCCTCCAGAGCAGGGACTTGAAGTGGCTCATGCCAGCATGGCCAGGACCTAGCACAAAGAGCTTCACTCACATTAGTCCAGTGAATAGATAAATTTCCTGTCACTTTTGATGTAATTCTATATTTCACCTCAGACTGTCTCTCCATGATGCCATCATACCTATATTTTTAAATGCTCCCTTTTGCCTGCCTAGACTCACTTTGTATGGTTTTTCTAAATAATCCCAGTACTCCTACTCTGCCTTTTCTAGAGTCAATCAATTCAATATACATTATTCAGGAGCATGGTAGCTCTTGAAAAGGCTCCAGACTCTGATGGAATTTGATAAATAAATAAATAAATAAATAAATAAATAAATAAATAAGCAAGCAAGCAAGCTATGGATGTCCTGTATAGCCAATGGTCAGTGCCACAGCAAGAAGCAGTTGATAGCCTAGTCCTGCCTGGGGCTGTTCGCCCTTTTCATTGTTTCAGAAACTGAGATGGAGCCTTCTTAAGAGAGGAAGGCAGCCACATTCTTCCTACCACTCCCACCATCAGAAAGGGATCATATTAGAGGCTGAGTTCTGAGCGGAAGCCTGTGCGCTCCTAAGTGGGCCCAGCAGGTGAAAGGAGCAAGGGAGAGAGGGAGGGAAGGAGAGAAGTGGGAAACAAGGAGGACGAGCATAGCTGGTAATTTATTGGGAGGCAGGAAAAGTGCTGAATTTGACAGTAGTAAGGGGAAGATGTCAGTTCAACATCTGTTTCTGACACTTCAGTAACTCATTATTTCTCCGTGCACAGTGGTGGGCTGTGTGAGGGAGCCCCAGGCAGACTGGGTCTTGTCAATAAGCCTGAGTTTGATTGGCAAAACAAATAAGTAAATAAATATACAAGCGCAGCCCATAGCCACTGATAACAATTGAGAATAACCAAACAGCCTTGCTAACTCCCAAAGACTTCGGGAAACTCTAGTAGAGATGGGCAGGAAGATGAGAGGCAGCCCAGGGAGGAGTCCAACTTCAAGAGGTCCTGCTCTCACGGTCTCTGTCCTTGTGCAGTTTGGAGAAGCACAAACCCACCCATGTAGGGGTCTCCTGTTCTATAACTCCTGAATGTTTCACATTCCATGATTGTGTCTTCCATGGCATCAGACTCTGGGGCACCAAAAATATATGGCTCTCTGCTTTTTATTCTTCAGTCAATGCTTCTCACTGAATTTAGAGTTTAACTTCTTCCAGACTGGCTGGCCAGAAAGCCTCAGGATCTGGCTATCTTCACCCTTGATTCCTCTCCAACCCTGCCATGCTTGGGTTACAGGACAGTCCCAAGCTCATCTTCATGCGTTCATGGTAAGTACTATATTCCCTGTCCTATCTTCCTATCTCAAAAAGATTTTAAGCACAGAATTTTTCTATGTAGATCTCTTATTGGGTTTAAGTGATGGTTATTTATAAGCACCACTAGACGTTTTTCTTCATCCTTTTCCTCTCTTGCAGAACCCAAATACCTGGCTCCTTCCCACGCCCTTATCCTGCCGGGGTCTCTAGTAAGCAAAGACAGTGAGCAAGTTCTTCAAACACTATGCCCACTTATACATTCATAGCTGGTTCTCTTCTCTATTTTTCCAGCAGGATATCAAACTTTTCTGAAGGATGAATGGTGGATGAACGAATGAATGATTCTCATAGGAATGAATGATAGTCATTAATATGTTAATACTCTGGGGCCACATGAAAAAGAGACACTGAATTTGAAATGTTGATTGGAACAGGAAATGAAGTCTATATATGCACCCTAGGAACTCATCAACAAAGGTGTGGTGGTTTGAATAAGAATGGCCACCATAGGTTCATATATCTGAGTACTTGGTCTCTAGTTGGTAGAACTATATTTGGAATGTATTAGGAAGTGTAGCTTGTTGGAAGAGGTGTGTCACAGGGGGTGGTTGTGAAGTGTCAAAAACCATGACAGGCCCAATTAGGTCTCTCTGCCTACAACTTGCAAGTCAGATGTGAGCCAATGCTCCAGCACCATCCATGCCTGCCTGCCTGCCTGCCTGCCTGCCTGCCTGCCTGCCTACTGCTACCATGCTCCCACCATGATGTTCATGGACTAACTCTAAAGGATCCCTCAATTAAATGATTTCTACATTGCCTCGGTTATGATATCTCTTTATGGCAATAAAATAGCAACTTATACATGAGGTGAAATGAACCTTCTGGAATGTGGGAAAAGGAAAACTATGACCTACAGTATGGGAGGAAGCTATAATAGAGCATGAGCATGTTGGTCAGTGTTATGTACTCCTGTGTGAGCTGAAGTTTCCAGGGAGGAAAAATCTTCATGCATCCATGTTAAGGCAACTGCTTCAAACTTCCAAGATTGTAACACGCTGGAATGTTTTCTAAGTCTTGAACCAAATTTTCTTTGGCTGTCTTTAGCCACATAAAAAGTCAGCCATTACTGACCTCTGAATTTGACCTAAAAATCCACCCTATAACTATTAGGCAAATATTTTTAGTGTGTACAGATACCTACTTTCTACCAAACTAAAGGCTAAGAATATCATCGGGAGCACCCAAGGCCTGTAATGGAGATGCCCTTGCTTTTCTATAACCCACTTCCTGATGGTCCTACCAATCCATTTTTAAAAGCACATTGAAGGGGCCAGAGAAATGGGTCAGTGTTGAAGAACACTCATTGTTCTTGCAGAAGATTAGAATGTAATTCCTAGCACCCACATCAGGTAGCTCACAACTGCCTGTAGCTCTAGCTCTAAGAGATCTGACATTCCCTTCTGGCCTCTGCAGGCACCTGAGTACATGTGTATAAGAACACACATACACATTAATAAAAAATAAAATAAGTAAGTAAATAAAAGTGACCTGACTTATGACATTTTTGAACTGTTGCTATAAAAACTTCATAAAACTGTTACTACGTTGGAATATGGTTATTTGGGGCAATCTGAATCCATGTTCCTGGGCTGTTGCCACTCTTACTTGCTCCAAAATAAACTCTCTCTTATTCCCTCTCAGATTAGAGCTGTGTTTTTGCATCAGCTTTAGTCAAAGAGTTGGGGCTATCTCCAAGGACAGTGAAGAAAAGGGACAGAGCACTGTGTCTATAGCTTCTGGCCAGCCATGCGATATGACCTGCCCCAAGTCCTTCCAACACTTTGAGATGTGGGTTCCTAAAATAATTGGAAAGAGAGAATCTTCCTTGGGGGCTGACTGTTCAATAGGAATATGGATCTTCCTCGATTCTTATCCAGGGACCTTTCTGAGACACACACATTCCACCAAGTTGCTTCCACTAAGAGCCCTCTTCATGATTCCCCATCCCTCATCACTTAGAAAGAAACCCAAGTTCTCCAACATGGCTCGCAGGGTCTCCCAAGGTCTACCCTGTCCATTTTCTCACTTCACCCCTTGATTTTACCCAGGCCCACAGTCCTATTTTAAGGCTTCAAACTTGGCCTGCTACAACAAGGAGTCCATTTATTTATGAGCTGGACTTTTCTGCCATTGGAATCTTCATGTATGCTTGGATTAAGCCTTTAAATCTTAGTGCCAGAAATCTCCTCAAGATAGTTTGACCTCCTGACAAGGCTAAGCCATTTTTCTCTGGAGGACAGCCAAAACTCACCAACTTACACGTCTTCCCTCACCACCAGATGGTCCCAAGATCACTTCTCTTTTGCTACTCTCAGAGAAGCATCTTCTGGTCTTAGGACCCTTGTACACTCACACAACAGTTCTGTCTTCACAGGCAGCTCTGGTTTCTTCAGCTTCAGATTCTTCGTACACATTGATTTCTAAGCTTGGGACTATTTTTCCCCAAATCTTAGCAGAATATTCTCAGCAATTCTCATTTCCCACCAAAGGTCATTCTTTGCTGAACTTACCTAACCTCTTCTTCTTCTTCTTCTTCTTCTTCTTCTTCTTCTTCTTCTTCTTCTCTCTCTCTCTCTCTCTCTCTCTCTCTCTCTCTCTCTCTTCTCAGAGTACTTGCCCTGTGTTTTGTCACAGGCTTATTACTATCAGAAAGGCCTGCATAGGCTGATTTTGACATATTAATTCAAGTTTTGTCTCCTGCACAAGGATACAAGTTTCACATGGGCAGGTTTTGTTGTTTGCTGCTATGCCCTCTATCCATAGCATCTGCCGCTTAGATTGTGTCTTCAGAATATCATGATCAGCTCCCAACAAACACTGAATAAATACACACATAAAAGCATGAATAGGTGGAAATAGAAAATTACAATGCGTACACAAACACAAGGTGTTATGTGAAGATATTTCAATATCTGCTCCCCCACATCACCAATAGTGTAGGTAATTTAAAATCCACCCTCTTCAGACTCAGTTATTCCCTCCTGCCTTTCTCAGGGATTTTCCAGGGAGGGTCACATGCCCTCTTCTCTAGCTTATCCTTTAGTTTTAGTGCAAACCTAAAAACTCACCTGTCGATTTTCCAAATTGTTTCCAGAACAATGAACTACTTACCCCAACTCAGTGCTTGGGATAATCTCCACAAACATTTCTGTTTTCCACATTGGTGTCATGGAAGGATTTTCAACTTACAGATAGCCTGGAATCTCAACTCATGGCAAACACTGCTCCTAACTCATGTCCGAGTCCCTGGAAGTGACAGTAAGGATGCCAGAGAGCTGTGTCTGAGTACAGGTTGATGGCATGCAATGCTGTAAACCTCACTGACACATATTTGCAAAGACAGAAATAAGTTACTGGCATCGCTGCTGCTCTGAGGAAGCACAGCCATTCCCAATTCGAGGATATAAAACTTTATAGCACCCCGCTCTCTCAGAGCATAATAACTCACTTTCTAAGTAAACCCATCAAAACCCAACCATAGTTTATTTCATAGCAGCATTTAGTGTGGTGATTCAAATTACTATAAACCCCTCCGGAATTACTCTAGGGCCCAACGAAGTCAGGGAACAGGCACCTAAACAGACAACTACAACACTGGCTGAGAAAGTTGTGCCCCTCTTATCTTTCCCGTTAAAACCTGTCAGTTCCCTTCTATTCACCCAAGGTCATTCTCTAGGAACACACAGAGCAAGCTGGTAGAAAACGATATGGGCACGGTATCTTCCTAATGTCGAATCTTAAGGTCTTAAAACCCATCCAATATTGCTTGACCTTCATTCTCAACATTTCCCAGTTTAACTTGCCAGCACTGACCCATGGGTTTATGAAAACAGTATGGGGTTAGAAGCTCTATTTATTAATCATGTGATATAGGGCAAGGTACTTAATCATTCTGGCCTCAATTTCCTCCCCTACAAAGTCAGGATGATAAATTCTGCCTCATAAAACTGTACTGAGAATTAAGTGAGGTCACCTGGGTGGCTCATAGGAGCTGGTGGGTAAGCAGTACTTCCTTTGTGGGACACTGTCTGGGTTCAGTGCTCGGCTCACACCAGGCTCCAGCTGCTCAGTTGGTAGTACTGCTCTTGTTTGATAAACTCCTTTTTGTCTTTTTTGCCTGTGTTTGTCTGCCTTCAGACTACATTAAAAAACTCATTGGGCACAGGCAATGCTTCACGGTTTCACATCTGTGTTGGCCTGTGTGTGTGTGTGTGTGTGTGTGTGTGTGTGTGTGAGAGAGAGAGAGAGAGAGAGAGACAAATCCAATGACTTCCTGGGTGGG